>OX596010.1:50261938-50395813 GCA_951394025.1 Heteromyza rotundicornis | reverse complement strand
CTAGTTGGTTGAAAGGCCATGTTACTACCCGGGATGCCTGGGTTCAAATCTCGCTGACTGCTAATTTTTTTATTTTTTCAATAGGGTTCTGAATTGACAGTTTTTTTTAACAGTTCGAGAAGTTGGAAAAAAGTTTAGTTCTACAGCAAAAACTGTTAAATCAAACAAAATTACTTTAAAACAACAGTTATTCTGTTGAAAACATAATAACAGTGAACGACTGTCATTTCTACTGCTATCTTTTTTCTCGGTGTGCTAACTTACGAGGAACTAAAACAAAAATATGGAAACAGCACAAATAAAATAACAAACAAAGACAGGACTGAGCAATTTAAAATGTTCCACAGATTTCCTCATTAAATGCAGAAATCATCAAATAGTCCCAAACTTCATTAAAAGCACAACTAAAAATGACCATAAAATATTTCCGACACAAAACCACAACAATAGATTACCGCCAGAAGCAGCGACGAAAATCGAACAACAGAAAAGGAAATTTCAGCAGAAAATATTAAATACACTAACTACATACAAACACAAAAGACAAAAGTGAGCGGCGAAGACGTAAACAAAACAAACATAATTATACCATAATTATACCACTGCACAAGTGGCTTCTCGCGCATGTACCGAAGTTCGCCCTACCATTGACCCAAAGAACTACGAATATGGATGAGAAAATTAATGTCTGAAATTGTCAGCCTGATCCCAGTATGGGAAATGCTAGCCAGTGGACATCAAAGTTCGTGTTTTAGCACCGAAATCGACAATTTGAAACCACAAATGAAAAACTTAAAAATGTGGATATGCATCATGATATAAACGATCAAAATCGAGTTAGAAATAAGGAAGATGTGATTTTTTAACCGACACAGCTTATGTATGGTTTTCCTTATCGCACTGTAGATTTTTGTATTTTTTTTATAAGAACAGGGAGTATTAACAAGTGAGCAAGTTTCAGTCGGGCAAAGCCGACTTATATATACCCTACACCTACTCGGCCATATTGGTTCCGCCATCTTGAATTTTGAAATTCCGACATCAAATCGAAATTAGCGACCACAAAAACCCCCATATACAAAATTTCATACAGTTTTGATGAAATCTTAAAATTTCGGCCGCCATATTGGATCCGCCATCTTGAATTTGGAAATTCTGACACCAAATTCGAAATCAGCCACCCTAAAAACCTCTAGATACCTAGTTTGGAGCTATTTAAGCGGAATATAAGTGAAAACACGATTTTCACTTATATGGGAGGTAGACGTGGCAGTCGACCGATTCCGCCCATTTTCAATACCAACTACTTCTAGGGCCCACAAAAGATAAATCCAAAATTTAGGGATCCCAAATTTTGGGCTCCTTCTTTTGGCTTTCTTCTAGCTCCTGCAATCGTGTTTACAAGAAAAAAGGACGGACAGACGGATAGGGCTAAATCAACTCAGGAAGTGGCGCTGAACAAGAATATATATAGTTTTCTATACCGAACACGTCTCCTTCTTGGTGTTACAAACATCAGACCAAAGTGAATATATCCATACCTCATGAGGTGTAGGGTATCGAAAGATTGAACTTCACTTCACTAGAGTTGCCAACCATCTTAATTAATGGCACGAAAATAAACCGTTGCTATATTCAAAACAAACATTCGTGAACATTTTAAATATTTCGGGACCTTGTGTTCCTGTATGAATTGGGTCTGGTTCTCGTAGTGTTTTCTGTGGAAGCCGATAAATAAAAACAAGAAGTGGTTTCAGTAAACTTTGTAATAATTAGGTTTATTTTCGATGTGGCTCGCTCGATGCAATTGAATATTTTACCTTGGCGCCTTCGGTGAAGCCGAAGTCGCTGCTTTTTGAGTTTGACAAGAGAGTCAAACGCCGTCTACATATATATATATACAACTCACAGAACAGTGGGCTCTTGGCGTAAACATCCCGCTCGCCCTGCAGCATCACTGCAAAATAACTTAAAGATACACACAAAAAAAAGTCGGTAGATTTAACCGAAAAAGACGGTTAAAAACGCTCCAAAGATGGTTATCAACTTGAAAAATTTTAACAAAAAATCGTGCTAAAAATAATATAAAATACTCAAAGTTCAAATCTTAAATCGGGACAAAAATATGTAAACATTATGCAATTTTGGCCGCCATCTTGAATTTTAAAATTTTGACAAAAAATTTAGATTAGCGACCCCGAAAACTACATATAACCAGTTTCATTAAAATATGTGAGCATTTGGTTTTTTTGTCGCCATATTGGATCCGCCATCTTGAATTTTACAATTTTTACAAAAAATTTAAGATCAGCGACCCCGAAAACTCCTTTTTACCCAGTTTCAACAAGAATAGTGCAAAAATGTGGCGGCAGTGTTGAAACAACGTTATTTTTGCCGTTTATTTTTTTAAGCAGAATATAACGGTTATTTTTGAGTTTTATTTTTTAAACCGGTTTTTTAAATCTTTCTTTATTAAGTGAGATATGAACATGAAATTCATAATGCAGTCTTTATATGACCCCCTGCCCATTTCTTTCGAATTTTTATTTTTCAATTTTCAAAATAACCGTTATTTTCGGACCCTGTATATTACCCAAGTTGGTGAAAATTAAAATGTAACCACCAATTGCGGTAAAAGAATATACATTTTCTGTAAAACAACAATTATTGTCGGTTATTTCAACTATTTTTTTTAACATTTTTCGTCAGTTAAAACTTCCGACGAGCGCGGTTAAAAAATTTACAATTTTCATACATTTTGAAATTCTGACGTCAACCACTTTTTTCGGTTAATTTTACCGATCATTTTTTTTTTCGTGTAGTTAACCTACTCAGTACGCTGTATTTCCTAATGGTACAAGTGTATATCAATATAACAAAAAAAATCCACAATGGAAATTCAGTCAAAAGGTCAATACAGTCCTATACTGTAAAAAAACCTTAAGTCCGAAATACAATATCGCGTCGACAGAAGCAGTAGCAGTAAAACTGTTCGCTCTTTACTGAATTATATGTTTACTGCCGCTGCCATATTGTGAATACTTCTATACAAAATAGTGTATTCTACAATTTCGAAACAGCTACTGCTTCTGTCGACGCGATATTGTATTTCGGGCTTTACTTGAAGTCACACACCCAAATATAGTGTGCAGCAATGTCACTGTACCAAAGTCGTTAGCGCGCTTCCTTTATGTGATCACCGCTTTGGGACTCTTCACGACGATATGCGTCGTGAACGACAGTCCTGATGCCAATAATCCTGGTGACGCTGCTTCTGGCAACGATCATTCCTGCGGCAGACATGGCGAGACGCGTGGTACTGATCGAGGTCCGACGAGGTTAGCGTTAGTAGGGTGCGTATGGTTTGCTTTATTGCACGCCGGTCGCGATCGTGCTCCAAGTTCTCGATTTGTGTCGAGGTCCGACGGTCTTGGTCGGACTCCCGAGTGGCGATTCGTTATTTTGGTAACAGCAGAAGGCTTTATGAGCGATAAATTGTGATGGCACTATTTCTAGAGGTCTTGGTCTTGGTCGAACTCCCGATCTAGCGTTCTGTGGCATTGTGCCAGTAAAAATTCATCCAAAAACAGTTTTTTGGGCGATAAGCCTTCCCAATACTTGTTGACGAAAACCTTCTCGAAGAATTTTAGGATAAAGTTCTGCTCAAATTAAAACATCTATTCTTGCACTTTTGTAGAAATTTACATCTGCTAACTGTAGCTTCGGCAATTCCTGAATATCCGCTGCATTAATTGAATGTGTTGGCACGTTTCCGGTGAGCTGAGGTAGAATGAGACCCTTTGTCTCGATCCTTAAATTCGAATCTATTGGAGATCCAATGACAAAGCCGCACATTTTCTGAGGGTGTACCGATACAACGTTGTTCAAACCGGAAACTTTAGCGTTGACATTTTGATGTGGATGTTTAAATATACGATATAATCTGTCCGATATTCAACCTGATTATTTGAAGCAGGTGGAATCGAAACTTCCCTATGCAAAAGCGAATTATGGCGCCTCTTACAGATCGCACAGTTAGATTTTATTGTGCACTCCCTTACATGGTGCGAATGTGCAAAACAATTTAAACACAAATGGTGTCGGCGCACTACTACTAACCTTGCATTATTGCTCATGCCTACGAATATAGGACAATTTCCAAGGGAATGCTGTTCTGAGGTACATCATTTACAATTTCAGACTTTTTATCTATACTTTGCTCCCATAAGGAGAGCGTATCATTGGACAATCGTGATGAACATAGATAAATAAGAATTGCTTCCCAATTGCTGACATCGATATCATACAATTTTAATGTGGAGATGCAATTATTAATATCACGCTGCAATTTGCGCAACGCACTACCCGATTCGGAATTAATAGCCGGTAGGTTGAAAAGAACCTTTAATTGGCTGTTGACCAAAATTCGTTTGTTTTCGAATCGGTCTGAAAGATTTTTCCACGCCTGTGTGAACCCGTCGTTTGTTAAAGGCGACATTTTTACAATTTCGCTCGCCTCACCTTTTGTCTTCTGGTTGAGATAAAAAAGTTTTTCAACTGGGGTAAGGCGCGTGTTTGTGATATACAAGGATGGGAATAAGTCACGAAATGAAGGCCAAGTAGTATAATCACCATGAAACACTTCTATGTCACAAGGCGGCAAGTTGATATTGTGGCCAGAAATTGGGCCCACCGCAATATCAAATTGCTCCAAAGATGCACTTTGGACAGGAGAACTGTTCGCGTGATGAGCCGTAAGGTTGTGACGAATTCACCTATTTGTGCTGCAGTGGCTACAAATGCCTGGTAACAACTTTTATATTTTGATTTGACGACATCAATCGCTATTTTGTCGTCTCCATAAGTTGCCTTAACTGCCTTGAAACCTTCGTTGTACGCCTGTTTCAGCTTCAGCCATTCGGCCTTAAACTCCTTTCGTTGCACTTCCATTGAGAAAATAGAATGTTCATCCTCGCTGGTCTCGTTGAAATCCCTTTCGAACTCCAAAAGTTCTGTAGCGCACTCATTGTGAACAATACTCCTTATAATTTTTTAAATATTTAAAAATGGGCCCACACAACGGAAAAATCAAAAATCGTAGCTAAACTTATTTTTTTTTAATTTTGGTAAAATGTACCAAAATACGAGAACAAATTTTTTATTTTTTGATCCTTGAACAATTTTGTACTAGTTTACAATATAATTTCAAAAATATAATATTTATCTTATATAAATATATAAATTTTCTTAATGGTCGAAATTGTGGACTGTAGGGTGCTCTAAATACTTGTGTTCGCAAGACATGTCCAAGATCACGGTGTATGACAGAGAAGGTTGAACGAAACCGCTCAACGCCTGGCAGGATGTTTGGGAGTCCCTGATATCATTTATATCTTTTGTTAAGTTTTTTATATTTTCACAAAACACCGAATTGCAGCTAAGCATTCTGGCTGCCTGGCTTTAGGCGTTTTTTGCAGTTCAAGTGACGGACACATGATACCACCACTCAAGGTGATACAAAGTGTCAGTGCACTTGAAGGAAATATGCAACTAAGAATTTTGTGCCTTGCTTTGCTAATGACTTCGCTGCATTTCGGTAAAGGTAAAATCTGTTATAAATAGGGAAATTAGAATAATAAAAAAACAGTTATTAATAATAATTCTAAGTGTTATCAATATCGACGCGGATAAGCTCGAATTCTGGTTTATGTGCCGGAATTTGGAATTTCAAAGAATAAGCAAATTAAAACATCAAATTCTGGTTCAAAACAGCACCATCAATATTAGCTCGAATCCAGAAGCAATGTAAAATCATCGAAACAGTAATGCGGTCGTTGAAAAAACTGTTAAGTGATGAAACATCTAATCCGTCCAATTACTATTCTATGCATGCTAAAAGCATAGGACAGGTGCGAAAACAGGTTCATGACACCAACTGCGTCCTTGAACATTTTTTGGGTGAATTATGAAGGTTGAATGAATCATACCGGGTGGGATTACAGTTGCCAGCAAGTGCATCCTTAGATACTAGTAAATTTGCCCGTGCCATGCACGTGAAAATAAAACACTAATTTGAAAAATTAAATGTTTACTAAATATATTTTGTATATTTAGATGCAGAAATATGGTACCCTTAGGTTTTCTCCAACTCATCTTGAACTGGCCAAGCACTTAGTAAATGAACTATTTTCAGATAGCTAGTTATAAGAAGTAAACTTTCCATAGCTGAACGGTGAAGCGGAATGTTATCTCCTGAAACACGGAGTAACCATAAGGAATGCAATTTTTATTTGTTGTAGGAAATTTTTGAAATTCCTAAAACAGTTATTTGGAAGGGAAAGTAATTTGGTAATAAAAAACGTCGACGGGGTTGAACCAATGACCGTCGCAGTCATAGGCAGAAGCTCTAGCCAACAGACCACCGCCAGCTATAAGATAGCTTCAACTAATGGAGATTAGATTATAGTTAACTCCATAATTTATATATACATATAAAAAATTATTTGTGAAATATGTGAACTTTTATTAAATTTTGTAAAGAATAGAAAGAATTTTCGTTGATTATACAATTGCCGCCTAATGTGTAAAGGTGAACTGTTACTTTAAAAAATTCAAATAAAATACCAATTGAAATGAAGAAATTAGAAATTTTTTTTGATGATGCAATTGTCGCATAATGTGTATAGTTGAACTGTTACGTTAAAAAAGAATTAAAAAAAGAAAGATTCTTAAAAAACAAAGATTAAAAAAAGAAAGAAATATGAAGCAATGGAATTAAAAAAATTAAAAGTAAGTCCGGCCGGCGGGGTTGAACCAATGACCGTCGCAGTCATAGGCAGAAGCTCTAGCCAACAGACCACCGCCAGCTATAAGATAGCTTCAACTAATGGAGATTAGATTATAGTTAACTCCATAATTTATATATACATATAAAAAATTATTTGTGAAATATGTGAACTTTTATTAAATTTTGTAAAGAATAGAAAGATGATGCAATTGTCGCATAATGTGTAAAGTTGAACTGTTACGTTAAAAAAGAATTAAAAAAAGAAAGATTCTTAAAAAACAAAGATTAAAAAATAGAAAGAAATATGAAGCAATGGAATTAAAAAAATTAAAAGTAAGTCCGGCCGGCGGGGTTGAACCAATGACCGTCGCAGTCATAGGCAGATGCTCTAGCCAACAGACCACCGCCAGCTATAAGATAGCTTCAACTAATGGAGATTAGATTATAGTTAACTCCATAATTTATATATACATATAAAAAATTATTTGTGAAATATGTGAACTTTTATTAAATTTTATATTGCAAGCATTATTGCCACCTTTAAGGAAATAATACCGCCACAAGGCTAGCGTTGCCACCTAACACTGTTGTCACGGCTAAATATTTTTTCCGATTGTCGAATTTTTTTATTGCAAGGCGATTTAATCATTGGGTTTTTCCAATTTTTTATTTTCGTATTATGTATTTTGATGTCCTAAAACCGAATCTGAAATCTTTTTTTGCAGCCAAAATCTGCTTTCCGAAATATCAAAAGAAATAAGAGATTAATGTATGAATGGTAGCTGTGAAATTGAAACATTTTGTAAATGTTAACAAAATTCCAATTGAAATGAAGAAAGATGAAATGAATCAGTTGCGAATGTTAAATTTGGAAGTTATAAAGATTATTTTCTTTTAATTAATGCAAACTTACCTTAAGAAGTTAAGGTAAGTTCAGAGTAGGCAAATATTTGCGCAAATACTGGGGAAATACATTCAGAAAAAGTAAAATACTGTCACATACGATGTTAGTTGTTTTAAAAATTGCTGAGTTTTTTGTACAAATATTTGCCTAATTTGACCTTAGCTGTCCCAAGTAAAGAGCAATGAAATGTTCGAAAATAAATCAAAAGTTAAAAGGGCGGCCGCTACTTTTTTCTGGGCTTCAGCTGTATATGTGTTATAAAGGTTCCGGACACACCAACGCAAAATTTCGCAGACGCCGCGAAACTTGATCGAAAATTGTTCTAGAAAAGGTTATATACCAATTAAAAAAGATTTGTTTGTGGTGAAAAATGACATAAAAACAAATAAAAATGTATATCATTTATAAATATTGTCGAAAGGAACGCACTATCGCATTTTCAAGAACAATTTTTGAGCGAGTTTCGCTTCGTCTGCGAAATTTCGTGTTGGTGTGTGGGAACCATAAGTGTAAAACGAAACATAATTCCAATTGAAATTAGGAAAATAAGAATGAATGTAGGAGTTGCAAATGGTAATTTGGAACGTTTTGTAAATCGTAACAAAATTAAAATTTGAAAAAACAATGTATATGTAATACTTACGTTTTCGTTGTAATTGTAACTGGTAGATATTTAGGTTTTTTTTTTTGTGCGAACTTTAAGTAAGAATTATAACTGGAAACTTTTTTATTTATACAAATGTTTGTGGTTGGCACTTGATGTTGCGAAACTTTTTAGGTGTTTATAAAATTGTATGGTAAACGTTGAATTCAGAGTTCAGAATATGTTGGGTTATCAGAATATATTGGGATATTTTGTTGTACTAACTTCAAGTAGTTATTGTATGCCAACGGAACAGTATATTTAACACTAATTAGTTTGGTACTTTCAGTGATCGTAGAAAATGTTTATTGTTCGGCTGAAAGTCCCGTTGGAAGTTGCATTCCGAATTTCGAAACAGTGTTGCGAAACCGAGAGGAAAATGTTTAGGGAATTTTTACATACAGCAATTGGCCGTTTGGAAAATGTCGTGTATATAAAACAAATTTTTGGGCGTGAAGTTTTTTAAAAGTCAATGAAATTAGTTTATCGACGACCGAAGCGAAAGTTGTATTGAAAGGGACATATATATTTTTTTTATTTGTTATTTTGCGACTGTAATATTTTTTAATGCGAGGGCCAATTATGCAGAATACATTTAAGTACGATTTAAGTCAGAGATGCTCATTTCATAGCACAATTGTGCTATTCTCTTAAGCAACTGCAAACGTTTTTTGTTAACTTCAATCAGGGGTGCGAAGTTAACAAAAAGCGTTTTCCCGTAGTAGATTGAAATATAAATGGTTGATTTTCTGCATTAAAACTGCAATGGAGTGCAGTGAAATTGTCCCTAAAGGTGAGAAGGCAACGGCAGCACTGGTTATGCGGATTGCAGAAAATGATGATGAAGAACCGTTAGCTGTGGGCGTTGCCAAATAGGAAATGGAAAAGAGGAGATGTGTGCTGTGTACTATCAGATGGTACGCGGAAGGAAATGCGCATTTAAGAAATCTGTATGTAGACGTTGAACTTGTGAAGGGCCAATTTAACTGTCTATATTCATGGCATAGTGTGTCCAAATATTTTCACCGATTTTCACCGTGCATTCTTGCAATCTAAATGGAACTTAAGGCGACGGCGCCCCATTTGCGCATCACCGTTCGGTATAACCGGCATGTGTTTGCGGCATTCGCATTTTCTGCGGGACGTAAATTTTGCGATACAGGATGGCGTAGGGACAGAAAAAATATATGTAAAAGGGTTGGTGAAGAAAAATTTTGCAGAAAAACTTCTAGAATATGTTTTGTAGTTAGTTTGAAATGTGGGTAATAATAGTGTTTTTCAATTTTCGACAATTATGTTTATGTTTAATAGTAAATTTGCCCGTGCCATGCACTGGAATAAAACACACTAATTTGAAAAAATTAAATGTTTATTAAATATATTTTAGATTCAAAAATATTTTCTGTTTTTAAAATTTAAATGTAATTTTTTTTTATAGAAATTTGTGAAATATGTTTTTTTTTATTAAATTTTGTAAAGAATAGAATGAAATTTTGTTTGATGATGTAATTGTGTAAAGTTGAACTGTTACATTAAAAAAGAAAGATTAAAAAAAGAAAAAAGAATATCAAGCAATGGATTCAAAAAAAAATACGACCGGTGGAAGGCTTGAACCCAAGACTGCCGCAGACAAAGCGGAGGCTCTAGCCAACAGACCACTGCCAGCTATAAAATAAACTGAGCTAATGGCGATATAGTTCATCAAGCTGTATGGTGAATGTGTATATACACACAAAAATATAGCTTTGATTACCATTGCCACCTTTAAGGATATAATACTACCAAAAGGCTAGCGTTGCCACCTAACGGCTAAACATTATTTCCGATTGTCGATTATTTTTATTGCAAAGCGTTTTATTCATTGGATTTTTTCAATTTTTATTTTCGTATTATGTATTTTGACGTACTAAAACCGAATCTGAATCTTTTATTGTAGCAAGAATCTGCTTTCCGAGAAATAAATTTTTTTAAGTTTTGATTTTTTACAATTTCTTGAGTGACTTCTAAGATAGGTGTTCATTTTGTAGTATTTTTGTTCGGGAATTTTAATTTATAAATGATTCACATTTTTATTTGTTTTTATGAAATTTCTCACCTCAAACAAATATATTTTCGCATTTGCAAGAAACATTTTTGAGTAAGTTTCGCTGCGGCTGCGGTACTTCGCGTTGATGTGTGCGGACCTTAATGTTGTACTGGGAATATATGCAGTTTATAGGAAAGTGTAATATGAAAGTGTAATATGAAAATCTAATACACCACAGTAATAGGTGGAAATAGTGTTAGGTGGCAACGGTAGTCTTGTGGTAGTGTTATTTTCTTAAAGGTGGCAGCTTTGGTCGATGCTATTTTTGTTTATATATCAAAGATGATTTTTTGTGTGTGTATATACATAAAAGCGTTTTGCATGCGGCCTGATGAAGTTAATCGATATTAGGTAAAGGTATTGTATGAGCATTAGTGGCTCTGGTGAGAAGGCGCATAGTTCGCTACTTATCTTACTTACAATCGCTGCATTGTGGGTTCGGTTCCTCACCAGGGCGGCTAACATTTATAAGAAAAAATATATGTGTGAATATATTTGTAAGTGGCTCTGGTTCCTTCTCACGACCGCAGCGTCGAGTGGACAAACCACCAAAATGGCTAACATTAAAAAAGAAAAAGAAGGTTAACTCCTTAAAAAATTTTTTAAGTGAAGTTGTAAATTTGTTGAGGACAGACAGAACAGACAGAAAGACTGACAGACAGACAGACCTGGACAAATATATATATTAATAATTTGGGTCACGGGGGAATTGACCATCGCAAATTACTATATATATTTATTTTTTTAATTTGATGTACCCGTGCAACGCCGGGTATGTAACAGCTAGTATAAAATATAATGTCATCAGATAAATCTATACACGAAAATAGATTCTTTAGGTTGCACAACAACAAGTCTTTTTGGGGTTCTCGTTTCATGTACATCACGCAAACAATCCTTTGGAGAAATATTATTTATGGAAGGACATACATTTTTATGAATATTTGAGATTCCATTCATATTTTTCTCAGGAGCGTCATCTACCCTCGTCTCATCCAAACATTTATACTTCTGAAAGTGTATTTCACACTCCTTCAGTTTAGACTGGGCAGCTGCTAAGTCCTTTGATACTTCATTAAATCCCTTTCGGGCTTGACGTAGCAGTCACGGCAATCTTCGCAGGACCAACGAAGTCCTTTTTTGCCCTCTATCAAATCGACTACTCTACCAGTAAGGGATGCATGATAAAAACCTTCACATAAATAAAATAAAAAAAGTGTAAATAGTAACGACCCAAAATGTTTACTGGAAAATTAAGGCACTGTCAAATTTTATTAAAACAAGTGCCCGAAAGTATGCTCTGAAAATATGATCAGTTTTAATGTGGAATCTATTTGAAGCTGGTGACACAAGAAACAAGAAATGTCAAAGTGGAGAGTATAAGCAAAAACAACAAAAATTTTGCCATTTTTGTTGTTATGATAATTAATTCACGGAAATATCGCACAAAACTTATTGCACTTAGCCCGAATTTTAATTATTTAATTGATTTGAAATAGCTTCAAATTAATTAACCCAGTATAACTATTTTATAATATTTATTTAAATCGCAGCGAAAAATTAACTTAGATGCAAGTTGAACAAGGTTGCCAAACTTGTAGGTAATAAAATTCTCTACAATTTGTACACAGAACATTTTGTTGTAAGGGTAATTGGTTTGAAAGTTATAAC
This sequence comes from Heteromyza rotundicornis, assembly GCA_951394025.1. Lineage (NCBI taxonomy): Eukaryota > Metazoa > Arthropoda > Insecta > Diptera > Heleomyzidae > Heteromyza > Heteromyza rotundicornis. The sequence continues at coordinate 50,383,722 of OX596010.1, read as the reverse complement.
TCGACAAACATGTAATTTTTACGCTTTTTCTTTAATAGCCAAAATGATAGTTTTGACAATTTGCATATAAGTGAAACAAATTCCAAAAAATAGTAAAAATTACACGTTTGTCGACTTATAACTTTCAAACCAATAATTTCACAACAAAATGTTCTGAAAACAAATTATAGAGATTTTTATTACCTACAAGGTTAGTAGTAAGTCTCATCAAAGTGCATCCAATCTTTTGCAAGATATTACGCAAAAACCAGATTTACACAACTTTGACCCGTTATATAATACAAGCTATAACTTTTAGCAACGCTCTTAGCTTCGAAAGTAGGTGGTGTAATTCTCTTTAAAATGATAGCAGATGATTTCCTGTAGGATGCACCGTTTACGAGATATGCGTGTTGGTATAAGGAGAAACGCGTTTCTCCTTATACCAGCTGAAGCACAACCTCTACAGTCCCCCATTTGGGAATTAAGTTTAGGACATGGCCATGAATTTCCAAATTAAAAAATGTATATAAATATAGAAAAAAAATTTTGATAGAGGATTTATTTTGTTGCCATAACTTTGCCAAAAAAAAGATCCCACTCTAAATAAGAGCTCAAAATTTCAGAAATTTGACGTAGTGTTTTTTTGAGAGTTTTGAAAAATGGGGGTATTTTTTATCAAACCTATATTTTTATCTTAACAATCGTGTAAAAACTCTCTTTCGTGGTCCAGATATTCAAACCGATATCGGTGCGATATAGCTCCATTCAATCTTAACCCATTAATGACGAGAGCGAAATTTTCAGAATTTTTTCAAGACTTTTTCAGGAATACCTAGAAATGACCTAAGAAACGAATTTCTAACTTTTTTTTTGGACCGCTCTCCATTTGCCCAGCCCTGGCCGTTACTATATGGTAACACTCGTCACAACCCTAGCAAAATTACATAATTTAAGATATTATTGAGTTGTTTGTGTTTTTACTAAATTTCATTTTTATGCATTTTGAGTGTCAGGCTGTTTTTAGTATATAATTTTATTGTATGCAATAAAAAGATCACTTGAACAAGCAAACAGGAAAGTAGCAACATGAAAAAAGGAAACAGTCCAAGCATGGCTTGAGTCGTATAGCTATTTCAAAATTTGCCAGATTTATCATCAGCGACTCATTTAGTTGACTGCCAATTATGTTATTTTCAAACATACTATATATACTTTCACATATTATTGTTTACAACTACTTTTTTTTTAAATTTTTGAAAGTTTAGCAATGTTTTAAGATTTATTTTGTAAAAAAAATTTTAATCGACCAATTTTTTTAAATCTAAAAGTTTTTTTAAAAAAAAATGTTGGTAAAAATAATTCTATAAATTCAGGAGCATTTTTGATCACAAAAGTTTATTCAGCAAAGTAGTTTGTTTTTAAAAAAACGCACATTTTTGCATCAAAAAAAAAAATTTTATAGCCCCAAGGAAAAAAGGTAGAAAAGTAGGTCAGTTTTCAACTAGGATTTTCTTGATAAGTGTCCTGGTAGTCATCATAGAATGGGGTCCGATAGACCTTTTCAATAGTAATCAAGTTGATATTCTTAAAATTTTGGTAGTCACTCAAGGCTGGCCCTAATTATCTGTCCGCCACTGTATATAATATGTATCTACACTAGGGATGTCAATTTTCGAGACCTTTGCCAATCCCGGGATTTTCGGGATTGAAAAATGCAATCTCAGGATCCCGGGATTAGTCCCGGGATGTGGATTTTTTCCAATTCAACCAAAATTCAGTAAAAAAATGTTATATTAAATCGAATTGAATTGCTTTTAATATACATATACTATAATATTTTGGAAATTGCGCAAATAATCTAACAATATTCAAGATTTTTATTGGAATTTTTTTAAATTAAATTTATCACACCTATGATTTGGAATATTAGAAAAAAGTTTGAATAACTTTAAAATATGTAGAATAAAATACTAATTGGAATAGATTTGGTCTTTGGAATCTTGGGTTTCCGGTCAGAATAAGATCATTTTAAAAATGTGTCGTTTGATCCACATTTCTCGAACAACTCTTGACCTGAAGATTTTGTCGAACATTTTAATATACGGAATTGGAATTTGTATTTCATGTCCCGAACGATGTTCGATGTATTTTTTTATCCGATTTCCATTTAAACAAAATGGATTTGAGTGCTTTATAGTCTACTAATTTGCAAACAGTTTGGAACTATTTTTTGCTTAAATTTGTTGACGTAATGAAAATATGCCTAAATTGCCTTCACGCATTGGTACAAGTTTCTGCAATGCGTATTGCATATTTTTATATGTATAACTCATATAGCTTATGTACGAGTATATCAATAAACTTTTCGCCAATTTTAATTAATTTTTTTCTTTACAACAAAATAAATAATTTTTCCAAACCAATAAAATTAAATGAAACACATTTAATTTCCAAAAATATCCGACTTTTCGAAGTTTTTTCCTGAATGCTTATCAACATTTTTTGGATGAAAAACTATGGTCCTTGCTAAAACTTAACCATTCAGAAATAAATTATTCATGATAGAAAAAGCTCCTCAATTTATAAATTTTTTCTAAACAGAGAATTTAATTGATTAATTTTTTCCCAATATAAAAGGCATATTTTTGGAAAAATTGCTCATACAAAACACCTACACCAAAATACTGCTTACACTCAAAGAATTTTTTCGTTCGTAAGAAACGAAAAATTAGACAAACACATTTCGTTTGTTGTTTCGTTTGCAACCAACGTTTAAGTAACGAACAAAAATAAAAAATGTTTAGCTCAGCCAGGATTCGAACGCGGGACGTAAGGTTTATAAGTTACGCACATACACGCTGTGCCACTGAGCTACTTTCGTTCTGTTCTATAAAAACAAAGCTTATATCGAATTCGTTTAAACGTTTATTAGAAATTAGTTTTTAATTTGCAGCAATTTGAAAACGTTTCCAAATTGTTGCAAATTTATTTATTATATGCGTCAAAACGACTTAATTTGGAGCAAATGTTTTTTGTTTGTTTTTTCGTTTAAGTTTGTATTCAAAAGTAGTATATTTGCAGCAAACGTTCTCCAAACATAATAATTCTTTGAGTGTAGGTTTTCAATAACATAAGAAATATCTCCATATGAACTGAAATTGGAAAGGTCCTCGTCATCATTTAATTTGACATACACAACTTACATGGCTGTAAAAGAGGTTTACCATGAAGCCCATAGGAAGTACCTGCTTCATCTTCCTCCTAATCATCTTGTCCAGCCGAATAAAATTATGCTCGCCTAAATGTCTTCATCGTAATGTGAATTTGTTAAAAAACAATTGAGTAAGTTTCAACCGGTCGAAGGAAACCTATATATACCATGCACCCTTCCATCTGAGACCTGGTCGCCATCTTCCGCTCATTCCACCGAAGGTACTCAAATGTGCTCCATTTAGTAGTACGTTTTTACATTCATCAGCTCGGCATGACCTAGCCATCTTAGACGTGGATTTTGTATGCGTCATGATGTCATGTCATGATCGGGGTATTGCTCATATAGCTTTTGCGGCACTCACCATCGACGCAAAGCGGACAATATATCTTACGGAGAATTTTCCTACCACAATTCTCGTGAAACTGGGTAACATTTGTTACAAAACTCGACTTTCACTTGTATGGAAGGTAGGCGTGGCAGTTGATCGATTTCGCCCATTTGCTATACCAACTCCTTCTAGGACCTCCAAGGGATAAATTCAATGTTTGGACCGCCAACTTTCATTTAGCTCCTTCAATAGCCCATACCAATCATAATAATGGACAGACATACGGATATGTCTAAATCAACTTAAGAGGTGCTGCTAATTTTTCATAAGTACACCAAGTACATAACCACACTTTAAAGACAATTTATAGATAGAATATTTTTAAACTTTATATGAAAAAAGCTAAAAAAAATATATATTTCAAACCAATATATAGATAAAATTTACTTCATCCCAGCCAATAATTGAACGAACTTTTTACGAAGATCGTATTTTACGAACTTTTCTCGATCAAAAATATTCGAGAAAAGTCCGACATTCACTCGTATATTACGATAGTCGTAATTTCATCGATAAAATATCGTTTACGACTTCGCAATCGAAATCGTTTACGACTTAGTTGAAGAATTCTTTAACGACTTCGTTTACGAGTACATTAACGAACGAAATGATCGTTTTGAAAAGCTATTTTTAGATCCAATGGTTTTCAAACTGTTAGAAAAAAGTTGTATAACGATTTCTCAGCAAGATAATTTCTATTTTTAGAATCAGTGTTTTTCAAACTGTTAGGAAAACAATTTTAAAACTTTGTTAAGTTATACTTTTAAGCGCTTGTTCAATAATGGCTGAGTTAGGTGAATGTGTTAAGCGCTCGGCACATACTTTAAAATCCGGAGGACGTGAGTTCAATCCCGGGTCCGACTCAGTGAAAAAGTTATTAAAAATTATTCTAAGGAAAAGTCGGCCAATAAAAATAAAGTAAAAAAAATTCCAATTAAAAAAAAAATATTTTCTTTTAGATTTGTTAAAAATATCGTAATGATGATCGTTTACGAGATCGTTAACGACCACTTTTTTGTTCGATAACGATAACTCGTTTCGATGCAAAATTAAGAACGAAGTCGGACTCGTATACGTATCGTTATCGTGTGTCGCCTACGATTGTTTTATCCGCTTTTCGATCGAAAAAATCTTCGTTTACGAGCTCTTTAACGATAAAATTATTGGCTGGGATTTTACAAAAAATACTCAAATATGTACGCAAATATGTATATAAACACAAGCAAAAATTATTTAAAATCTGAATATAAAAAAAAATGTTTTTGTAATTATATTAAGTACACAAACACACTTTCAAATCAATATACAAATAAAATATATTTAATTTTACATAAAAAAAGCTCATACAAACAATTTCAGTAAGAAAATTTAAATTTGCTAGGGTTGTGTCGAGCGTGCCCATATGGTAACAGCAAAATGATAAAAAGGTAACACAGAAGTTATACATAATTTTATTTTATACGATTTCTAATACTTTGTCTAATACTTTTTTTGGCATTTGGGTAAAATACCCGAATGCCCAACAAATGTAAAACAATATAAAAACAAAAATCAAGTAACCAACAACAACCGTCTTGGTTTTTTGAAAATCCCCTAATTATATCGCCTGGTGTAATTGAATTTTGCAGATGGATATTCAATGATGCTAAACCATTTACTCGATGTTCTCCCATTGAGTTGCGCAAGTAATTTTTGATTCGTCCCAGTGATCGCGCACTGGGATGACACTGGGCTAGTATTTTAAATATTTTATAAACCGGCTCAAAATTAACACGATTGCACACCTGTTAACAGATTTTACAAATAAATAAACACATTATTTAAATATATGAAATGTTTCTACTATGTGTGCGTGTTGTACAATCCCTACGGGAAAAAGAACCGGTCCGGGACAGTCACGTGACAGATCCCTTTTGGACAGGGATCGGTCCCAAAATTGTCACCTTTATATGAAAGCAACCGGTCACTTTAACGTTGCGTTGTCATAGGAGGGGGTAATTTGCCACCATACAGGCACTTGGAGACTGTCCCAGGACTGTCCCAAGGGAACTTATAAAAGGGCAATTGCCACCATATACACACTTGGGGACTATCGCAGGACTTTCCTGAGAGACTGCACTGGAGGTCAATTGCCATAATTTCACCTTATTTGAATGCATTAATTGGTTGTGTTTTGGTTGCAATCGCAATCTTGTCGCTTATTTTTTTGTTTGTTTGCAATTTGCATTCAAAACACGACTTTTGATTTCGATTGTACTATCTGAAAATACAAATTTGTACAAAAATATAAAATTGTAAAAATTTTAAACTTTAAAAAAGAAAAAAAATTAAATTTTTAAGTAAAAATTACAAAATAAAAAATTTTAAATTTTAAAAAGGAAAAAGCTAGTAAAAATTTAAAAAAAGTAATAAAAGAAAATCTGAAAAAATAAAAATATGGAAAAATGTAAAATTGTAAAAAAAAAATATAAAAACCATTCTCAACAAAATATGTTTATATACCCTGCTATGCACTCCTCTCTTTGACCACACTGATTTTAATGTATGTACTTCATACATGAATTTAAGCAAATATTCAGTTTTTTTATTTTTTGTATCACAAGTACAAAACTTTTTACAATATTTAATGACCGAATTCTAAGAGCGATCAGCAGCTACTAAATGAACATCACGAACGGGCAACAAAATAATTGGAGTGATATAATTGGAATTCGTTTTTGAAACCGAAAAAAATCCACAGAAACAGTTGAGCTCGGGTCGAACTGCCACCGTTTGCAGACTATTGTGCATGACTCTGTACAAGTCCTCTTTTCACCGGTCCCAGAACCGGTCTTTTTTGGGTAATTGACTCTAAATTTCCCGTAGGGATGTTTAAAAGAAAAATTCATACTTGAAGATATTCCAGAGCGTTTGTCGTTTTTGTTAGTTAATTTTTCTCCACAAAACTTCGCCACAGTTCTATATTTCCAACTAAAGCAACCTCGGAACATTCCAATATTGATTCGTACTGGAGGTTTTTGAATCTAACCAAGTTTTTATTTCATCTAAGGCGCTTATAACGTACGGCTGCAGCACTACAAAAGCCGCTATTGCTTCGTGTTTTTCAACCCACCTAGTTTGACACAACATCTTAAGTCGAGTAGCTCTTGTTTTAATTCCACCTTACAAAAGTATTAAATATAACTACTCAATACTCAAATATATTTGCTTAGTTACATGATGAAATAATACCAGGTAGTGTCAGTACATATTCAAATTTCAACGGCTCTCCCTACTGATATCACCTAGTATTATTGCATCATGGTTTATTTAAAAGCAAACCTTCATAAATATGCTTTTCCAATTCAACTTTTCTTTTAGGGGTATTAAAAAATACGGTTTTTACAATGAATTTATATTTTAAAACAATTAATATTTTTGAAATATGATATATTTCTTGATAAAAAAAGTGTTTTTCCAATCTCAAAGGGGGAGGTTTGACACCCAAACCCCCCCCCCTGCCGGCAAAATTCAAAGTATTTGTATTTTGTTTTGGCCGAAGCCGAAGTTGAACTTCCGCTTTTTTTCACATTAGGCTAAAACCGAAGCCGAAGCCGAAACCAAAGCTCAATATAAAGACAAAATGAAAAAAATATTAAAATATTTTTCCAAAAACATTTATTGAAAATGGTTTATATCTTTATGAACCCTTAGTAAATGAGTGATTATGTAAAATATTTATTCATTAAGTAAATTAATTTTTAAATTTATCAATAAACCAAATGTAGCATTCTTATAGATTTTAACGCTGAACAAGATGGCGTACTATCACGTCAGGTTTCTGAGAAATTCAGGATCAAGAATTCAACATTTTCTTATTAAATTCAGTAATTTATCAAAGGTAAAAAAATTTAAAAAAAAATGCTTACATCATCGTTTAATAGCACATATATCTATAAAAGAAGGTATTTCTCATATTTTTACGATTGTTTGTTTTGAATATGTGAATGGTTTATTTTAGTACCATTAAATTTTTTGGTTTATTCTTTAACTATAAGTTACAGTGACAAATAAATTATGGGCCGAATGTGAAATTTTAGGCCGAATGTGGCGGAAGCCGAATAATCGTTCGGACACTAGTATCAATACGACTACTGGCTATAAAATGGTTTATTGGGGCGTAGATTTCGAACACTGGGCTATTAACTATCTTAATATACAAAAACGTTGGTGCGTATGTATGAGTGAACATCACGGCTAAACCACTGAACGTATCAGAACCATACTTACACCATACGTTTATTTGTGAGCTCCGGAAGGTTTGTGTAATACTTTGGACTTGATTGGTCGAAGAAGCGGGGTACCACTCATACAATTTAAGTATTACTTCAAAATATATCTGGGATACTTTCCAGCACACATGGTATTATGCTTCTTAATCCAAAAGTGCAATTCAATAAGTGAAATTGGACAATGGTCAAGCTTTGACAATAAAAAAACTAAACTAAACAAACAAATTTTGATTAAAAAACTAATTTGTACGTTTAAAAATCAAAACGAAAAACAAATTTTTTCCAAAAAAAAATTAAAATGCCTGGCGGACGCACCGTGTTTCGGTTAGTAGAAGTTAGCTAAACAAAATAGTTTCATTACAATAAATGGTTGTTTTTAACTTTTTAAGCATAAATAAGTATCGCAGTATTTTGGAATTCCTCTTCTTTTTGCTTTTATTTGGATGGTATTGAAACGGGACAACATCGGACAAAAACCACGCCTACCTTCCATACAAACACTGCAAAGTGAAATGTGTTATTCATACAAACCTGAAGTGTGTAAAACTTGTAGACACATTTTACACACAACTTTGCGTGTATAAACACTGTAAGTGCTTTTAAAAAAACAAGCATGCGTGTTAATAAAACATGTCAAAATCATGAATGTTTGTTTTTTTTATTTATCAAAATAAATATACACTTAGAAATGTGTGTTGTGTGTAAAATTACACACTAAAAGATAGGTTCACTTTGGGCTTAAATGTGCTTTAGGGCCCATTCGATTTTTGCCCTTTTTTTATTTTTGTATTATGTATTTTGACGTCCTAAAACCGAATCTGCAAACATTTTTGGTCGCAAAAATCTTACAAAATCTTAAAGTTACGATTTTTTCATATAAAGTGTTCAATTTGTTCTTCAATATATTTTGAAAAAGGTGTCTTCACTAATTTTGGCCACTTTTTTTAATACATGTTGTTGTTGTTGTTGTAATGATTCAATGTGTCTATGTTGTTGTAATGTTGTTGTTGGTTTTGCTCTAACAACGTTATCGAAAGAGTTCAGCAACATTGAAACTGTTACAAACACTGCACACATCATTCCAAACTTAAAAATATCAACTATTTTAATACATGTTGTTGTTGTTGTTGTAATGCTTCAATGTGTCTATGCAGTTGTTGTTGTTGTAACGCTTCAATGTGTCTATGTAGTTGTAATGTTGTTGTTGCTTTTGCTCTAACAACCTTATAGAAAGAGTTCAGCAACATTGAAACTGTTACAACCACGGCACACATCATTCCAAACTCAAACAATTTTTTGCCTGCGCCACTTTTCACTATAACATAACAAAAGCTCCTACTTACAACTTGAAAAATTTTAACAAAATTCAACAGATTCACCACACCTACTACAATGAACTAATGAACATAACGGGAAAAGGCAAAGCTTACTATTCAAAATAAAAATTTCAAATTTTGGTTCATAACTACTTCAAACCGAAAAACAAAACCCTGAACATACCTTTTCAAATGCACCAACTGATGAACATATGGTAACACGGTTCTTCTAGAAGAAGAACAAAGTTCAACAAAATATCAACAAAATAGCGACTCGGTGGGTATCAAAAACATTGCAATTTAAAAGACAAATAACTCGGGAATCATTGTCGCTCGGTCCAAAATCTTCACGGATTTCGTTTCAGGACGTCGAAATACATAATAAAAAGTGCAAAAATATATTAAAAAAAGTTCATTTTATATGGTGAAAATCGAAACTTTAAAGTTAAATATCTCGAAAACTAGATTTTTCCGACCAAAAATATTTCCGGATTCAACGTTTTAGGGTCAACAGATTCCACAAAAAAAAAAATAAAAAATTCGAATGGGCCCTAAAGTAAATCTGTTCCGCCGTTTTTTGTATTTGTTTAGAAATTATCTCTGAAAAATTCTACACCACAACAATAAAGAATTGCAAGAGAGCGGACAGGAGCCCGAATTGCAGCCACACGTGCATCAGAACACTGCAAAGTGAACCTATCTTTTGGTATGTAATTTTACACGCAACACACATTTTTAAGAGTATATTTATTTTGAAAAATAAAAAAAAACACATTCAAGATTTTGGCATGTTCTATTAACACGCATGCGTGTTTTTTAAAAGCACTTACAGTGTTTATACACGCAAATTTGTGTGTAAAATGTGTCTACAAGTTTTACACACTTTAGGTGTGTATGAATAACACATTTTACTTTGCAGTGAAACTGACGCTTACAAAACCAATCGATTTGCACAAATGAGGACTTCAAATCAGGCGTCACGTAATTACAAATACATATAAAAGTGTTTGTCCCGATTGATTGAATGATTGGTGATATACTGACTCATCACCGCCAAGCCCAAACCGCTGAACCTAGAATTCTACAATTTTTTATGTTATGCTTTGGTGTTCTGAGGGTTCACGGCAAGGTTAACGGGAGGGGTACTTTCACTACTTTAAGTATAAGTCCGAGCAACGCCGGGGTATTCAACTAGTTATTTATAATTATAATCTTATATAAAATTCTTTGTGAGTTTGTATGTTTGTTAACTTATAATTCAAGAAATGCTTGACCGATATTAATGAAACATATATCAAAATGTAGGTAATTCCATTGAGCTCATCATAAGATATATGCTTTTTCATTAACTTTGGATATTTGAGGTGGGCGTTGCAAATATTATTCTAAAATGCAGTGTTTAACCGATTTCGCTGACATTTTTTATGTGGTTTTGGGTAATGAATTGGTAACATGTAAATTCTAAAAATTTGCCACGCCTTAACATTTTTAAGCTATGTAACTCGGGTCCTATTCAAGAGATTGGATGGTGCTGGTTAGTGAATGTGCAGAAGGTTGACTTTGAACATTTTAGGTCCGCCCACTGCCACGCCCTTAAAAATTTAAGGCTCTGTAACTCGGGTCCTTTTCAAGGGGTTTCGCTGAAACTTTGGATTTGTTCAAATGGAAAGAGGGCATTTACGGTCCGCCCACTGCCACGCCCTAAAATGTTTAAAGCGCTTTAGCTCGGGTCCTATTCAAGGGATCTTGCTGAAATTTTGGATTTGGTGGGTGGTGAATGTGCAGAGGGTTGACTACAAAAATGTGAGTCCACCGACTTCCAAGCCTTAAAATTTTTTAAGCTATGTAGCTCGGGTCCTTTTTAAGGGATTTCGCTGAAATTTTTATGCTGGATTTTGAATGGGCAGAGGGATGACTGGTTTCAGTTGCTTAAATAATACATAGTATAACATTTATACATTTGCGTGAAAATACAAAATTATTGCGAGCGAAGCTGTGGGTATAAGCTAGTTAATTATAATTTATTCCGCGCCGGTATTGGTTTTGCATTGCATACGAAAGCTCTCTGATACTAATGCAGAATACAAAAAATATCGTACGTTTCAAAGTATTTTCCTTGTCAAAATTATCAAAATTTTTTCAAATGATGGTCCTTGCAAAAATTAAAGCCTCCTTAAAAGAATTATTCATGATAGAAAAAGTTCCTGAATTTATAATTTTTTTTAAAGAAATTGAATTTAATTGCTTAATTTTTTCCCATTATAGAAGTCATATTTTTGTGCAAATTGATCCTAAACCAGTCCCGAAAATCCCGGGTTTAGTCAGAGCAAGTCCCGGGATTTTCGGGACTAACAAAAGTGCGGGTTCCCTGGATTGACATGCCTGTGTGGGGGTATAATAATAGAGCTATGAAAATACCAGAGAAATTGTTGGAAAACCCGGAGCCCGAAGAAACGATCAGATTTCCGGAGGCTACGGAGCGAAAACCCTGTGTATTCGGATTCGTATATAAAATTTTATGATATTTTTTGACATGATTTAACAAATTTATTAACTTGAACAACTTACCAGCGAATAAGCGAATACCCTTAATCTCATTTGTTTTTGCGTTTACATTTATTCCAGATCCGTCTTACTGTTTTTACGGCACCGAAATTGTCTCCAGAACTTTTGGAAACGAAAAAGACAATAGGATTGACGTTAGTAAAATTTGAAGATGCACTAATCGAATTTGATAAATTCACCGATAAACATCACTTTGAAACAATGGATGTATATTTAAAGGCTCTAAGGATGCATTACATCAATCAAATTAAGTGGCACGCTGCTTCAATATTAGGAAGTGTTGATTTCTTAGGAAATCCCCTAGGCTTTGCAAATGATTTATCCGAGGGAGTATCCGGTCTAATTTTTGAAGGTTCCGTAAAAAGCCTTGTAAAGAACGTTACGCATGGGATATCGAATTCTACTGCAAAATTAACTGAGACATTATCAGATAGTATTGGAAAAGTAGTTCTAGATGAGCACGATAACGAAACTCGTCATAAGATTCTTGAAATTTCGTCAAACACTTCTGGTGGTCATCTTGCTGCTGGTTTGAAAGGATTCGGCTTTGGCTTACTTGGTGGGGTTACTAGTATAGTGCGGCATACGTATGACGGAGTACACTCTGATGGCTTTCCTGGATTTTTAAGCGGTTTAGGAAAAGGCTTAGTTGGAACAGTTACTAAACCAATTATGGGAATTTTAGATTTAGCATCAGAAACTGCAACTGCTGTACGGGAATCCAGTAAAGGAGCTCATCGTAGTTTACCAGATCGTAAAAGGTTACCCCGGTGTGTTACAGGAGCTCCTGGTGGTTTATTACCAACGTATTCATATCGACAAAGCAAAGGACAGCAATATTTATATATAATCAACCGTAGAAATTTCTCTGAAAAGTTAATGTCTTATGAACCAAGTCTATGCAATGATCGAGAGGCAAAACTGAGACTACTTGTATCCACCGAATACATACGTATATTTTCCAGATGTGATGAAAATCCATCAATCATGTTTGAATGTCACTTAAGTGAAGTTCTTTCCTGTCATCCGTTGACTACAAACGTCGGAAGCTCTGCAAATAAAGTTTCACCCAATTACTATATTGAAATATCTACGAATTTACCAAAAATAACTCGCCCCAGAGTAAGATGTCAGAATGAAGAAATAGCTGAGAGAGCTGCAAGATGCGTAAGATTATTTCGTTTAATATAAATTGAGTTCAAATTTTTTAAAATGTCACAACTTTGGAAACACTTGAGTGAACCGTATTTTGGCAACATTATTTATTTATTTATTTATTAAGCCAATGACAATTTAGTATCTACAGGCTAGATAAAATCAATATAGAATATATAGCACTTACAATTTAAAAAAGAAAAATATATATAACTAATAATAATTATTCTTTACAAGCTCTCTAAACATGAGTTTTGGCAAAGAAAAATCAATTTCTATACATGAAGCTGCTTCATTAAATGCAATAAGAGATCTTATAAGAGGTTGATGTACAGCATAAGAGTTTAATAGAAAATATCTTATTCTGACGAGTAGTTCTGAATGGAACAAAAAAATTATTTTGGCTTAGCAACATTGAGCAATCGATATTGCCACGAATGATATCATAGACAAACATCAATGTATTAATAATGCGTCTGCTCACTAACGATTTCAAGTCGATCAGTAAACAGCGCGACTTATAGGAAGGAATCGGTTCCTAAAAGTTAAGGGAAAAGAGGGCAAATTTCAAAAATTTCTTCTGAACACTTTCAAGGCGATTTGAATGAATAACATAAAAAGGATCCCAGATAATTGCTGCGTATTCCAACCTTGAACGAACAAATGCAGTGAACAGAAGCTTATACGTATAAGGGTCCCGAAACTCCGAACTATTACGACGTACAAATGCTAACATTGCATATGCTTTTGGTAGTATATAGTTCAGATGATTTACAAAAGTTAACTTAGAGTCAAACAAAACTCCTAGGTCCAACATTTCAGTTAGTATCTTTAAACAAGAACTCGAAATACAAAAAGAAGATACAATATTGCTGTTTCATTTAGAGAAAGTGACGTGAAAACATTTTTAAACATTCAAAGCTAAATAATTTGTAAGGCACCATGCATTTAACCTGTTTAAATCATTCTGTATATCGTAAATATCGGATACACATTGAACTTTTAAAAATATTTTGAGATCATCCGCATATAACATATATTGACATTTATGAAAACATGATCCAATGTCATTAATAAAAAGGGGGCAGAAAAGCGGTCCAAGGATACTTCCTTGGAGAACACCCGAAGAGGCAACAAAAACCTAGTTTTTCCAATTTTAGAACAAGAATTTTATGCGAAACTTTATCAAAAGCCTTTGAAAAGTCGGTGTAAACAGTGTCAACCTGGCACCGATCTTCAAAAGCTGAAAAGCAATATGCTGAGAAAACCATCAAATTAGTAACAGTCGACCGTCCAACAACAAATCCATGCTGTTGGGGAGAAATAATTCTTTTGAGTGGAAAAACCAGGCTTTCCTTCAAACAGTTTTAAAATAGATGAGAGTTTAGAAATGGGGCGATAATTAGAAATATCATTTTTACTACCACTTTTGAAAACGGGGGTAATATGCGCAATTTTCCATTTGTCAATGAAGACACCAGCAGACAAAGACAAATTAAAAACATGGCACAATGGATTACAAATTGTAGACGCACAATTTTTTAGAAACAAAGGTGATAAACCATCACAATCAGCTCTAGCAGACATTTTTAAATTTTGAATGCCTCTCATTACATCACTTTCACCAATGCTCAAGGAGCCAAAATCAATCGAAGAACTAATATTACCAGAAGAAGAACTGTCGATTGAAACGGAATCAGCTTCAAAGTTTAAAACACATCAAAACATCCAGCAGTATCATTATTAGAAAATTTACCGCTCCAGTCAGTACTCTCAATAATAGCATTTACATTTTCGAAGTTACGTAGATTAAAATTAAAGTTAAGCTTGTCTAATATTTTAGGTAGATTTAAAATCTCATAAATCTCAACTTGGAGGACAAGAGGAATATGGTGCATGTCTGAAGGAGAAATCGGAAACTTACACTCTTCCAATTTATAATTTACTGTATCGCTAATGAAAATTAAATCTAAAATGCGATCCATTTTATTAACAAATGGTTACTTTGGATAAGATCATAACAGAAAAAGCTATCAAGCAGGTACATTTCATTTGAGGCATTAACATTTGCTGGAGTGAGATTACAATCATTAGCAATGTACGACCAAGAGAGTTTATTGAGATTAAAATTGCCTAAAACACAAAAATAAGCATTATTTTTATCTATATCCGATAAATTCAATATATTATCTACATGAGCAAAGTATAAAGTGTCAGAGCTATTAGGTGGGATATAGGAAACACAAAAAATAAATTGTTCTTGCGATCCAAAAAAAGAAACACAAAGCTGATCAAGCAAAGTGTCACAGTTACAAAGATTATGTAAAGATGAACGCAGTGTACGCTTTACAGCAATCAACACACCTCCACCTCTTTCGCAACCAGTTTTTAAAGCATCTCTATCCTTTCGATAGACTTTGAAAAGAGAGGGATCAAAGAATTCTCTATCACCGAAATCTTCATTGAGCCATGTTTCAACGAGAACGTAAACATCATAGTCCATTTGAGATGTAGCAGGTAAAACTGTATTCGATTTTGTCCTAAGACCAGACATATTTTGAAAATATACCTTCAAGGATATGTTGAGTGTTAGCTGTATATTTGATTAAGTCACTTCTTCTGCATTCGTCGACTTTTGAAAAAATTCGAATGGTCGAACTTTAATGGCCACAGCGTAGGATCGAAAAGCTTTTCGTAAAGAGTGGAAGCTATTCGCAACTTAAAATTGATGCTTCGCAAGTTTAAAAGGTTCGCATCTTTTTTTGTAAGACTATAGCAAGCCAAATGATGTTCGTAAATTTTTGCGTGTAGTTTATATGAGCGGCTGTAACTGATGGCTTGAACGATGAGAGATGTACCCACTTCTTTTTCACGACTACATCCAGTTCATTGTTATCGTTGTCTCCAATGACAACATTTGCATTTTTTTTTGTTTTTTTTTTGTTTGCCTTCCTCCATACATTAAGGGGCGGAAGGGAACCGACGGCAGCATTAAAAGCGGCTGGAGAGGGAGAGGCCATCACAGGCACATTAGCAGCAACGATTGCAGAGTAACTGAGAGAACCACCATCAGTGTAATTGACAGGCGTTGCAGTCGAGGATTTCTTTCGCGCTGTCCCCTAAAACTGTTGGACCAAATGTAAAAAAAAATAGAAATAAATTTGTGTCGATCGGTCAACGGGAAGGCTTGACACTAGTACCTGAAAAATACATCAGTTGTATGGGAAAGCCAAAAATCAAACTCGAAATTTTAAAAACTTTTTTTTCCAGTATTGTAGCTTTAGCCATACACATTTTAATATAAAAAAAACTAGAGAGTGAACTGTCTTCGGCTATGCCGAAGCTGAAATATCATATATCATGATATGACGCATTTATTTTATTGTGGATCTGGAAGCCATGGTCCGTCCGAAATCTGTTTCTAAATAATTCCATCAAATCCACAAAAAAAAATTGCTCTCCAGAACCCATTTGACCCATTAATAAGTGAATTTGGAAGCTCGGACAATGTCAAAAATACATTTCTAAACATTTGCATACAGCAATAAAAAATACTTGAAAAATGTTGACTTTTTTTTCATTATATGGGAGCCTCTTCCAGTTTTTGTCCGGTTTGGCTGATTTCCGAACTTTAACTCAGAATTGCGACCGCTTTCGTGTAGACAGACGGACATGGCTATATCGATTCAGTTTTCGATGGTGATCAAGAATATATCGCTGTCCTAATTTGTAAAGGCCCTAACACGCATTTTTCAAATTGTTCAAACGTTTCAAAGGCGTAAATTTCAGACTTTTTTTAATATCTTGAAACTGAGCTAAAAGAACAATGACAATTATGATTCTAAAAAAAAATATTCAAAAGTAATATTTGTAGTTATTTTTTGTGGGTTAGGTCTTTTTATAACACTTGTATTAACTTGATTTGGGTGGACTATCTTAATATATAAAAACGTTGGTGCGTATATATGAGTGAACATCACGGCTAAACGACTGAACGTATCAGAACCATACAAACACCATACGTTTATTTGTGAACTCCGGAAGGTTTATGTACTACTTTGAACTTGATTGGTCAAAGAAGCGGGGTACCACTCATACAATTTAAGTATTACTTCAAAATATATCTGGGATACTTTTCAGCACACATGGTATTATGCTTCTTATTCCAAAAGTACAATTCAATGAGTAAAATTGGACATTAAACGAAACAAACAAATTTTGATTAAAAAAATTATTTGTACAAATGAGAACTTCAAATCAGGCGTCACGCAATTACAAATATAAAAGTGTTTGTCCCGATTGATTGAATGATTGGTGGTAGACTAGGGTTGCCAGCTCCAAATTGACAGAAGGGGTATATTTGAGATTTCAAAGGGGGACAAAATTAAATTATAAAAAAAATGTTTTTAAATATTATTTACAACATAAACTTAAAGCTGAAATACAGGTTGGCCAATAACACCGTTCGACAAAAATCATCTTTTGGTAAAACACATGATCGGGACTGAATGATTCTGTTAGAGGGGGTTAAAAAAGAGTCTCCCAGCTTTTCTAGATCAGTTCTTAAAATCATTTAAATCACAGCTATGCATTTTGCATATTTCTCATTCGCATAATAATTCTTCAAATTTACAGTTTTGATTGGATTTTTTTATATTAATTACGCATTTGATAGGGGAAAAACATACCTTTAAAAAACATGTAAACTTTTTTAAATTTATCGTATTCTAATATGCACCTACGAAATTCTCGGCTAGCCGACTCCGATCAAGCTAGTGCTAATGGCTGCGGTTAATTTTTTAAAAATTTGTCTGGCCGCGCCGACGCCGCACAGTGATTTGTCTCCATATGAGCTTGTGACAAAAATCGAAGGAGTATTCTGAATTAATTGAAACTAAGTTTCTAAATGTGTTTTGGCCCGCTGATTTCAAAAATGTAATCGGTTTTTCCGTAACCCTTATAGTTTTTGAATAAATTCAGAATTGTATGCTTGATTTTCTTATTTAATTATTATGCATATAATACAACTCTACAATTATATTTCGAAAAGGTTTCTTAGCTTTAATAACGGATTCTAGTGGTTCTTGATTAGCTTTCAAATTTGGTAACCGTTTTTGGCTACCAGTTGTAGTTTAGCAGGTACATTAATGCAAAAACATTAACAAATCTTTTTAATAAATTTAATATTATAACTATTGAAAAGATCAATACATTTTTATAATCTTGAATACTTTGTAAAGAAAAATGTATATTATACTATATTATATTATGTATATTCTACTATTAGGGGTATTCCCGGATTGGTGTACTTGATAGTGTACTTTTGTCGAAGTGACGTATTCACTTTTACCATAAATTTTACCTGTATTCTCAATTTTAATAATTCTGGCACATTTTTATTTTTTTATTTGTTTAACATGTGCATTGCTTGGTAAAGTAACAAACCCCAAGAAATTCTGAAAAATTTGGAGAACCCGGGATTGCCAAAACCATTCGGTATTGACCGCTTTAGTCAATAGGAAGAAGAAAGAAGAGTAAAATAGAGAAAAATTAAATCACATTGGATCAACAATATTTCAATTGAGCTTTTAGTAACTATACATACATTAATATCAATAAATTAATAAAAGTACATACATTCATCACATTTTACCATTTTATTTACATTATGAACTTTTTGAAAAGTTTTTTGGATATAAAATCGTAGTTTAAGCCATTTACAAAATAACATTTTTTTCAAAAAGTTGGTAAAAAATGGTGAATTTCCTTTTTTTTTCTAAAAGAAAACACGTTGAACTTTTAAAAAAAAAAAAAATTTTCACTAACTTTTACGCACTTTTTTTTTACAATCCATAATTTGTTGGGTTTTTTTTTGTTTTTTACTTGAAAAACTTTTTTATTCATGGTACTCACAAATTTTTACATCGAAGTTTAATGACAACTATTTTATTTTTCATTTTTTAATACAATAATAACATTTATAAAAAAGTAAAGTTTGTATCATTCTTGCCAAAAATGCCTTTTGGGCAATTTTTTTCGCCAAGTTATCAAAAATAAATTTTTTTGTTACAGCATTATCAAATTTCCCTAATTTAAAAATAATCCACGAACGTCAAAAAAATTTGAATCAAATAAAAAAGTTCATATTCTTTTTAGTCAATGTATTACCTTTCCAAAAATACCATATTTTATATAATTGATGACATCAAACTTTCTGAATTTTGTCTATGGGACAAATCACTGATTTGGCTTGGAACTCTGCATCGCACTATCTTTAGAATTAAAGAAAAAATTGTGTGATTTCATTCTCTACCGATACATGGTGTGCGTTGGAAAAGGACAAATACACATATGAAACGAAGGAAAAATAGTATTGGTAAACAATGCCCAAACAAAAAAAAGTTTTGGAAACATTTTTTAAAAATTGAAAGAACTTTTTTTTTTTGTAAGAATGTGCCATTGAAGGGAAAAAGAGGGATATATGCAGCCTTTTGTAGCAAGGGGGACAAAGGTAGTGAAAGAAGGACAATCACCCCCAAAGGGGCAACCCTACGATATACTGACTCATCACCGCCCAGCCCAAACCGCTGAACCTAGAGTTCTGCACATTTTTGTGTTATTATAATATTTTTCAGTATATATTTTATAATCTCATTGGCCCTACTCTAATTTTTGGATGTTTAAAGCGGTCCTCCACTGTAGTTTAAACTTGGCGAAGTCGCCGCAATAAGTGAAAGAGTGTTTTCAGTTTGAAAGCCAAAAATAATCTCTGCTTTATTTCTGAATCGCCATGGCTTTTATACCCTGGCGACCCTTTCAATTTCTTTTAAATTTTCTTTCAATTACATTCAATTTCTAAAAAATATGCTTACATCTACAATTCTATAATACAAAAATCATTTCTACATTCTGATCAATATTTTATTACCGCTGCCAGAAGGGCATTGGCCGATCGCATTTATTGCCAACAACAACCTATTCAAATTCCCTCGCCAGATATACAGTTGAGTTCCCATAGCGATACTGCACACGCAAACACAGGTAACTCTGTATCGTCAATTTCTTTGGTTGATACTCCTAGCAAATATATTGAAATCCCCGTAGGCCTTACCCCCATTCCTGACTCAAGTGAGACGAATAGCGGATTTTCTGAAATCGCTAATCGCATAACAAAGGTCGCTACTCGCTCCATTATTACAGGTCAAAAGAGCAAAATGCCGACAGTGCAGACAGGAATCAACATTTACTTCGCAAAGCGAGTACTATCGTCCCCCCCTAATGGGAATAGGCATTCCGCAAAAATTCAAAAGACGAATCCCGTTAAACCATCTCTCGAGCTTGGGCAAAATCGATATGCGATTCTTGATGAAGAAAATGATTCGGATCCCAAGCCGAAATCGCAAAAACCCCAACCTATCTACCTGCGTGAGCGAAACTCTAATTCGCTCATCAAAGATATAACTCAAAATATTGGTCCTAATAATTTCCAAGTGATTTCTATTCTCAGGGGACAAGTACACGAAACAAAAATCCAAATTTACAGCGAATCCAATTATAGAAAAATTGTCAATCTCTTTGATAAACTCAAAAAGAGCTACTACACCTACCAGCTCAAAAGTTCCAAAGGCCTCTCAGTCGTACTGAAAGGTATCGAGCCTTTCGTAGAATGCGACGAAATCAAAACTGCACTAAGCGATGAAGGCTTCCAAATAAAGTCCGTATTCAATATCCAGAATCAAAAAAATCCCACAACCCCTTTTTCGTGTGGAACTAGAGTTCGACTCAAAATTGCTCAAAAAAGGTGAACCCCACCCGATATACTCGCTCAGATATCTGCTACATCACAAATTCACAATTGAAGTGCCTCACAAACGCAGTGGACCGATTCAGTGTCATAACTGCCAAGAATACGGCCACACAAAGTCTTACTGCACTCTTCCCAGCGTGTGCGTAATTTGTGGAGACCTGCACGAAACAGGTTCGTGCACAAAAACAAAAGAGGATTCCACTATTAAAAAATGTAGTAATTGCGGTGGCAATCACACTGCTAACTATAGAGGCTGTGCAGTCTATCAAAGCTTCATAAAAAAGACGGAAAATGTGACGCAAAAACATGAAACATGGAAAACCCAAAAATTTCCTCCGCTATCCGCTGCACCTCCTTCGCAAACCCACTTACGCCAGTGCCTTAAAAAGCGGTCACTCTGCCACTGTGCACGCGCAACCTGCTCCTCCTAGTAGTAGCCTTGAACAAACTCTACAAATATTCATGCAAAATATGTCTCAATTTATGTCTGGTATGCAAAATATGATGCAAGAAATGATAAAGAATCCAAGTCTTTTACTACATCATCTCATGTCTAAGCCATGAATGGTTTAAAAATATCATTCTGGAATGCAAACGGCCTGTGTCGTCACAAACTAGAACTTCTCGAGTTCTTGAAAGAGTCCAGCATAGACGTTATGCTAATTTCTGAAACACACTTCACTGAAAAACACTTTTTCAATTTACCAGGATACAGACTCTATGACACAAAGCATCCAAGCGGAAACGCTAGAGGTGGAACCGCCATTCTCATTAAAAGTCGTATAAAACATTACGCTCTCCAGAATTATTGCACAGAATATATCCAAGCGACAAGTATTTCTCTCGATGAATACTTAAAAGGCCTAACATTAACAGCTATATACTGCCCGCCCAGACACAAAATATCTGAGCAACAATTCCAGACTTTTTTCCATTCTCTTGGACAAAAGTATCTCGTTGCCGGCGATTTCAACGCCAAACATACATATTGGGGTTCTCGCCTTATATCGCCAAAGGGCAGGCTCCTGTTGAACACTGTCAACAGACTCGGTCTTGACGTGATCTCTTCTAGCACGCCAACTTACTGGCCAACTGACAGTCGCAAAACCCCCGATGTCATAGACTTTGCAGTCTTCAAAACTGTAAAAAGGAGCCAATTGTTTATTGAATCCTCTCTAGATCTCTCATCAGATCATACGCCTACTATTATCACAATAAAGTATGCGCCAAGTTCTGAGGCCAATCCACCAGATAAACTGACCAGCAAACTCACAAACTGGCTCAAATATCGAAAGTATATAAGCTCCCACAATATCCCTAATGTGTCACTAAAAACGAAAGTTGAAATTCACACAGCTGTTAGAAATTTCACACTCTTGCTTTCCCAAGCAGCTGCAGCGGCCACTCCCGCCCAAATCCCAAAAAGTTCAACTCGCAGCTATGCAAAGTGTACTCCAAAGGATATAGAGCAGTTAATAAAAAATAAAAGGAAAATACGTCGCGATTGGCAAAACAACAGATCCCCAAATCTGAAAAAACAGCTTAATGATGTCTCTCGAATTCTAAAAAAGCAGCTTGAGAGGAAATCCGAAAGAGAATTCCAGCTATTTGTTGAACATCTCGCACCCACAAAATCAACAAACTACTCGCTCTGGCGAGCTGCAAAAAATATGAAAAAACCAATACTGACAGAACCCCCTCTAAGGCTGCCAAATGGAAACTGGGCCAGAAGCGATGTAGAAAAGGGTGCAGCTTTTGCCAACCACCTAAAAACCGTGTTCACCCCGAACACGACAGCTGGTGATATCCCAATACCAACATTAATCCCACACAATACCTCTTGTACAATCGCGATTAAAAAAAACGAACTTATGGAGGCAATAAACAAAAGCTTGGACCCGAAAAAAGCACCAGGACCGGACTTGATAACGCCAACAATGATAAAAGAACTGCCAACAGTTGCAATAACCCACTTATTGCACATATTCAGATGATTGGAAACTATCTCAAGTTACAATGATTCCCAAACCTGGAAAAGATCCAACTAATGTGACGTCATACCGGCCTATGAGTTTGCTCTCTGTAATATCGAAACTCTTCGAAAAACTTTTAATAAAATTGATTCTACCGAAAATTCTAGAAAAACAAGTGATTCCCGATCACCAGTTTGGCTTCCGCGAAAAGCATGGCACTATTGAGCAAGTGCACCGCATTGTTGACTCAATAAAAGGCACTTTCGAAAATAAACAGTATTGCTCCGCTGTTTTCCTCGATATCACCCAGGCCTTCGATAAAGTCTGGCACGAAGGACTTATTTACAAACTACAGCATATTCTTCCCGCTAATATGCACTGTCTACTCAAAAACTACCTCACGAATAGAAAATTTGTAGTAAAATGCAAAAGCTTTGTCTCCCGAAAATACGAAATACTGGCCGGAGTACCACAGGGCAGTGTCCTCGCGCCCCTGCTATATATTCTCTATACTGCAGATATGCCCAAAAGTGATAGAACTCTCATATCGACTTTTGCTGATCACACTGCTATCATGTGCTCTCACTCAAACCCAGACATGGCATCTCTATACGTGCAAAAACACTTGGACACTCTAAGTAATTGGCTACATCGATGGAAAATCAAGGTCAATGAATCCAAAAGCTGTCACTTAACCTTCACTCTAAGACACGTGTCCTGCTCTAAAGATAAACGGCCAAGTCGTCCCTGAAAGTTCCGAAACCAAGTATCTTGGAATGCATCTCGATCGCCGACTCACATGGCATAGACATATTGAATCTAAAATCACTCAGATCAAATTAAAGCAATTGGAACTAAATTGGCTAATCTCAAGGGCATCAAAGCTAAATCTCACATACAAAGTCCAAATATACAAAAGTATAATAAAACCCATATGGACATATGGAATTGAACTCTGGGGCACTGCCTCTCCCTCGAACGTGGAAAAACTCCAGAGAGTCCAATCTAAAATCCTGAGACAAATTGCCAGAGCCCCTTGGTATATAAAAAATACTAACATCCACAGAGACCTGAATATACCTGCAGTAAAAGACGAAATTCCGAAATTTACCTCGAAGTACAAGCAGAAGGTCATGTTTCACCCAAACATTCTAGCTAGAAATTTACTGAGACCTCTGAATCCCTAACGTCTCAAACGAAACTAATATATTCCCCATATATTAGTTACGATAACTCTACATTGCCTAAATCAATGGATATAGGGCAAATAGTTTTAATCTGAATATTATAAAAATAAGCTGAATTTCTGAATTTTTGAAAAATCATTGTTAGACCTAAGTTATTATTAGGTAATTC
Source organism: Heteromyza rotundicornis (assembly GCA_951394025.1). Classification (NCBI taxonomy): domain Eukaryota; kingdom Metazoa; phylum Arthropoda; class Insecta; order Diptera; family Heleomyzidae; genus Heteromyza; species Heteromyza rotundicornis. Next base: position 50,359,695 of record OX596010.1, on the reverse strand, counting down.
AATTGAATAAAATTACTATAAAAAAAAAAATGAAAAATGTATTGCCAAAGCCAGGATTCAAATTTCATTCTGCCTCGAGCCGACAGAAATGCAAACGAAATGGAAAAGTAACAAAAGCAAACAAACGTTGCTTTACGTACTATTATGCTGCGCTCCTATTCAGGCCAACAGCGTATGCTAGTAATGCAGTTTCAAGTGTTCGCTGCTAGCGGTAATTTTTCGTTTGTATACTCTTGTGGGCTGGTGCGCTATACTGTAGTATGTATATGCATATACACCACAGCAGACTTGGGAAATTGAGCGACCATTACCATTACCATTATCATTACAGGTAATGAAATTTTATTTCATTACCATTACCATTACTGCAATGGTAATTGTAATGGTAATGGTAATGAAGTAATGAAAATTTCATTGCAATGGTAATGAAATTACCATTATTTCATTGCGATAGTAATGATAATGAAGTAATGAAATTTCCATTACTTCATTACTTCATTACCTATCTGCCCCAATTGCGTTTTTGCCACTTTTTGGGCAAATCATGCCAAGTTTAATTGTAGCTTGTATGATTCATATCAGTTGGGATTAGGACAGTTTCTGAGTGCGTCCTTGGACATTTTATGGAAGAATCATGTCAGTTGGGATTAGGACAGCTTCTGAGTGCGTCCTTGGACATTTTTTGGGTGAATCATGTCTGTTGGGATTAGGCCAGTTTCTGAGTGCGTCCTTGGACATTTTTTGGGTGAATCATGTCAGGTGGGATTAGGCCAGCTTCTAAGTGCGTCCTTGGACATTTTTTGGATGAATCATGTCAGGTGGGATTAGGACAGCTTCTGAGTGTGTCCTTGGACTTGGTGGGATTAGGATAACAATATATACATTTGGTATAACTTTTATTTGATATATTGCTGTTAAAAGTATTGCCTGACATGATGCATCCATAAAATGTCCAAGAACGCATTTAGAAGCTGCTATAATCCCAACTGACATGAATCATCCAAAAAATGTCCAAGGACGCACTCAGAAGCTGGCCTAATCCCACCTGACATGATTCACCCAAAAAATGTCCAAGGACGCACTTAGAAGCTGGCCTAATCCCAACGGACATGATTCACCCAAAAAATGTCCAAGGACGCACTCAGAAACTGTCCTAATCCCAACTGACATGATTCTTCCATAAAATGTCCAAGGACGCACTCAGAAGCTGTCCTAATCCCACCTGACATGATTCACCCAAAAAATGTCTAAGGACGCACTTAGAAGCTGGCCTAATCCCACCTGACGTGATTCACCCAAAAAATGTCCAAGGACGCACTCAGAAGCTGTCCTAATCCCACCTGACGTGATTCATCCAAAAAATGTCCAAGGACGCACTTAGAAGCTGGCCTAATCCCAACGGACATGATTCACCCAAAAAATGTCCAAGGACGCACTTAGAAGCTGGCCTAATCCCACCTGACGTGATTCACCCAAAAAATGTCCAAGGACGCACTCAGAAGCTGTCCTAATCCCACCTGACGTGATTCATCCAAAAAATGTCCAAGGACGCACTCAGAAGCTGGCCTAATCCCAACGGACATGATTCACCCAAAAAATGTCCAAGGACGCACTCAGAAGCTGTCCTAATCCCACCTGACGTGATTCACCCAAAAAATGTCCAAGGACGCACTCAGAAGCTGGCCTAATCCCAACGGACATGCTTCATCCAAAAAATGTCCAAGGACGTACTCAGAAACTGTCCTAATCCCACCTCACATGATTTACCCAAAAAATGTCCAAGGACGCACTCAGAAACTGTCCTAATCCCAACTGACATGATTCTTCCATAAAATGTCCAAGGACGCACTCAGAAACTGTCCTAATCCCAACTGACATGAATCATACAAGCTACAATTAAACTTGGCATGATTCGCCCAAAAAAGGGCAAAAACGCAATTGGGGCTGATAGGTAATGAAGTAATGGAAATTTCATTACTTCATTATCATTACTATCGCAATGAAATAATGGTAATTTCATTACAATTGCAATGAAATTTTCATTACTTCATTACCATTACCATTACAATTACCATTGCAGTAATGGTAATGGTAATGAAATAAAATTTCATTACCTGTAATGGTAATGGTAATGATAATGCGTAATGAAAATTTCATTACTTTACAAGTCTGCACCACACCCTTACCCTTAAGATGAAAATTATTTGGAAAAACGAAAAATTAAATTTTAGTTGTGTAGAAATAATTTAAAAAAAAAATAGGAAAAATTATCAAATAAATTATTAGTATGATTGAATTAATTAATATAAAATAAATTTAAAATTTATAATGTAAATGTTTGATAAATGAATTCCTTAAAAATATTACAAATTTGAAATCTTGATTTTAATAACACTAATTTAGTTAAAATGAACATCTAGGAATAATTAATTGTATTGTAAAAATAATGATATATAATATTTGGTTTAAAAATTGTATATAAGGTTAAAAATTGAACATTGTTAAATATAGTTTTTAAAATTAAATAAATTTTAATAATTAATACATGGATATATAAATCTATGTTTCTACGATATATTTTTTCAAGTTATTTTTATGAATTTTCTTAACATGTCCCTTAATCTCTACAAGGCCATTAACCCCATCTACTTCTACTACTTTATAAGGTCCATGGTAAGGACTCTGGTTTTTCCTTCTACCACCTAATTTACTATAACGTGTAGGGTCTATATGTGTTTCTCTGTTATAGTTTAATTTATATTTATATATTTTCTTTATTTTCTATGCCACTTTGCCCCATGTCTTAATTAAAGCTAGTACTGTAATTATAAGATGTATTTCTTGTTGTAAATTGAAATTGATATAAAAAAAAAATCTCGTACATCTACGACTAATGGATTAATTTTTGTCTCGCTGTCATTCCTTCTTTTCACTTTAACTCTATTAATAATTTCTTTTGCCTTTTCTATAAATGCCTTCAACCTGAAACTAAAGCCGATATCACAATGTCGCTTTAGGTCGGTCTCGCTTTGATCGAGTTTTGCCCCGCTTCACTTCGACTTTACGATATTCAGCTGTCAAACGCGCGAGCTGTAATTTTCAAATCAAAATATAGCTTCGATAAAAAAAAACGTTTATTCGGTTTTGGCCATTATTGAATCTTGTCTCTACTTTAATATAAAATATGGATACCGAAGAGATGGAGGATTTGGCCGATTTGGCACTTATTGCAGCCATAGGATATGCTGGGTACGAAGCTTACCAGCAGAACCATCGAAGAACTGAACGAAATTACTGGGTACGTGAGCTCAATCTAACTCGAGATGTAAATGGATTTTACGCCCTAAATTACAAGAAGATGCAAGAGGTCGATCCGGAGCACTTCTTTAAAATCACGCGTATGAAGCCACAAACATTCGAATTGCTTCGGGCAATGATTGAACCAGCTTTGGAAAAATACTCTTGGAGGAAACCAATTTCTCCAAGTTGTCGCTTGTTCTTGGTTCTGTTGTAAGTGTACACTGTACACATATATACATTCCTACACTCTGAAATGTTTGTTCACTTCTTGACTTGTTTCAAGATATCTTTCGCAAGGAGTTCCCAGACAAGTTCTGGCCTGGATGTTCCGTATGGGGTACTCAACGGTAGGCAACATAATTTTCGAAACCTGCGATATTCTTTGGTCTGCGTTGATGCCACTGTACTTGTCTCCACTATCGGAAGAAAATTGGAAGCAAAACGCATTGGAGTTTCAACAACTGTGGAATTTGCCAAACTGCGTTGCAGCAATAGATGGCAAACACGTGAACATTCGTTGCCCTCCTAGAGCTGGCTCAGAATATTATAACTATAAAGGTCATCATTCAATTGTACTACTTGCTGCATGTGATGCCAATTACTGCTTCACTGCTGTAGATATTGGCGCGTATGGAAGCCAAAGTGATGGTGGTATTTTCGCTGAGTCATCATTCGGGAAAAAACTTCTCACAGGAGAGCTGAATTTACCACCACCAACATTGCTGCCAAACTCCAATGTTAATTGCAACTATTACTTAGTTGGAGATGCAGCATTTCCGCTGAAACCCTTTCTGATGAGGCCCTTTCCGGGTAGACTTCTGGATGAACAAAAGTTCTACTTCAATAAGCGTTTATCACGTGCTCGACGAGTGATTGAGAATGCTTTCGGCACCCTAATAGCGAGATGGCGCATTCTTCACAACACTTTAAATATGTTGCCTCCTAATGCAGACCGAATTGTTAAAGCAACTGTTGTTTTACACAATTTTGTTAAGCTCAATGATTCTGCCTATTGCCCACAGGATTACGTGGATAGGTTTGACGAGAATGATGAAATTTTACATCGAGGTCTGTGGCGAAATGAAGTTGATCCACTTCCTCGAGCGATATAAATGGAATCTAATGGAACGACCATAACAACAAAAGATTGTGTTTACTATCTCTACTAGAAATATTAAACCAATTGACCTTATGGTTTTATTTATAAATTTATTTAATATTTAATTATTCAAAAGAACTTCATCGTTCACATCTTTTAAAAACTTTTCTTGTAAGCGAATTTTACTTTGAATTGGCAAATTTTTCATTTTTTTAGCTAACATTTTCATGAACAATTCATTTTCGTCCACTTCTGGCGTGTTGAAACGAGCTGTTAACGTGTTCGACAAGTTTCCGAAAAATTCGTTGACTGGAAAATCACAGGGGCGCGGCCTCTTGCTTGCAGACCTTTGCTATGTAGCTGGAGTGCTGTGTTCGTCTTGAAAGCTAGACATCGATTCATCTGCTGGAGACACAACTTCTTCTGCTTCGTTGTTCTGCAATACCGTAGTGTAATTTCCCATTTGCCTAAAGTATATTTTATAATTAGCAAATATTTGTAATGGTACAAAAGCCATTGTTTTCTCAAAATGGTACTCACTGCCTTGGCTTAAGTGCATTGTGCAAAAACTCCAGCGAATCGTAGTATTCCCAAACATCGACCTCCACGGAATCGCTTCCAGATGGCCGTTCCAGCTTTTTCTTTTCCCTAACGAAGCGATCCCTGAGACTTTTCCATCGTTGCTTGCACTCCTCTACAGTTTTGTTCAGCTGCTGTGCAATTTGCGTCCAAGTGGCATCGCGTTTAAAAACATTTTTGTACGAACGCGACTTCAAATTGTAAATTAATTCATGGTCCCGCACCAATGCAATCAGTTGTTCTTCAAACGAACTCATTTTCTTTTTATTTGGAAAACAAAAAACAAAAAACTTCTGTCAAACGCACGACTGAGTAGAATGTAGCTCTACTCGGGCGTTGTAGAAGAGTTTACGATATTCTCAGAAAAATACGATCAAACGCTTGAGGTTACATTTTGTTTTGTTGCATATGCTTTCGTTTATTTTACTTTTTCTGTCAAAGCGAGACCGACCTAAAGCGACATTGTGATATCGGCTTAACTCCATTGGAGTAATTTTCCATATTAAACACAGGCTCACTTTTCATAATCTCATCACTCGGCAAATACGGAAATTTACCAAAAACTAATTCAAACGGCGTGTACTCCGTATCAACATTTGGAGTAGTGTTATACGCAAAAGTGTAAAATGAAACCCACTTGTCCCATTCTTGGTCATCGGCAAATGCAAGCATATATTCGTTAAGTACCCTGTGGTTTCTTTCTACACTACCGATAGTTTCATGATGATATGGTGCCGAAAATACTTGTTGCATTTTTAAATGTTTACAAATGTTGCCCATGAGCTCATGTACAAATTCGGTTCCTTTGTCGGACTTTAGCACTTTAAAACAACCGTAATTGAGAATAAATTGATTTACGAGCGTATGTGCTACAGTGTCTGCATCTTTGGTTTCCATGGGAAATGCCAGAACGAATTTCGTCAATTCACATTGGGCTGTCAAAATATAGCGATAACCATTAGAAATTCTCCCCACAGTATCAATTTGAACGATTTCAAAACTTGTGCTTTGCGTCTTTGTGACTATCAACTGTTCCTTTGTATGTCTTATTTGTTTATTTAACGCATACTTTGTGCAACTTGACACAACAATTTTTACCATTCTGCTCATATTCTTCCAAACAAATCTTTGTTTTAGTTTTAAAATGGTTTTTCTGATTCCGAAATGCCCCCCGCAAGGCGAATTGTGATATTCTTCTATCAATTTATTTTTTGTTACTTCATCTTCTATTCTTTAGGGACTTTTATATATTAATATCTTGACTCCTGAGCGTTTATTCTTTAATCTATCGTGTTGCAACACATTATATAAATTCTTAAACTTTTCCTTTGACATATACCGAAATATCATGTCATTTTCGTCTAGCTCTAGCTCTTTAATATTTACTGTATTCATCCTCGATTATAGCTTCTCTAAAGACAAATCGAATTTGTTCAGATTATCACTACATCGTACCAGTATTAAATTATTTAACATTTCAATTCTTTGGGGGCCCCTAATATTCAAATCGCTCTCTATAATAAATTTCAACCTTTTCACATTTCTAACGCCAGAAATAGACGTGCAGTCCCAACAGTGAAGTTGATCAGACTTCGATTGAGACTCGCATTTCTCCTTATCTACGTTCTTCTCTGCAATGTCATGCCCCTTGTCATTACTAATGTTTTCTTCGCGGACTTATCTTCCGTTTTCGGAATCATTGTTCTTAACAAATCTGAGTCTATTTTTATCCTTGACAATGCGTCAGCGTTTGTATTGATCTTTCCCAGTTTGTAAACAATTTCATAATCATAGTCAGACAGATCTACTTGTATTCTCGTCAGCTTTGAAGATGTGTGAGAATAAAGAAACTGATGGTCGGTGATCAGTAACCACAATAAATTTGCGTTCAAATAAATATGGTCTAAAGAAATTAATCCCCCAGCTGTTGTCAACACCAACGGTTTGTCAAAGTCAGGATATTTTAAAATTGGTGGGTTTAATTAAAAATAATTGCAGAAAGCGACGAATCTACGTACATCATCAGCATTCTTGGGTACAGGATACGAGTGTATCGCCTTATGTTTATTCGGATCGGTTTTTACACCCTCACTAGTAATCTGGGGACCAAGGTAAATGACTTCAGGTTTCAAAAAACAACACTTTTTTTGGATTCAACTTCAGGTTGTATTTACTCAGTCTGTCAAAAACCTTTACCAAATTGTTGTTGTGGTGTTGAAAACTACACCCAAAGTGATGATATCATCAACGTACAAAAATGAGCCGAGCTCAAACCACTGAATGCAATAGTTAACATGCGTTGAAAGCTATTGGAAGATATTTTCAATCCAAATGGTAATCTTTTAAATTGGAAATGCCCCCTCGACGCTGACAACGCCGTCAGCGGTCTTGATTCTTCATCTAGACCGATCTGATGAAAGGAACTAGTCATGTCCAAAGTGGAAAAATACTTCGCTCTACCTAATTGGTCCAAAACATCTTCCAATTTTGTCAACGGAAATTTATCGTTAATTAGTTTCTTATTTAACTGTCTGTAATCAAAAACTAGCCTCCATTTCTTCTCACCATCCTCACTCTTTTTGGTACTATTAACAGTGGTGAATTGTACGCACTAAGAGATGGCTCTATCAAATCCTCGTCAATTAATTTCTTTACTTGTTTGTCAATTTTCTCATTCTGTGAATGCGAAAGTCTATAATTTTTAATATATACAGCAGTATCATCATCCAACCTCAAATTCTGAGTATAAAAATTATTAACAGACAAATTTTCACCCTCAAGATGGAATACGTATTGATAATTTCTAACAATCGTTTCTAATTCTTTTGCAGATTGCACATCCAAGTCTTCTAATTTCAACTCTGCTAATACATTTTTAAAACGTCCTTCATCATGGGTTCCCTTAACCTTTTCGTTATATCTCAAAATTTTATATTCACTCAAACATTCTGTTTTAGGTAAAATTTCCTTCAGGTAACTTCTTTATCATTTATATTAATTACTTTTACGTGACAGACGCCCTTAGCTGGTGCTATAGAATTTTGCCAAAAACACCCCTCTGCCAATTCTTGGTTCAGAATAACACTACACAGAAAAAAAAAATGGTCGGTAAAATTAACCGAAAAAATGGTTGACGTACGAAATTTAAAAATGTATGAAAATTGTAAATTTTTTAGTCGAGCTGATAGGTAGATTTAACCGACAAGAATTAAAAAAAAAATAGTTGAAATAACCGAAAATAATTGTTGTTTTACTGAAATTGTATGTTCTTTTACCGCAATTGTTGGTTAAATTTGAATTTTCACCAACTTGTGCAATTTACCATTCGCGCATCTTCGTTGAATCGTTGGGTTTAAAAAAAAAGAAGAATTCCCAATCGTGTTATGAATGTTGTGCCTTATAGCGGATGCTTGAGCAGAGCCAAATAGAGTTTTTTTGCTTGTAATACTGCATTTGTAATACTAATTTTGGAAAATAAGAGCCTGTGTCAGTTATGCGCTCAAGCTAATATTTTTTTTTTTTTAAACATGCAATCTTGCATTTTTCAAATTTATTTATTCAACGAAACACATTTTCTTACTAAAAAATATGTATCGAAACAATTATTGCTGTATGTTTACAATTCGAATTGTAAGCCAACAAATTACACTGTGCTACACGAAAAAATGTACAGGCATTCCCACCTATATAGTTGGTTTGACACCTTAAAGTAATGACTTCCTGCGTTTACAGAATGTTTCTATCACATCAACTTTTTTTTTGATTGTATTTTTAAGTCGAGACTATAGAATTGGCTACTTCTGGTTACTCTGATGGTCGTAGCTTATCTATTTTTGATCCGATTTTCAAGTTTTTTGGCATTGTTTGAAAGGTGAAATCTTTTTCAAGTCCAAAATGTATAAAGTTTTGAAAACCGGTTGAAAATTGACCAAGTTATTTATGATAAGAAAATTAAATTTTTTTCCAGTTTTTAATTTTCTATCACTTTGGAAAAATACTTAAAAAACATAAATCATCTATGTTTTTCCATATTTTTTTAGGAAATTTAATTATCTTTTCAAAAATACTAATTTCAAAATTGGGAAAAAAACGGCTGATTTTTGGTCGAATTTAATCATTTTTAAATTTTTTTTCGATTTTTCGGTATATATTGGAAAAAATCGTTTAAAAAAAACAGGTTAATGTATAGGCATTCCCACCTATGCAGTTAGTTTGGCGCTCAAAAATAACGACTTTCTGCGTTTACAGAATGTTTATATCACATATATTTATTTTTTAAATTAATTTTTAAAATTTTTTGTATTATTTTTTATTTTTTTACTTACGAAAAATGTTTATTAAACCGAAATTAGCTAGGGTTTCCTATCTTGAACGAGAACGAATTTTGGTGCAAGAAAGCTTAGTATGAAAAACTGATGGAGCGGCCATCAGACTTTTACGCCAAAATGCTTTTTATTAATTTTATGTGAAAAATTGTATTATGCAGATTTTTTAAAAAAAAAGCACGTTTCATAAGAATTTTGTACAAAACATTATTTTGAAGAAATTTTGAGCTAAATATTTGTTTATAATTTTACGGCTTAATTTTATTTCGAAGCATATTTAAAATTTAGATATATTAATATTATCGCTTCTGTGAAAAATGGAAATGCAATTTGTTTTGCATTGTTCGCAGTGAATTTGGGTACACATTTTTTAATTTTCGGTTTTTTTAGTAAGTAGGAGTTTGTAATTTGTGCTATGTTCGTTATTTATGTACACAATGTGACGGAATTTAAGAACAAAAATTGAGTCAATAAAATTTAAATTTTAAAAAAAGTTTGTGTAGTTCAACTAAATTTGACTTTTAAAGAACAAATAATTTTCGTAAAAATTTAATTTAAAAAAATGAATTGAAAATTTTTTTTGTTTTTTACGTAAAATATTCAATTTTGGGAACATTTTTGGGTTTTAAGGTTTATCGATGTATTTATATAATTTTTAAACTTCCTGCAATGGGGCGTGGCACCTCCCATACAAGTCAACATTTGAAAATGCTGTAATAGCGCTCCCACACAATGTTTTCCAACGAAATTTGGCAAATGGCTTCATGGTTTCAACTCTAAGCTAAATGCAACACATCGGCGTAATTAGACAAAGGGCGTGGTACCCCCCATACAATTCAATACTTCAAAGTGCCATTATAGCGCTCCCATTGAATATTCTTCAACGGGAAATGGTTCTATTCCTTCAATGCAACATATTGGAATTGGACAGCGAGGCGTGTCACTTCCCATATAATTCAATATTTTAAAAATGTTACACTTGGGCTCCTAATGAACATTTTTCAACGGGAAATGATTTTATGCTTTCAATTCTAAGTTCAATGTTACATATGGTTGGAATCGGACAGCGGGGCGTGGCACTTTTCATACAATTCAATATTTCAAAATGCTACACTTGGACTCCCAATAAAAATATGTGACAAATGTTTTCATTAATTTATTATGACCTTAAAGGCAAAAAGAACTTTTTTAGGGCCAGTAAAGCGGACCGGGCCCTGCTAGTTTAACAATAAATTGCGAATTATTGAAGTTTTGTGTATACATAAATGCATCCAAAAGACTTTCTTCTCTGGTTTTACTACGCGCATAGAAACCCTTTCAGTTGTGCGTATTAAAAAAGAAGGAAAAAACCAAATACGCGTGGCTGAAAGAAAACAACAACAATAAACGCACAAGTGTTCATGTCACACATTCCTTCGCTTATCCCACAAAAATGGTAATTGCTTGTTTATGGTTTACATTGCTCCAGTCGATGGTCAATGCTGGCGCAGCGAATTTCATAAGGAAAACAATGCGCGAACTAAAAATGTGTGGTGTCTGAAAACAACCCTTATTTTTGTGCGCAATTTCTTGCTGCTGCGCGACTTGATCTCGACGATCATGTCGCGTGCGTGCGTAGACGACCTGTTTACATGTAGAACAGAGAAGTGGGCCCCAATTTTCTTGCTGCGTGGGAATTTATTTATATTTCTAATAATATATCACAATTTAAAATTTCACCGCATTCTTTAAGTCGCACTAAGCATCGAATGTATATCCCAATGAAATGTTGATCTTCGTTTTCATTCCTTCACTGCATATGCAACTAACCCACAACAACTTAAAAAATCATCGCAACCCAGCCAATAATCTTATCGTTAAAGAGCTCGTAAACGAAAAATTTTCGATCGAAATGCGGACAAAACAATCGTAGGCGACACATGATAACGATACATTTACGAGTCCGACTTCGTTCTTAATTTTGCATCAAAACGAGTTATCTCGTTATCGAACCAAAATGTGCTCGTTAACGAATTCGTTTGTTTGCTAAAAGACTAGTAAACGAAGTCGTTAAAGAATTTGTTAACTAAGTCGTTAACGAGTTCGATTATGAAGACGTTAACGATATTTAATCGAGGAAATTGCGACTATCGTAATATTCGAGTGAAAGTCGGACATTTCTCGAATATTTTTAATCGAGAAAAGTTCGTAAAATACGATCTTCGTAAAAAGTTCGTTCAATTATTGGCTGGGAAAGAAAGAATTTCTTAGACAACCAAACACACACGCAAATTCCCACGCAGCAAGAAAATTGGGGCCCACTTCTCTGTTCTACATGTAAACAGGACGTCAACGCACGCACGCGACATGATCGCCGAGATCAAGAGAGAAGAAAGTCTTTTGGATGCATTTATGTATACATAAAACTTCAATAATTCGCAATTTATTGTTAAATGGTTGTGATCTCATGAAATGCTATTTGCAGGAAGTTTAAAAATTATATAAATACATCGATACACCTTAAAACACAAACATGTTCCCAAAATTGAATATTTTACGTAAAAAACAAAAAAAATTTTCAATTCATTTTTTTAATTGAAATTTTTACGAAAATTATTTGTTCTTTCAAAGTCAAATTTAGTTGAACTACACAAACTTTTTTTAAATTTAAAATTTTATTGACTAAATTTTTGTTCATAAATTTCGTCACCTTGTGTACATAAATAACGATCATAGCACAAATTACAAACTCCTACTTACTAAAAAAAACCGAAACTTAAAAAATGTTTACTCAAATTCACTGCGATTAATACAAAACAAATTGCATTTCTATTTTTCACAGAAGCGATAATATTTAGTGTGACATAATTGGTCAAATTATCCGAGATTTTAAAAATTCTGTTTTTATTGTTTTTCCCCCGAATGTCCTTGCTGATTGTCCCCCGGGTTGACTTCGTTTTAGAGACCGACCGAAATTCGGTTTCGGTTTTTCGGCCAAAAAAAACTGTTTCGGCCGTGTCTCGGATTCGGCCGAAAAATAAAATATCGCTTTCGACCAAATTTCGTTTTCGGCCGAAATTCCTATATTTCCGCCGAAAATTTCGGTTTGATAGAAAAATGTAACAAGTAAATAACAAAGATTACGCTGATCGACAAAACTGAACTTTTTGTGTGTTAAATATACATGATAGACTGATTCTTATGTATTTTGACACGCTGGATACGAAAATAATAATAATGAAATTTTGATGGCACCAAAAATGCAATTTTTGTGGCTTTTGCAAAAAAATGGTACGTTCTGGAAAAATGTAAAGTTTACTTTCGGATTTAGCGTATCAAAATACATAAGGAACAACCACGTGAATAAAAGCGGTATGTAACACAAATTTAAGCATTGATCATCGAATTCGAAGAATCAGAAGCAACAAAGAAGACATGTCCTATCGGAGTAGATCTAATACTCTCGCAATGATTTATAAATTTCTACTCCTCTACTACGGTAGCAGATTTTTCTACTTCCCTCAAGACATTTTCTACTATTATGGTAAGAAATATACTCCTCAAAATATTATGTGAGTTTCATACAATGCAAAAGTACTATTCTTTCTCGTAGAATTTCTAGTACTCTACGCATAAACCCATATCGACTACCCTCTCTTGAATACTACTACCCTGACAGTAATTTCTACTACTCTTGATTTCCACGCATTTGATAGTTTGCTTCTAAATTCATCTAATTCATGATCTGAACTTAAAATGATCGGCCCATATTCATAGTCAAATTAAGCTCCAACTTAACTTTAGTAATCTACTAAGTTGACAGATAATACACTGAACTGGCAGCTACTAAGCGATTTTAATTATGTACCACTTTATTACATTAAAACTCACAATTGTTTATTTTATTTTTTCGGTTTCGGCTTCGGACGAAATTAAAAAAATGAGAATTCGGCCATTTCGGTTTCGGCCGAAATTAAAAAAAAGCGATTTCGATCGGTCTCTACTTCGTTTCCCTGGTTGCTTAACAGATTCACCCTTGCGTTTCCCCGGTTTCTGTTATCGTTTTGGTTTCTATTATAACTATCATTTTGATTCCTATTTTGATTGTTATAATTTCTGTAGTTGTTGCCTCTAAAATTGTTATTATTTCTGAAAGTATTATTATTATTATAATTCCTAAAATTGTTATTGTTTCTGTAACCATTGTTTTTGTTCCTAAAATTGTTGTTGTTATTGAAATTGTTGTTGTTCCTATTCAACATCAAGACCTACTCAGTTTGCCTGCTCTGCTCTATCTCCAATGATAAGTGTATAGCATTAATTAAAGAATCTGGTTGTGCCGCAAAAATTGTTTGTTTATAATTTGCGTTCACCCCTATATTCCTTATCTGCAATTCATTTAAATCATTGATTAGTCCCAACAACTTATCCTTAAAGTTAGTAATTGATAATCTTCTTTGTGTCAAGCCAGACAAAGAAGTGTGTAACTGCTGTATAGTCACAATTTTCTTATACGCCTCCGACAGCCTTTTCTTAAGCGTCTCAAAATCTTTTGGTACCGATACCGCGCAGGAGGTTGTCCTAACAGATGCACTGCATTTCACGTGGTAAACGAAATCTATAAGTTGTTCTTTTGCTTCAGTTGACAAAGTGCTATTCATGATTTCAACAATTTTCAAAAATGCCTCAAGCTCTTTCTTGTTACCATCAAACAAAGGGATCGCCTTTATGGCAATTTCCATATTAAATGCAGACATTTTCGAATATATACCTTGATCAAAAACTAATTGTGCCATTAGTAGCTGACTAGTTAGTCGGAGTGTACTATTCTAATTCCCTTATGGCTGTCTATATCTTCTAATTGGTTTTCCAAAATTTGAATGTCTTTGTCCAAATTTTCTATTTCTTGTAATTTTTCCAGTATAGTTTCATCCTTATATGGTCTGTTGGAACTCTTCCTGATGTTTATATGTATTTTATCTAAGTAATTTTTTTAATTTTCCATTTGGATTTATTTAAGTACATTTATTTGTGATTTTTATATATTAGTGACATAAGGCCTGCTTACATTGTGCTTATGCACGTAATTTTTAAAATACTTATTAATTTTATAAGCTGCTATTAAAAAAAAAAATTATTATAATCAGCAAAGCTGGGCATTAACTAGTTAATTCGTTAATAGTTAATTAACGAAGTTAAATTTTTGGTTAACTTTTAACGTTTCAGTTAATTTCGAAAACCATTTACTTTTTCATTTAGTTAAGTTAAATTTCTTCCATTAACTAGCATTAGTTAACTTTGAAACGAAAAAAATTTTTTTATTATTGAATATACAATAAAAACAGTAAAAAACAAGTTTTTTAAAATATAACCCTTTAACCGACTAAAAAGCAGAAAATAAATTTTCTTTAAATTAATTTCAGCAATTTCGATTTAAAATTAAGGGTTTTTGGGTACTTTCCTCCGAATATCATTGCAGATTTTTAAGTCGCCAAAAACCCTTAATTTTAAATCGAAATTGCTGAAATTAATTTAAAGAAAATTTATTTTCTTCTTTTTAGTCGGTTAAAGGGTTATATTTTAAAAAACTTGTTTTTTACTGTTTGTATTTTCCTCATTTTTTTTTTTTTTTCCCCCTTTTTCCCCTTTTTTACTCTTTTTCCCGAATGCGAACCTAAGTAAAAAATTTCAGCCTTGTAGCTTACAAAATACGAAAGTTAGGTCTTTAAATTGGCTCCATCCTGCTCCCCTTTGCCCCCACACCCCCCTTTCCAAAGGGTAAAAAATTTCATTGTCAATAAGAACTCACCTACCAAATTTCAACATTGTAGCTTGAAGGAATTGGAAGTTATGCCATGTTTAAAAAAAAAAGTTTGAGTCTCCCCACGGCCCCCTACGCCTCTGATGGACCCGAAATAGAATGCATTGTCACCGGAGTTCTATCAGTGTTCCAAATTTCAGCTCTCTACCTCATGTGGAAGTGTATGAAAAAGCTCGCCGCAGATTTGAGGATATATATATATATATATATATATATACCGACTAAAAAGCTGAAAATAAATTTCCTTGAAATTAATTTCAGCAATTTCGATTTAAAATTAAGGGTTTTTGGCGACTTCAAAATCTGCAATGATATTAGGAATAAAGTAGCCAAAAACCCTTAATTTTAAATCGAAATTGCTGAAATTAATTTCAAGGAAATTTATTTTCAGCTTTTTAGTCGGTTAAAGGGTTATATTTTAAAAAACTTGTTTTTTCCTCTTTTTTTATTTAAGTTTAATTTGCATATAGAGGGCTGAAATCGATCGAAAAAAGGGTCTGTGAGTGCAGGCATTCAATTGTATAAAGTTAAAATGTTTTTTTATTCGTTTTTTGTAAAAAAAATTGTTTCTATAGAGAATTTAACTATTTAATTTAACTTTTCAACGCAATTAACTTTTTAATTTAACGAAGTTAAATTTTTGATTAACTATTTCCGGATTATCGAAGTTAAATTCTCGATTAACTATGCCCAGCTTTGATAATCAGAGTTATCGCGTACTCCGGGATAGCTGTTGCTGTCATCGTTTCTGAATTGTTGTTATTTATTACAGTCTCCTGAAGCTGCGGCTTGCTTTGTTGCTTTCCCATTCTGCTTCCTTTTGTCTTTTGTTTGCTTGGTTGTTGTCTACTGCTGTGGATGAATGGTGCACAAATTGGTGTCCGCCAATAGATTGATTAAATAGGCCTCTGAAATTTCATGAAGTATGCCAATGGTGGACCTTCGGTAGCGAAGGATTGGAGAAGGCACAATATTTGGGCGATGACGACGGGTTTTATCATGCAACCGGTGCAGATTTGAACGATAGTTGTCGAATTTATCAAATTAAAAGTTATGCTTAGCAGACTCAAGTTGTATGCGATCATTGTCGATACTCGAAATCAATTCCTTGGAGTAAATGTATTTGGTTACATGAAATTCTGCCTGTATTTATTCTCATAGCGCAATTTGAATTTCGGTTTGTCAAAAGAACAATTCCAAGGTTGGAAACTGGCAGGATCGCCATATAATATTTTTCAGTATATATTTTATAATCTCATTGGCCCTACTCTAATTTTTGGATGTTTAAAGCGGTCCTCCGCTGTAGTTTAAACTTGGCGAAGTCGCCGCAATAAGTGAAAGAGTGTTTTCAGTTTGAAAGCCAAAAATAATCTCTGCTTTATTTCTTATATACCCTTTCAATTTCTTTTAAATTTTCTTTCAATTACATTCAATTTCTAAAAAATATGCTTACATCTACAATTCTATAATACAAAAATCATTTCTACATTCTGATCAATATTTTATTACCGCTGCCAGAAGGGCATTGGCCGATCGCATTTATTGCCAAAGCCAAGATTCAAATTTCATTCTGCCTCGAGCCGACAGGCTGATATTTGGATAGAACTCGGTTGACACTGCATTCTATTAAATGTTTGCTTCCATCAGAGGCGTAGGGTGCCGTGGGGGGACTCAAACCCCTTTTTCTTAAACATGGCATAACTTCCGATTCCTCCAAGCTACAATGATACAATTTTTTCTGCTTTTTAGTCGGTTTGAGGGTTATATTTTAATAAACTTGTTTCTTAATCTTTTTTTTATACCTCATTTCATGAAAAATATTTTATGATAGGGCTTTTTCTTTAGAAGTGAAAAACGTACTTATTGTCAGAGATAACTTAAAGATATAGGAGCATATTCATATTCAAATTTAGAAGCTGCTAAACTTTAGAACCAGCTTAGTAGCTGTCAGTTCAGTGTATTATCTGTCAACTTAGTAGTTTACTAAAGTTAAGTTGGAACTTAATTTGACTATGAATATGGGTCATATTATATTGAATCCAAATTTAAAATCCAAAAATATAATATATGATGAGATAATTATTAAATAAAATAAATAAATACTAAATATTAACTAATAAATTGTCATAGAAATAATGACAATCGGATGATAGCATCGGATGAGTACACTGCAATCTATTTAATTTCTAACTGATTTTTCTTTCAAACCAAGAGTTGATTTACATTTTAGGTAATACATCCGCGTCTCTGAAGTTTGATCTATGTACCTATGATCGCTTCTTTGGCTGGTCACGATGGAAAGCTAAAAGAATGACATGGGCTTTTTTGACTCAGTAATAAATTTATAAAAGTTATGAGCATTTTCCTAATTTGCAAAATCTGTAAATTTTCGTATGGAAATTAGTTTGAGTTTCAAACACTTTTAAAAAAAAAAGCCTATAACGAGGGGCGCCACCTATTACACGTTGTAGGTATGTCCAAAAAAATTATAACTGCATACCAGGTATTTTGATTACACCGCCAAAATCTGAAGTTAGAAGAGAAAAACCAATTTTTGTCGGTGTTACCCTATTTTTAATGATAACTTTATAAGCGTGAGCTCGATATGCACAAGCTATAGCTTGTTGAAAAGAAGATAAACAGACGCTTTAATCAGTGTATAACTTTTATATGGCGTAAAACACAGAAATTTTTACTGAAAACATCGCTCAGACACCATTTTTTGACATTTATTTTACCGGTTTTTTTCGATTTAAGAATTTTTTTTATACAACACTATACTCATTTTTGCTGATTTTAGTACTTTAGTACTTTAATATTTTTTATAATTATCTTTTTTTTGTGCGCTTTATCGCTGGTTCATCTTTTAAGATGCTAAAAAGGAGACGTAAAAGGTATAAAAAGTATTTAACTTAAAAAAATCAATTTTAAAAAAAAGTCGAAGAAATTTTTTTTTTATTTTTAACATTTTGTACCCAAATTAGCAAAAAAGCTCCAGCGAAAAATGGAATACTGAAGTCAATTTTGAACTGATTGCAACCAATTTGGGCTCGTTGAAACGGGAATTTGATGTATTTTTAATTTTTTAAAAAAAATAGTATAGTGTTGTATGAAAAAAAATCTGAAATCGAAAAAAACGGGTAAAATAAATGTCAAAAAATGGTGCCTGAGCGATGTTTTCAGTAATAACTTCTGTGTTTTTCGCCATATAAAAAATAGGGTAATCTTTAAAAATAGGGTAACACCGATAAAAATTGGTTTTCCTCTTCTAACTTCAGATTTTGGGGGTGTAATAGGTGGCGTCCCAAGTTCTGGGCGACTGTAACGCAATGTTATTGAAAAGAATTCAAAATTAGCGTTTTATGTTTGTAACACCAAGAAGGAGACGTGTCCGGTATAGAAATCTATACATATTCTCGATCAGCGTCACTTCCTGAGTTGATTTAGCCCTATCCGTCTGTCCGTCCGTCCGTCCGTCCTCTTTTCTTGTAAACCCGATTGAAGGAGCTAGAAGACAGCAAGGGATCCCAAATTTTTAATTTATCTTTTTTAGACCCTAAAAGGAGTTGGTATTGAAAATGGACGGAATTGGTCGACTGCCACGCCTACCTCCCATGTAAGTGAATATCGTGTTTTCATTTATATTCTGCTTAAATAGTTCCAAACTTGGTATCTACGGTTTTTTGAGTCGCTGATTTCGAATTTGATGTTGGAATTTCAAAATTCAAGATGGCGGATCCAATATGGCGGCCGAAATTTTAAGATTTCGTCAAAACAGTATGAAATTTTATATATGGGGGTTTTTGGGGTCGCTGATTTCGAATTTGATGTCGGAATTTCAAAATTCAAGATGGCTCACTCACTTGTTTGTGTAATAAATTTATGCCTGAGTCAAAAAAAAAGTCTTTTTGTAGTTACCACGATATTCAAGTTTTGCTTGGATGCCATTTCTGGCAAAAATCTTTCTTTTAATAAACTGAAGGACACCAATAAGTTAGAGTTAGAACTGGTGAATATTGTTCACTCATGTTACCTTCTTCCCGTAATCTTTTTTTTGTTGTAATTTTTTGATCTTTCCTCCAGTTTTAAGTAATTGAAAATTGAACTAGTAGTTGTCGACAAATCGGAATTTTAACGTTAAACGTTTGCATTTTTGTATACTTTTATTTATTATTTATTTCCTTTTTATAAAAAACTATCTTCGACTATACCGAAGCTGAAATACCCCCACACAGAACATAAAATTATGTGGTCTCAAGACCTCGAACATAAAATTATGTGGTCTCAAGGCCGCATTTTGAGCCACCTATAAATAGTTTTGGATCCCGGACCATGTCCAAAATCCGTTTTTAAAAAATTTCCAATCAAATCACCAAAAAAAAATTTGTCTCAAGACCCCATTTTGACACTTATATATGTGGTTTCGAAACCTCGGAACATGTCAAAAATACATTTCTAAACATTTCCAATCGAATGCAGCAATAAAAAAGACTTGAAAAATGTTGACCTTTTTTTTCGGTGTATGGGAGCCACGCCCAGTTTTTGTCCGATTTGGCTGATTCTCGAACTTGTATTTTCTCAGTATTCACGAGAAAAACATTTACCCGAAGTTTCAAGTCGATATCTCCAAAACTGCGACCGCTATCGTGCGGACGGACAGAGCGACGGACAGACCGACCGACAGACGGACGGACAGACAGACGGACATGGCTAAATTGACTCCGGTGGTGATGCTGATCAAGAATATATATGCTTTTCCATACCGGACACGCCCCCTTATGGGCGTTACAAACGTTGTGTCGAAGTTAGTATACCCTGCCACAGTGAGTGTGGGGGTATAAAAATTCTACAAAATTACTAACATATTAAAAACTAAAATTAAACAAAACTAGAGAGTGGACTATCTTCGGCTATACCGAAGCTGAAATACCCCCACACTGTAGGAAGAAGTACCTCGAATATAAAAAAATGTGGTCTCAAGACCCTTTTTTGACCCAATTATAGGTGGTTTTGGAGCCCGGAACATGTCCAAAATCCATTTCTAAAAATTTCCAATCAAATCCAACAAAAAAAAAATTTTGGTCTCAAGACCCCATTCAGACCCTTATATATGTGGCTTCGGAACCTCGGACCATGTCAAAAATACGTTTCTAAACATTTCCAATCGAATACAACAATAAAAAAGACTTGAACAATTTTAACCTTTTTTTTTCGGTGTATGGGAGCCACGCCCAGTTTTTGTCCGATTTGGCTGATTCCCGAACTTGATCTCAGTATTCACGAGAAAAACATGTACCCAAAGTTTCAAGTCGATATCTCCAAAACTGCGACCTCTACCGTGCGGACGGACAGACGGACAGACGGTCAGACAGACGGACAGACAGACGGACATCGCTAAATCGACTCAGGAGGTGATGCTGATCAAGAATATATATACTTTTCCGTACCGGACACGCCTTCTTATGGGCGATACAAACGTTGTGACAAAGTGAGTATACCCTACCCAGTGTGTGTTGGGGTATAAAAAGAGTAAAAAACCAGTTTTATAAAATATAACCCTTGAACCGACTAAAAAGCAGAAAATAAATTTCCTTTAAATTAATTTCCGCAATTTCGATTAGAAATTAAGGGGTTTTGGCTCCCGGGACCCCGGAATCCCGCCTCTTTGTTAGTCCCGGGATAAGTTTTATAAGCAATTTTTTGTGAATGGTTTAGTTTTAGCAAGGACCATAATTTTTCATCCAAAAAATGTTGATAAGCATTAAGGAAAATAAACAAGCTGTTTATTGAAGGAAAATGTCAGATTTCGTGTGCTTTTGTTTTATTTGATTTCATTGGTTTGGAAAAATTATTCATTTGGTTTTAATGAAAAAATTTAAATAAAATGAGCTAAAGGTTGATTGATATACAAGTACATAAACTATATGAGTTATATACAAATATACAATACGCATTGCAGATAGCATCAACGCATGAAGGAAATTAAAGACTACTTTCATTACATCAACAAATTTAGGGCAAAAAAAGTTACAAACTGTTTGCAAATTAGTAGACTATAAAGCGCTCAAATCCATTTTGTTTTAATGGAAATCAAAAAATTTTAATGGGATCAAAAAATACATCGAACTTCGTTTGGGACATGAAATACAAGTTCCAGTTCCGTATATTAAAATGTATGACAAAATATTCCATTCAAGAGTTGGTCGAGAAATGTGGACAAACGACAAATTTTTAAAATAATTTTATTCTGACCGGAAACCCAAGATTCCAAAGACCGAGATAAATGCAAATAAAGCTGATGTATGCCTATTGAAATCTCAGCTAGCCCGTCAAGAAAACTCAGCTATATCATGTGACTTACGTATAAATGACATTCCATACTGCGAGCGCGAGGGCTGGTATATGTTAAGAGAGCCGCTGTGGAAATTCCAAGGATAGCGCGTTTAGCTTCTTGTTGGTAATGTGTATAGACCCCATCGCTCCAATGACACTTCAACTTTTCTTGATAAAATTGAATCCTTGACCTTTTCATATTCTGACATAATTTTATCTGGTGACGTTAATAGTAACACGCTGATTGAGATCCTAACTGATGCTATGGAATCCCTAGGGCTTTCATCCGATAGAATATCCCCACTCATTTTACAAATGCAACAAATACGTTATTGGACATTTTCTTCGTCAGTGAACGCTCAAAAATACTTTTATATGACCAACTGTTCAACTGTATTTAACGTATGATTTTCAATTACAAACTTGTGATCAACACTAGTTTACAGCAAAATGTATCCTCGACTTTTGATAGTCATTTCCTATGTAAAAACCCACGCTGAATCCGAATATGAAGTCGAGAAATTATAAGTAGAACCGTTTTGGAGATATTTCACTATTTGCATATTTTGCATTTTTAAAACACATTATATCTCCGGATCCAATTACAAAAAGTTTAATATCGAATTAAAGGTAATTGAATTGACTAATCATCTCTCAAACAGATTATCGGTTTAGACAACAGTTATGGACATGTCGGCAATTTTTCAAAACTCTTAAAATAAATTTTGCTGTTATTGTAAATTTTAAGTACAACACCATTTTTTCATATCAGTTTCTTTCTTGGATGTTGAAAGTTCATCTATTTAAAAGAAAATAGCACTTATTTATTAAAATCGGTTGGAAAAAATGGAAGTTACAAGCATTTGAATGAAAAATCTGAAATTGATTTTTTTTCTCTTTTTCACGATTTTTTCAGTTTTATTGCAAATTGTAGGTACTAAACATTACGTAAGTTACATTTATCATTATTTTGTGTATATTATCAGTTTCTGGAGTGAGAAATCCACAATAGTGCCCAACATCATTTCGTTCCAATATCCTTGGGTGCGACGTTCCCTTGCCAGCATTTGTTGCTGGAAACTTCACCTGGCACATCATTTCAATAGTAAAATGGCTCAGGGAAGAAATATAAATGAGATGAGATGAAAATGAATCCTTAAAGGCATCTCAGATTAATATGCCTGAAAATATTGGTCGGACCGAATCAACTTCTATGTGGGCCAAGAATATGTCAAATTCAATCAACTCGCCAATCAATATAAAAGAATTCTACCTTGAATTTCTTCCCTGATCACTTTGGCGAGATTGGTGAACTTTTTCACTAGCAAATCCAGGGCTTTTGATTCAAAAGCGAAATTTCGTGTGTGAAATAATTTAGTTATATTATATATTATATAAAAGCATACAAATTTTATTAGAATATTAAATAATAATAATGAAACGAATGAAGTTTGTTTATGAACAAATATCACACATAAACACAATGGCGTTCTCAGTTTTTCGCCATTTTTAGAAATTTCAGAAATGGAAAATACGATGTAAACATCCTGACGATGTAAACCTCACGTGATGGCTGGGAAAGCCATTGTGTTTAGAATGGTCCATTCATACATAAAAATACAATATAGAAGTAGTCAAAACTTCGACCTGTGTATTTATTTTTTTTGTGAAGTAAGTTTTAAATTAAATGTCAATATCAGTTCGAAAATAGTATGAATTCTTAATTTTTACTTTTTTTTTACATTCAATAATAAAAAAATTGTTTCAAATTTAACTAACGCTAGTTAATCGAAGAAATTTAACTTAACCCATTAATGACGAGAGCGAAATTTTCGGAATTTTTTCAAGATTTTTTCAGGAATACCTAGAAATGGCCTAAGAAACGAATTTCTAACTTTTTTTTTTTTGGACCGCTTAACGTTTGCCCAGCCCTGGCCGTTACCATATGGTAACGCTCGTCACAACCCTAGCAAAATTACCTAATTTAAGATATTATTGTTTATAACTACTTTAATTTTAAATTCTTGAAAGTTTAGCAATGTTTTAAGATTTATTTTGTAAAAAAAATTTTTATCAACCAATTTTTTTAAATCTAAAAGTTTTTTAAAAAAAATATTTTGTTAAAAAAAATTCTATAAATTCAGGAGCATTTTTGATCACAAAAGTTTCTTCAGCAAAGTAGTTTGTTTTTAAAAAACTCACATTTTTGCATCAAAAAAAAAAATTTTATAGCTCCTAGGCAAAAAGTTAGAAAAGTAGGTCAGTTTTCAACTAGGATTTTCTTGATAAGTGTCCTGGTAGTGATCATTGAATGGGGTCCAATAAACCTTTTCAATAGTATTCAAGTTGATATTCTTACAATTTTGGTAGTCGTTCAAAATTACTACAAAAGGCTGGCCTAATTATCTGTCCGCCACTGTATATAATATGTATCTCCGCCTACACCAAAATACTGCTTAGGTTTTCAATAACATAAGAAATATCTCCATATGAACTGAAATTGGAAAGGTCCTCGTCATCATTTGACATACACAATTTACATGGCTGTAAAAGAGGTGTACGATGAAGACCATAGGAAGTACCTCCTTCATCTTCCTCCTAATAATCTTGTCCAGCCGGATAAAATTATGCTCGCCTAAATGTCTTCATCGTAATGTAAATTTGTTAAAAACCAATTGAGTAAGTTTCAGCTGGTCGAAGTAAGCCTATATATACCATACACCCTTCCATCTGAGACCTGGTGGCCATCTTCCGCTCATTCCACCGACGGTACTCACATGTGCTCCATTTAGTAGTACTTTTTTACATTCATCAGCTCGGCATGACCTAGCCATCTTAGACGTGGATTTTGTATGCGTCATGATGTCATGTCATGATCGGGGTATTGCTCATATAGCTTTTGCGGCACTCACCATCGACGCAAAGCGGACAATATATCTTACGGAGAATTTTCCTACCACAATTCCCGTGAAATTGGGTAACATTTGTTACAAAACTCGACTCTCACTTGTATGGAAGGTAGGCGTGGCAGCTGATCGATTTCGCCCATATGCAATACCAACTCCTTCTAGGATTTCCAAAGGATAAATTCAATGTTTGGACCGCCTAGCTTTCATTTAGCTCCTTCAATAGCCCATACCAATCAAAATAACGTACAGACATACGGATATGGCTAAATCAACTTAAGAGGTGCTGCTAATTTTTCATAAGTACACCAAGTAGAATTTATAGATAAAATATTTTTAACTTTATATGAAAAAAGTTAAAAAAAAATATATTTCAAACCAATATGTATATAGAAAAAATTTACTTCATTTTACAAAAAATACTCGAATATGTACGCTAATATGTATATAAACACGTACAAAAAATTATTTTAAATCTGAATATTAAAAAAAAATTTTTTTTTAATTATATTAAGTACACAAACACACTTTCAAATCAATATACAAATAAAATATATTTAATTTTACATAAAAAAAGCTCATACAAACATTTTCAGTAAGAAAATTTAAATTTGCTAGGGTTGTGACGAGCGTGCCCATATGGTAACAGCAAAATTCAAAATGATAAAAAGGTAACACAGAAGTTATAAATAATTTTATTTTATACGTTTTCTAATACTTTGATATACTACCCAAATGCCAAAAAAAAAATATTTAAAATATATAACTTTCTATGGCAATGAAAAATATTCTTACTGGAAAGGTCGTGACTTTTCGCTGTTTTTGCCCACTTTTCAAAAACACTACTTTTCAATTATCCGCCACGATCGCTACTGACGAGCGATTGCTTAGAATTATATATCAAAAGAAAGATCTAAGCATGCTTTATTTAAATCAAAAAACAGATTAGTGATATTTGTTCAAATATTTTTTTAATTGAATATACCGTGGAATGCTATCAGCGTTACCATATGGTAACACTCGTCGTGAATGGGTTAACTAAATGAAAAAAGTAATGGTTTTCAAAATTAACTGAAACGTTAAAAGTTAGCCTAAAATTTAACTTCGTTAATAAAAATAGTTTAATAATTAACTAGTTTACTAATTAACTAGTTTATGCCCAGCTTTGCTAATGTGGCAAATGCTACCTGTAAGACGTGTCCGTCTGAATCTCATGTAATCAAGAATTGCCCAACGTTATTCGGAATGAGTCTTAACGAGGGACAAATGATAGTGCGAAAGTATCGCTTATGTTTGAACTGTTTGGGCAACTCCCATCAAGTGAAAGAATGCAAAAGCAGTTTTAATTGTTTTCAATGTAAAAGGTGACATCTTTCGTTGTTGCACAGGGATTGTTCTAACATTGTTATTAGTAATTCTTTAAATCCCTCCCAATCTAGTTATGAAATGCAATCTGGTTCAAATGATTTCCACTGGGTTTTTTCTAACAATGTGTACCCAAGTAATTCTCAAAATCCCCCCAATCTAGTAGTGAAATCCAGCAATCTGCTTCCAATAATCTTTCTGTTGGTTTCACTTCCGGTAGGAAGAGTGTTTTGTTGGGGACAGCCATTGTGACCATTAGTGTCCGACCGATTATTTGGCTTCGGCCTAAAATTTCACATTCGGCACATAATCGGCTTCGGCCAATATTAAGGCCGAAGCCAAATGTGCGGCTGAATGTCAAAAATATGTGATCCAAAACCCGTTAAGAAGCAATATGTCTGCTTTTTGGAGTATGTAAAATTAAAGCGACGCCCCTTACGAAAAGTAGAATGTTTCAAAAACTTATATGAGAATTCGTTAAGTACACTTCAAGAAAATCGTGGTTGAAAATGGACCTACTTTTTTCTTAGGGGTTATAATATTTTTTTTGGGATGCAAAAAGTTGCGCTATTCAAAAAAAATAAACTTTGCAAGAAAAAGTTGTGTGATCAAAAATTCACCTGCATTTTGAGAATTTTTTTTAAAGTGGAATTTTGGGCTAAAAATTACAAAATTTTATCATTTCTATACAAATTTACAGAAAACTAAATTTTTCAAAATTTTTCTCGAAGTGTACTTAACGGATTAACGAGTTCTGATACTCATTCGAAAGGAATGAATAGCCCTTTCCAATGATACCAATATCGATTCTATATAATTTGCCTGTGAGCCACTGTACTTGAAAAAGAATATGCAAAATACTTATGAGAGTCACTGTATATATTTAAATTCACATATGTCTCTGAAATCTACATGAATTTTGAAGTTTTTTCTAACCAAACCACCTACAAAATAAATGCAACGTCACAAATAAATTATAAAAAAAAAAAAAAAGTTTTATTGCAGTCATGCAAGGCGGGCGGAATAAGTTTTGAATTGTGGAAAGATAGGGCGCTGTAAGAGGCGACCCACTGAAAAATATGGTAACTTTGTTCTTACCGAAGTGATCTTCGGCGCTTTTTTTCACGAAATTTGAAAGTGTAAGTAGTGTTCACAACTCGATCCAGCAAATAAAGGAATCCCTATATCCCTATATATATTATAAAACTGAGTGTGTGTCTGTCTGTCTGTCTGTATGTCTGTATGTCTGTATGTCTGTATGTCTGTATGTCTGTATGTCTGTATGTCTGTATGTCTGTATGTCTGTATGTCTGTATGTCTGTATGTCTGTATGTCTGTATGTCTGTATGTCTGTATGTCTGTATGTCTGTATGTCTGTATGTCTGTATGTCTGTATGTCTGTATGTCTGTATGTCTGTATGTCTGTCTGTCTGTTTGTCCCTCAATCACGGCTAACGGCTGTACCGATTCTCTTGAAACTTTCAGGATAAATTCTATAGGTATCGACATGTAACATAGGCTATATGCGGTTGGGGTTGGACAAATGGGCATGGCACCTCCCATACAACACAAAATATGTCTACAAGGTAATTTAGTAACTATTGAATTGAATTTGAATAGGAAATTGAATAATAAATACGAAATTTAGCACGAAGTTGCATAATAACTTTTCCAAGCTTTATGCCAAATATGAGCATAATTGGACAAGGGGCGTGGCACCGCCCACACAACACGTAACTTAAATAAGAGCTAATTAAGCAACTATTGGATATATTTTAATGAAATTTGGAATGGAACTGTATAGTATGTTTTCCCAGCTATGTGTCGAATATGGGAATAATTGGACAAAGCTAATTAAGCAACTATTGAATATATTTTAATGAAATTTGGAATGGAGCTATATAGTATGTTTTCCCAGCTATGTGTCGAATATGGGAATACTTGGACAAAGGGGCGTGGCACCTCCCACACAACACATAACTTAAATACCAGCTAATTAAGCAACTATTGGATATATTTTAGTGAAATTTGGAATGGAGCTGTATAGTATGTTTTCCCAGCTATGTGTCGAATATGGGAATAATTGGACAAAGGGGCGTGGCACCTCCCACACAACACATAACTTAAATACCAGCTAATTAAGCAACGATTGAATATATTCTAATGAAATTTAGCATGGAGTTGTACAGTATGTTTTCCCAGCTATGTGTCGAATATGGGAATAATTGGACAAAGGGGCGTGGCACCTCCCACACAACACATAACTTAAATTCCAGCTAATTAAGCAACTATTGGATATATTTTAGTGAAATTTGGAATGGAGTTGTACTGCTATGTGTCGAATATGGGAATAATTGGACAAGGGGCGTGGCACCGCCCATACAATTTTCTACCCCATATCACGGCTTTACTGATTTTATTGAAATTTTAAGGTAAAATTGTGTTAGTAATGGAATTTGCAATAGGACATAAGAGGTTGGATTTGGACAACGGGGTGTGGCACCTCCCATACAACAAAAAATATTATTAAAAAGTAACTTAGTAACTATCGAATATTAAGTGGTCCATGCCACCAACTGCGCCCTTGCTCATTTTTTGGGTGAATCATACCGGGTGGGATTACAACTGCCACCAATTGTGTCCTTGGACTTTTTTTGGCTGAATCATACCGGGTGGGATTACAGCTGCCACCAAGTGCGTCCTTGGACATTTTTTGGGTGGCTCATGCCGGGTGGGATTACAACCTGGCACCAAGTGCTTCCTTGGACTTTTTTTTGGCTGAATTATACCGGGTGGGATAACAACTGCCACCAATTGCGTCCTTGGACATTTTTTGGGTGGATCATGCCGGGTTGGATTACAACTGCCACCAAGTGCGTCCTTGGACTTTTTTTGGCTGAATTTTACCGGGTGGGATTACAGCTGCCACCAAGTGCGTCCTTGGACTTTTTTTGGGTGATTCCTACCGGGTGGGATTACAACTGGCACCAAGTTTCACGGGGGGAATAAACCATCAACTACGGCGCCATTGAAATTGTCGCAAATTCCTATATATATTTATTTTAAAAATTTAATCAACCCGTGCAACGCCGGGTATGTAACAGCTAGTTTGTATATAAATGTTTCTGAACTTATCTGTTTTTCATTTCACTTTGAGCCAACTAATCCCCCTCTTGGAATAATAAAGAGTTCCGAGCCCAAAGTACGTAGAGGAATAGCCCTGAGCCCGTACAATGTTCAATAGCTGAATTAAAAAAAAACCCCAATGTGACATATTATTTGTTAACAGTTTTTGACAGTCAATAAATTGTTACAACAGAAAAATGGAAAAACTCAAATATAAAAGAAACTTGAGAGCGGATCGGACCGAGCAGATTCGATCGAATTGTGGCCCGAGGGAATTGGGCCAAACGTAAATAATGGAAACTGCCAAACGAAATTGTCTTCACTCAATGTGAATGGGTACAATTTCGGCTCAGTGAGAACATGCACTGAGAAAAAAATCAAAACGAAACGTTGTCAAAACGATCCCAACCGCTGTCAATTTTCAGCCAAAACTGAATGTTCTGATTTTGGCAACCATTGGTGGAGTTGGTCAAGTTCCCCAGGTTCAAGTGCCTGTGCAACATTAAATTCTTGGGATTAAACATTGGCGCCCCCGGGTGGACGTAACCACCAAACCACATACAAGGAAGTCCTTGAACATATCCATCAAACCACATTGAAGGAAGTTCTCGGCACATCGCAACAAACCACATACAAGGAAGTCCTTGAACGTATCCATCAAACCACATAGAAGGAAGTCCTTGAACGTATCTATCAAACCTCATTGAAGGAAGTTCTCGGCACAACGCAACAAACCACATAGAAGGAAGTCCTTGCACACAACCACTAAATCATGACGACAATCGATGAACTGGTGCTTCAGCAAGATGACAACGCTATCAATCTGCAAAAGGCGATCGCGAATTACAAAAGGCATCGAAGGATCGAAGGCATCGAAGGACACTCGAATACGTTCTTCAGGAAAATGTTTCAAGTGTGGACGCAAACATAACACTCTCGAACACTTAGAAAACTCAAAAAATCGTGCACCGGCTCAGGAAAACACTGGAAAAGGGTCTGAAGATGATACAGCTAAGCAATCCACAACCTTGGCAGCCTCGAAAGATTCTCATCAAAATGGATACGTCCTTATCAGCACCGCAGTTGTAACACTTACCGCTAACAATGGTCAAGCGGTAGATTGTAGAGCGATTTTGGACTCAGGGTCTCAGGTCAATTAAATGACTGAAAGAATGGCCAAAAGGCTCGGACTGTCATTGGAACCCACTGTAATGCGAATTGAAGGCATAGGTACTGGAAAAAGTGAAGCCCGCAGTCGCGTAAATGTCGAGCTCCAATCAGGAGCGACTGGAAGCGTTCATTCTTCCTCATATTGTATCACAACAACCATTGGGGAATAAGACACATCATCTTGGGCAATACCAAAAAATGACACCTTAGCAGACCCATACTTCAATTGCCCTGGAAAGAACGATATACTCATCGGTGCTGAGTTTTACCAAATTCTGTTGTCCACTGGAAAAATCCACCTGGATGAAGGACTCCCCACTCTACAAAACACAGTATTTGGGTGGATTTTGGCCGGAAAGACACGCGAAGCAAATTGGGCAACATACGGAATATGCATCGAAGACGACAGCCTAAACCAAACAATTTAAAGGTTTTGGCAGTTAGAAGAAATACAGCAGGATGTAACAACTGCCGAAAAACTTTGTGAATCTCATTTTGCGATGAACACTACTCGGAGCAATGAAGGACGATTCATAGTTAAGATTCCATTTGCAGAACTCACGGCATCACTGGGGGAATCAAGACAAATTGCAATCAACCGATTATACTCATTGGAAAGACGTCTGGCAAAAGACAGCAAATTAAAAATTCAATACACAGCATTCATGGATGAGTACGAATCATTAGGCCACATGACCAAGGTTGATATCAGCAAAATATCAACGCCATACCATGTGATCCCACACCATTGCGTCACCAGACCTGAAAGCAGTACCACGAAACTAAGAGTAGTATTTGATGCATCATCGAAAACGTCGACAGGTTTATCACTTAACGACCTCATGTATACAGGTCCAACCATTCAAAGCGAATTATTTTCAATACTTCTTCGGTTCCGCTTTCCACTATTTGTTTTTACTTCCGACATACAAAAAATGTACCGCCAAATCCTGGTTAGCAAAGAAGACCGAAAGTACCAGCTCATCGTATGGCGTAAGGACGAAAAAAATTTTACTGAGTGGAGGTTTTCGACTGCGGAAATGGTGTACCAATCACCCAAAGTTACTACAATCAATTCCAACAGAAGACCAGGAAGTCGACCTCGACTTTAGCAGTGATGTCAACAATGCCATAAAAACATTGGGAATGACATGGTTGCCTAAAACAGACCAATTATGCATCAAGGTGAATCTGAATTCATCAGTCACTCACAATACAAAGCGAACAATTGTGTCCGACGTAGCCAGAATTTTCGATCCATTAGGAATTCTCGCTCCAGTGGCAGTGGCTACTATAATGTCGTCCATATATACCATTATTTTCGGTTTCTTTATTAGATCCGCAAATATGCAGTTTATGAACCGCTGAAATAAAGACGGCGCATTCTTTAAACCAAATGGCATTTTCAAATATTCATATTGCCCGTTTGGCGTAACGAATGACGTAAGCGGAATTGATTCAGAAGACATACTGACTTGATGAAACCCACTTTTAAGGTCTAAAACAGTAAATAGCTTTTGTAGTCAACACATAGCCCTCTGTAGTCAACACATAGCCTTGTCTGTCCATTCTTTTTTAACAAGCACTATAGCGGAAGCATATGGAGAATTGCTTGGTCGTATTATTCAGTCCGATTCTAAATTTTCTAAAATTTTTTAAACATTTTTTCGTTCTATAAACGAAAGTCTGTCGCGGCATAAATTCGCGAGTTGTTTGCTTGTAATTTGGTTGGCTGTTACTTCCTCTTCCTTATTCCTTTTTTGCTGTCTGTGTCGTCCCGCATCTGAGCCAAGTGGTTGCTGGACATCGATTAAATCGAAGTCCAGCCACCACAGACAAACCAACAATGCAATTTTTGTGGCGTTTGCAGAAAAATGGTGCGTGCTGGAAAAATTTAATTATTATTTTCGGATTTAGCGTATCAAAATACATAAGAAACAACCAAGTGAATAAAAGCGGTATGTAACACAAATTTAAGCATTGATCATCGAATTCGAAGAATCAGAAGCAACAAAGAAGACATGTCCTATCGGAGTAGATCTAATACTCTCGCAATGATTTATAAATTTCTACTCCTCTACTACGGTAGCAGATTTTTCTACTTCCCTCAAGACATTTTTTACTATTATGGTAAGAAATATACTCCTCAAAATATTATGTGAGTTTCATACAATGCAAAAGTACTATTCTTTCTCGTAGAATTTGTAGTACTCTACGCATAAACCCATATCGACTCCCCTCTCTTGAAGACTACTACCCTGACAGTAATTTCTACTACTCTTGATTTCCACGCATTTGATAGTTTGCTTCTAAATTCATCTAATTCATGATCTGAACTTAAAATGATCGGCCCATATTCATAGTCAAATTAAGCTCCAACTTAACTTTAGTAATCTACTAAGTTGACAGATAATACACTGAACTGGCAGCTACTAAGCTGGTGCTAAAGTTAAGGAGCTACTAAATTTGACTATGAATATGCGCCATCGATTACAGCCTACTGATAAGCTTAATTATGTACCACTTTATTACATTAAAACTCACAATTGTTTCTTTTATTTTTTCGGTTTCGGCCGAAATTAAAAAAATAAAAAAAATTTTTTTTTTTGTCTTCCAAAAACATTTACAATAAAAGTATTGCATTTAACTTTTATTGGAAACGTTTTTAAATTGCTGCAAATTTATTTATTATTTTTGGTTTGTTTTTTCGTTTAAGTTTGTATTCAAAAGTAGTATATTTGAAGCAAACGTTCTCCAAACATAATAATTCTTTGAGTGTATGTCTCGATCTGTCGTACAACACTGTGTTATATGCTCCAAAATTATGTCAACAAATAATGGGAGGATTGCCAGTGACAAGAATTCAGCCAGCTAGACCGTTCATCAATCCCGGATTAGACTTCTGTGGTCCTTTCTGGATTCACTTCAAAGCTCGAGGAAAACGGCCACACAAAGCATATGTAGCGGTATTTTGTTGTTTTGTCACCAAGGCGGTTCATTTAGAAATCGTCAGTGATCTCACAACAGAAGCGTTCATTGGATTCCTAAAGCGGTTCATCGGACGACGGGGACGATGTCAGAACCTATATTGTGACAACGCGACAAATTTTGTTGGCGCCAGAAACCAGCTGATCGACCTAAAGAACACGCTTCACACGGAGAAAGCACAAGAAGTCATTATGAGGACCTGCAGCGACAAAGGCATTCAATTCCATTTCATCCCTCCAAGAGCTCCTCATTTTGGCGGCTTATGGGAAGCAGCTGTAAAATCTGCCAAGAATCTTTTTGTCAGAAATGTTTCAAACGCCTCATTGACTTACGAAGAGTTGCTGACAGTGATGGTGGAGATAGAAGCAATCTTAAACTCACGACCATTGACACCACTGTCAGCCGATCCGAATGATTTAAACGCCTTGACACCCGGACACTTTCTGATTGGTGAACCGCTAACGGCACAAATTGATACAACTGCAACATCCACCAAGGGGTCATTGCTCACAAATCAACAACAGTAAACCGGGCATGATGGTGGTAATCAAAGAAGACAATCTACCCCCCTTAAATGGCCACTTGGAAGGATAGTCAAAACCTACCCGGGGCATGACAATGCAGTTAGAGTAGCGGACATAAAAACTGCAAGCGGCATCTGTAAGCGACCAATTCATAGACTTGCACCACTCCCAATAACGGAATCCAATCCAGAAGAAAGTACAGCCATGGACCAAAATATAGAACAAGAGTCGCAGCCTGAACAACACCCAAGACCTTCAAACAATGAAGCGTAGATGACATCCCCAACAAACGACACAAATCCACAAACCATCCATTTCTCTTAACAATCCTTGTCTCCCTACTGCTACTTCCGGCAGTACAGGGTAGTACAGTTTTGGTTGAGAAATTTGGTGCAGATCCTGGAATATACTTTGAAGGAATGGGGACAGCAAAAATCGAGACAGCAGAATGGAAAATGATAGTCTACTCGAATTTGGATCCATTTTGGGATCTTTGCAACAACATTAGACTTAAAAATATCCACAGTTTGTGGCACAAAGCTGACACAATTAACACAAACTAGATCCGGCATAATCACAATGGAACCGAATTGCGTAATCAAAAGCTACGTATTCACAATTCAAGGACACTATAGCTCATCTAGCGCAGTACATACATCATACGCTAGAGTTAAGGATATCCAAAATATCAGCACACCTCTGGAAGTAAAAAGGGTTTTCAATACAACATTCACAACATTTGAAACTCAATTGGAACAACTCACCATCCTCCAAAACCAACTAGCAAGTGAAGACTTCACAAATCTTCCGAACGTAATTGAATCCAACCGACAACATCACCGTGCGGTCAGCTACACTGCATTCATCCTATCCACAATTCTGCTTCTTTTCATCATAATATGGCAATTAAAATCCAGATGCAAGCCGAGCACGATAAAAAGACCAAAACTTCAAATGACGACGACGAATCAAAGTTCGAGACTACATTTCCACGGTGTTGACAGCTCGTCAACGGTGGGGAGAATGTTGAATTATCACCGCAACTTTGACGGTAAATGCACTGTAGTCGATTGGCCTTGGCCATGAATTCACTACAATGCATTGAACAAATGCACGGTTAGCATAATTGGAGCACAAGTTTTGTCGCTCCAGACGGGAACATGACACTCCCGTTTGCACGACTGAAAAATGCAAGCGCTGCCGATTATGCTGACTGCAAAATAAGCGGTTAAGGTTGCGACAATTAGATAAAACAAATTATGGGTATAAAAAGAAGCGATAAATCAATAAAGAAACGAGTTGTTTATTGACTGGAAACAGTAAAAAGTGTTTTTGTTACAAGCGCAAGCTGGCGTAGTAGTCTCAGTTCATTAAATATTCCGTTCGAGTGGTTCAAGTGCCATATCGAACAAATCCAGAATAAGTTGCCCAGGTTCAAGTGCCTGTGCAACATCAAATTCTCGGGATTAAACAAAAACGTTTAAATTTTTTTGAAACTACCCATTGATGAATTGAAACGGCACATTGATGAATTGAGACTCAAATGTTGTTGCAGATTCCCAATTGTAGATTTTGGTGCTAAAACACGAACTTTTATCTCCACTGGCTAGCATTTCCCATACTCGGATCGGGCTGAAATTTTCAGACATTAATTTTCTCAACCATATGCGTAGTTCTAGGGGTTGGGAGCATCAAAACAATTTTTTCATACGAATCCATTGTCAGTCTAATGTGTCACGTCTTCCCAAAAAAATTGGGTCGATCGGCTCAGTTTTTTTTTTTTTTTTTATATAATGTCTAATAGTTTTAGGGGCGCGAAAGAAATTTGAATTTTGCCAAAATACGGTTCACTCTATTGTCCATGGTCATCACCAGGGCTGATTTTTATATGGACGTAAAACTTGAAAATATATATGGAATATGGACGATAAAATAAGAAATATTGACGATAGCTTTAATTTTTATACCCCCACACTCACTGTGGCAGGGTATACTAACTTTGTCACAACGTTTGTAACGCCCATAAGGAGGCGTGTCCGGTATGGAAAAGTATATATATTCTTGATCAGTATCACCTCCTGAGTCGATTTAGCGATGTCCGTCTGTCTGTCCGTCCGTCTGTCCGTCTGTCCGTCTGTCCGCAGTTAGCGGTCGCAGTTTTAGAGATATCGACTTGAAACTTTTTTTACATGTTTTTCTCGTGAATACTGAGATCAAGTTCGAGAATCAGCCAAATCGGACAAAAACTGGGCGTGGCTCCCATACACCGAAAAAAAAGGTAAACATTTTTCAAGTCTTTTTTATTGTTGTATTCGATTGGAAATGTTTAGAAACGTATTTTTGACATGGTCCGAGGTTCCGAAGCCACATATATAAGGTCTAAATGGGGTCCTGAGACCAATTTTTTTTTTTTTTGTGGATTTAATTGGAAATTTTTAGAAATGGATTTTGGACATGGTCCGAGGTTCCGAAGCCACATATATAAGGGTCTAAATGGGGTCTTGAGACCAATTTTTTTTTTTGTTGGATTTAATTGGAAATTTTTAGAAATGGATTTTGGACATGGTCAGGGCTCCAAAACCACCTATAATTGGCTCAAAATAGGGTCTTGAGACCACATTTTTTTATGATCGAGGTACTTCTTCCTACTGTGTGGGGGTATTTCAACTTCGGTATAGCCGAAGATAGTCCACTCTCTAGTTTTTTTTGTTTTTCGATGTATTTTTTTTACATTTCTATCGGAGTTCTTGGTTTTATTTGAAAGCTGAGTTCAATAACTAACAAGAATTTAAAACGGAACTTAAAAATTTTGAAAAACGATTTTGGCAGTCGGTCTAGCAAAAGTCTCGAAAATCAATTTCCAAAAAAAGTTCCCAGCTACTGGCACCCATTTACAATTCGCTGTAAAAAATCGAAAATGAAGCATAAACACAAGGGCCCATATTCATAGTCCAATTAAGTTCCACCTTATCTTTAGTACTCTACTAAGTTGACAGATAATACAATGAATTGGCAACTACTAAGGTTTAGCACTACTAAATTTGACTATGAATAAGCCGAGTTTATTATTTTTTTGTGTTGTTTATTCTTTCAGTGGTTCACACTGACCATTCCAAAGATGCATTGTGAAATTAATAAAGATTAGAAATAACTTTTTATTAATTTAAATAACTTTATTCGTAAATCGTTACTCTTACACTGAAAGAAAAAACATGTTTTAAAATTAAACATTTTTTTTAAATTTGCATTTTAAAACATGGTTTTTTTGCAGTACAATTTTGTTTTCATTTTTAAAACAAATGCTTTCAATTTAAATCGTTTTGCTCTTTCGTTAATCGTTTGAAATTTAAAAAACTGCTGTTCTTTTCTATTTCAAAAAATCATAGTATTTTTAAAAAAATTCAAAGTATGCTTTTAGTACAAAATATGTATATATAATACATTTACACTCTGTTAAATAATGTTAACAGTTGACCAACCTCCCAAGCAATCACAAACAGATACATGCCACAAGCTTTGTGGCATATAAGTGGTATATAAGTGGCTTGCAACCTTATCTGTTAAAAATAAGTGTTTAACAGATGGCATATAAGTCACTTGTAAATTGGTTCCTAAAAGGTTCCATCTGAGTGGCTAACATTACATATGCCACTCAGCCGTACCGTGGCAGAGTTGCTTTGGTGGCCCAAGTGTGGTTAGTATGTGGCTTTGTCACATTCTATACATTTTTACTGTTCTGTTATATGTTTAGAAAACCATTTGTTCCATTCCTGTCAAAACAAACAGTTTGACAGTTAGTGTTGTTCAACAGTTCTAAGCCAATTGGCAGCGACGAAATGACGGCGTTGAGACGCAGCCGCTTAATACCGTTGAGGACACGACTGAGCATTATTATATTTTACTTATTGTTACGGTAATATTTTGTTATAAAAATTAAAAAATAATTTGTGTACAACACTCAAATAAGAAGATCATTGATAAATTTATCGATTTCATGCTTGAAATTAAATTTTATAAAAGCCGCCAGCAATAAGGTTTCTAGCGGCTAAGTCGCAACGGCGTAACATTCCTTCTGGACACTGGCACATATTTCAATAACATTTCGAATAAAAGTACAGGTCTCTTGTTTAAACGAGTTAGTGCACATTCAAATTTATATTAATCTATGATATCAAATAATCTTTTTGCAGAGAATATAAAAAGTTATAATTTAAAACTGTTTTGGAGAAGTGACATACTTTTTACGAAGTGCCAATATTTTGATGAAAAACATCTTTTTCGATACTTTTCATACAATACTTAAAAGGTTAAGATTTCAAAAATTAGTTTACTGAAAAAATGCCTTTTTTGGTAATTTTCAATTTGTTTTACTTGATATGGTAAAAATTAGCATAATCTTACTTTTTTTAATTTGAATATCTCAAAAGTTCCCAATGTAACAAAGGCAATTATGAGAGGGTTATCTGTACCCGGTCGGTGACCATATTTTTGTACAATATTAACGCAAAAATTGAGGTTATGATATTTATAATTTTCTTTTGCATAAAAATCACTGAAAATGTAAATTTAAGACCAATTAAATATTGATTATGCTTCTGGAGAGAAGCTAAAAAATTTGCTGGAAACACCTTCAGCCAAATGAGGCTAATATGTGAAAATAAAAAAAATTTATTTCTATAAAAAAATTGTAAATATACATTCGAATACGTGTTTGGATAATATTTCCCTTTTATTGTCCTAGTTTTCATAATATCGATTTAGTTTTTGCATTGAAAAAACAACTCAATAATTATTTTAGATTTCTGTTGTGTTCTCCTCTTTACTAAATATATTATGAGTGTGAAAAATACAACACAATAAATATTTCATATTTTTATTATGTGTCCTTTTCACACTTGCAAGCTGTCAATTTCTGTAAAACGGAATGGAATTGAAATGAAATTCCAATGGCATATAGGTGCCTTTGCCACCATTTTAACATTTTTTTAACATAGAACTTCGGTGACAATGCATTCTATTGAATTTTGGGGTCCATCAGAGGCGTAGGGGGCCGTGGGGGATTAAAACCCCATTTTCTTCCACATGAAAGAAATTTGATATGTGTGTTCTTATAGACAAAATAAAGTTGTATACCCCTAATGGGCTGTGGGGGTAAAGGGGAGGGGGATGGAGCCTTTTAAAGTTGGGGATGGACTAACATTCGTATTTTTTTAGTTACAGGGCACAAATTTTATACTTAGTTTCGCATTCGGAAGAAGAGTAAATAAAAAAGAGTAAAAAACCCAGTTTCTAAAATTATATCCCTTAGACCGACTAAAAAGCAGAAAATAAATTTCTTTTATATTAATTTCCACTATTTCGATTTAAAATTAGGGATTTTTGGCTACTTTGTTCGTATTTTCGATACCAACCCATTTTCGATACCAACTACTTCTAGGGCTTAAACAAGATAAATCCAAAATTTGGGATCCTTTCTTCTAGCTCCTGCAAGAAAAGAGGACGGGCAGACGGACGGTTAGACGGATAGGGCTAAATCAACTCTGGAAGTGACGCTGATGAAGAATATATATAGTTTTCTATACCGGACACGTCTCCTTCTTGGTGCTACAAACATCAGACCAAAGTGAATATACCCATACCTCATGAGGTGTAGGGTATAAAAATCGCATGAGTAGGCGAACTGGAATTAATTTTTTTAAATTATTACGTATTTTAAATTTTTATCTTATTGGTTTCTAAATTCAAGTAGCTTTCCAACGATCTCTTGAAACCATAAATACATACTTTCAAGTAAATAATACTTTATAGAAACAAATGCATATGTTTCATGTTATACAAAAATTTATATTAATTCAATAAACTAATTTTCCATGTACAAAGAATTTTTTATCTTGAAAGTAATTCTAATTTATTATATTTTTCAATCTTCAAACATGAAAAAACTTAAATTTTTATCCAAAAAACGTAAAAAGTCTTGCAAAACGTCATTTGGGTCGAAAAACGTCAAAATTACGTCAAAGACGTCATACCCTGCCATCATAGTATACCCTGCCATCACTGGTGGCAGGGTATACTATCGAAAAAAAACTGAAATGATTTCACTCTAAAGGCTGAAGTCTTTTGTGATTTCACTCAAAAGGTTGAAGTGTTTTGTGATTTGACTAAAAAGAATGATATCAATAAAAGATTGCAATCAAAAAGAATGCATTCATTTGATTTCATTCCTCTGAAGATTGCATTCACTTATGAAATCAAAAAGTGGTAAATTTCCGAACTCATTTAAAAAAATAAAAAAAATATCTTTGTAAAAGAATGTTTAGTGATAAAAATGTTCTCCAAATTTTGAGAATTTTTTCAATACTTGAATTTCGGCCAAAAATTACGAAATGACAAGAAGTTTGATAATTTTCGTACACATTTACCAAAAACCCAATTTTTAGAAAAATTCTCAAAATTCAGGGAAGGTATTGGTTTGACGATTTCAATGATACCAATATCTACATAATAAAATTTGAGGAAAATATTTATATATAACCATTTATGGTATACGATTTGAAGTGACACGCACTGTAAAAATAATTAAGAGAAAACGTACAAGCATTTTATTTCGACTGGCATATGCAGAGAAAGCGAGAAAAGCGTTGCATTTTTGAGTACTTTGGAGAGAAAATATTCCCAACTCTCAAATGTTGAAAAAAAAAATGGCTGCCCAAGGTAAATGAAAATTTGAACAGTATTTGGTTTTTTTTCTGATTTTTTTTACTTGTTTTTTTTCAAATAGTACTGTTTTTTTTACTCAATGTACTGTTTTTCCTTATTTAAAATCTGGCAACCCTATACTCTGTGGACACAAACTGTAGGTGCCAACAGATTTCATGTGATGCCTATTTTCAAGAGCGCCTTCTATTACACATTTATGCCAACATAAATTAGAACTTATTAAATTTCTCAATTCATACTGTATAGATGTAATGCTAATTTCAGAAACCCATTTGACCCAAAAACACTTTTTTAATATACTCGGGCACGAAATCAGCTCTAACTACCTGTTGCCATACCCAGACTTTCATATTCCTTGCTCCACTCACTTTCCTACCAGGAAAGAGTGGGAGGGAAATGACCATTCAAGAAACGTACCCATATCAGTCTTCACTGATGGGTCCAAAATAAACATTGGTACCGGGGCGGGTTACACCTGTGACAAATTAGGAATCACGGGGTACATCCGTCTGCCCGACACCAGCAGTGTCTTCCAAGCGAATAACCTGGCAGTGGTGATATCACCACAAGGTGATATCACCATTTTCATTGACAGCCAGGCAGCAATAAAAGCGTTGTCTGCCGTTTACATAAAGTCAAAGCTTGTCAGCCGTTGTCGCGAAGAGCTTCGGGTTCTTGGCTCGCAGCATCGCGTTAGACTCTGCTGGATGCCTGGGCATGAGGGGTTACCTGGAAATGAGGCAGCGGATGAATTGACTCGGAAAGGATCGGCAATTAGTGCTGATCTAGCGGACCAATCTGTGAAAGCCACACTCTGCAGTATTAGGGAACGAATAGAAAAACAGTTCATGAGACGGTCTAACATCAGATGGAGACAACTCTCCACCTGTGAGACCTCCCGTAAACAATGGCCACAACGCAACGAAGGACGTACTGTCAAGCTCCTGCAGTTTGATAGGAAATCCATATATATCCTCATGGGCACATTTAGGAACCCATGCTAGAAAACTAGGTCTTACACAAAACGACATTTGTAGGGGCTGCGGAGACGAGAAAGTGGAGGAGGACACCCACCACTTCCTCTGTCGATGTCCAAGCTTAAAACATCTAAGGTGTAGAACCCTGGGGGAACAATTGTTCAATGACCTGGCGGAGTTATCTGAGAAACCCCTTCATGATATGCTCTCCCTTGTTAGAATTTCGGGTTGGTTTGAAAATCTTACTAATGGTTTGACGAGTATGGGCCTATCCCACTTCATTAATTACGGGCATCACAATGGGTCAACTTTGGCCTATGTGTGATGGTATGGTTGGAGTAGTTCTGCTCCAAGTGTGCCATCTACCCCTTAACCTAACGTAATGTACCCGGATACAAGTTGTACGGCACTAAACACTCAGATGGTAAAGCACGGACAGAATTAAGGACAGAATCAAACACTATGATTTACAGCAATTTTGCGCCACCAGTATTTGCAAGCCACCTTGATGAATATATAAACGGACTAACAATACCTGCAATTTTCTGTCCACCCAGCTCCAAAATAACTTATTTTTTTTAAGTTCATATTTTGTTTTATTGGATCTTTCTAAATACTTACAACTAACAATAATTTTTAACGATGGAATTTAACAATTTAATTAACATTTAACAATTTATACAAATGTTAATTTGGACAACGTTATGCAATAATCGATGGTTATGGCGGCATCAAGGTTGTAACGTCAGCCTGTATTAGAGTACGATTCTGCGATGTAAGATCGAAGCTAGAATTCATCTAGGAGTCAGGTTACATGCCTTATTTGCTGCATGCAGGTTTTTTTTTAAGGTTCATGTTGCGCAAGCGGCAATGTATTATTATTGCACCCAGAAAAAAATATCGTGTTAAATTAACTAGTTTTCAACCAATTTCGTGGTTAATATTTTTCAAACCGATCTTTCAGGTTGTTTTAACATGATGCTATTGTTCAACATGACACTCATCTTTCTGTGCTACTGCGCTCTTGGTTAGATTGGTCTTCAAAAGACCAATCTAAATTTGAAATCTAAAAATTTCTATTTAAAAAAACTTTTTTCAACTCAGACGAGATTTGAACACGGTACCTAAAGTTTAAAAGTTCCGCATCTACACGCTGTGCCACTGAGCTTCTTTCGTTCAGGTCGACAAAACAACATTCTTTTGAAATTCAAAAATTTTGTTTGTTTATTTTCAAATTTTCCATTTGACAGAAATGTTGAACATATATTTATTTTCGCAAAGAAAATTTCTCTTTTGTGTAAATATGTGCGTTTTGCTTCGAAAAATTTTTCTCATTTCTGTGAATGAGTCCGTTTTGCTTCGATTTTTGTCAATTTAGTTGTAGTTTTTTGGAATTGTTTTTGTTTTGCGTACGAATGTTTTTCATGTAAATATAACATGAATCGTGTTAATTAAAATACATGAAGATTTCTCTGGGTGTGGTGAATACGTGATTAGCATGTATGAAGTGTGAGTTGTTGCCTGCATACATGGTGATAAGGTTTGTGTTTGACTGTGATTTGCATGACAAAAAGTATGGGAACAGATGAGTTTCGTATAGGATGCATAGACAGTGACAGACAAATTTGGCAGT
Source organism: Heteromyza rotundicornis (assembly GCA_951394025.1). NCBI lineage: Eukaryota > Metazoa > Arthropoda > Insecta > Diptera > Heleomyzidae > Heteromyza > Heteromyza rotundicornis. The sequence continues at coordinate 50,316,850 of OX596010.1, read as the reverse complement.
CATCAGGAGCGATTCAGCGTTGTATTTTTGGTCTTCGAGTAATTTGATTATTTAAATCCGAAGTGATTTTCGCGCCGTGGTTGTGGCGATATTTGTGTGTCATTTGTGTGTGATATTGGCGGTAATCCAGTGGAAATCCAAGGTAGTTTGTTTTTTTTTTGTTTTGAATAAATTTTGTAATTCCAGTAAAATTGTTTTTTTTAAGCGCGGGAAATTGTTCAGAGGTACTCCAGTTAGGTGTCATAGTTTGGCCCTGGCCAAAATCGAGAAATATTGGAAGTCTTAATTTGAGCAAAAGATTTACAAGGCAGAGCTGTTTTCAAATTGACAAGGTGGACGGTTGCAGCAACGAATAAGACGTAGCGGAATAGCTAGAAGCCGCTGCGATTACAAGGTTGTTGTACATAGCGATACCGAAGTAGGGTCGTTGACCATATGTACTTATATCGACCAGCGGAGGCAATTAGGAAAACGAGCAAGGCGAATAGGGAATTGAAAGTTCAAAGAATAGGACGTGAGCGCAGAAGCAAGTCTCCAACAAGGGCGCCTGCATAAGCAAAAACTTTTGCCCAGAAGGGAAAAAAGTAAACAAAAGTTAGTCAAACGTGGAGTCGCGCGCGATCGGTGAAATTAATTCGTTTGATATAAATTGTAGTTAATATTTTCTTATCTTTATTTTTATTTGCATTTTTTTTTTTAAGTAAAATTTAGTCGTAAGTGAAAGAGGCGGTAGAAAACGCAAAGCAAAAAAAAGTAATTATATAGTGAAGTGCACCGAATGGAGTAGTCTCGAAAGGAATCAAGAGGAGATAAGAAAAAGTGAAAGAAGTGTAAGGCGGGAAAGGAAGAAGAAAAAAAAACCAAAAGACAGAAGAAAAAAAAAACATTTAAGGAAATAAATTTAAAGAAGAAAAAAGAAGAGAACAGAAATAAAAAAGGAAAAAAAAATCTATATTTCCTTAAAATCTTTTCTATAAATTTTTGTGATTTGTTTTGTATAACTTTTCTCTAGTGTAGCGTTCCAGGTAGCAGATGCTGGCGCCAACATCGACTACCAGAGCGGTGAGTGACACCATTTCTCTCCTTCTAACATAAATATGCAAGAATTAGCAAAGAAAAGTTAAGCAAATGAATGGCAAATCAAAACACACATGTTTTCTTTTTTTATAACCCTTATATTAACTTGCTTTGGGTGGACTATATATATATATATACTAAATATATCCTCAAATCTGCGGCGAGCTTTTTCATACACTTCCACATGAGCTAGAGAGCTGAAATTTGGAACACTGATAGAACTCCGGTGACAATGCATTCTAATAAAAATATTGGGGTCCATCAGAGGCGTAGGGGGCCGTGTGGGGACTCAAACCCCTTTTTTTTTAAACATGGCATAACTTCCAATTCCTTCAAGGTACAATGATGAAATTCGTAGGTGGGTGTGGGGGCAAAGGGGAGCGGGATGGAGTCAATTTAAAGTTCTAACTTTCGTATTTTGTAAGCTACAGGGCTGAATTTTGACTGCATTTCTTTTTTACTTAGGTTCGCATTCGGGAAAAAGAGTAAAAAAGAGGAAAAAGGGGGGAGAAAAAAAATGTTTCAAAAAAAATAAGAAAATAAAAAAGAGTAAAAAACAAGTTTTTTAAAATATAACCCTTTAACCGACTAAAAAGCATAAAATAAATATTCCTTAAATTAATTTCCGCAATTTCGATTTAAAATTAAGGGTTTTTAGCGACTTTAAAATCTGCAATGATGTTGGGAAGAAAGTAGCCAAAAACCCTTAATTTAAAATCGGAATTGCGGAAATTAATTTAAAGGAAATTTATTTTCTGCTTTTTAGTCGGTTAAAGGGTTATATTTTAAAAAACTTGTTTTTTTGCTCTTTTTTTTTGCATGTAGTTGTTATTGTATTAGCACAAAGCAATATATGATTTCTTTATTTTAGCTTTTTAGTTTCTTTATTATTTCATATTTTTTATTTTGGTCAAACATTTTTGTTTGGTTTTTTTATATATTATATAATTTTAATTTTGATAGATTTATTGATATTTTGTTAATTTTGAATTTGCCATTAGCATTATAGAAAAATAAATCCTTTGTCACAATTATAAATAAAAAAAAAAAAATAATGGCTTTGAAATGAGCGATAAAAAAAGATTTTATTTTTCTCGGTATTTTGGATTTTTTTTGTTTATTGTTGTTTAGTTAAAACCATGATGTATGAGTGGACAGTTGTAGTGTTGGTGTTTGTGTGCCGCTCTTGAAGATTCGGTGAGCCGAAGTATCCAGTGAATGCAAGGGGATCACCAGCAATCTGGAGCTGAATGGTGATCCGATGGCAGTACGTGTGCTTGGCCGCAGAAGAGGGTGGGTTACGCTCCGACGGACGTTAACTGTACTGTTTCTTGGATGTGAATGCGAAAGGGGCGGAAGGTGCAGTTGCGATACCCAAGAGTGAGTGGTTGTATGTAAGAGAGAGTGACTGAGAATAAGAATGAAAGAGTGTATGACTGCAAAGAATGAGTGATAGTTATGTGTGCAGATACAGATTGCAATATGTATAAATGTGAGGGTATCTTCAATGCACCAGAAGTATGTAGGAATTATCTTCATAGCTTTCTTCTTCTTTTAATTTACACTACTAAATTTCATTAAATTTATTTCCTCGGCACGAAGATTCGTTTTTTTTGGTCCTGAGTGACTGCTGTGTACCAAAAATATATCCACCCCATAGCCGACGAGCATACCGGGTTAGCCACCGTGCCAACGGTACAACATACAGCATTTTTCCAAAATTGGACCTTGTAACAATGGCGCCCAACGATGTTTTTAAATTTTTCCCATATATTTTCACTTTTTTTTATTTTCCTCTTTATTTTTATCCTGTTTAGTTTTTTTACATATTTTTGTTTGTAGTGTCTAACCTACCTGTTATTGTTTCGGTTGTGTTTAGGTTTTATCTTTAGCAACCTGAAGGCAGTAGTGGGCTGGTTAGGACGTGGGTAGGGTGCAGTGACTGTCTAGGGTAGGGCCTCAATATGGACCTAACGCCTTGAGTGGGACTGTGGACAAGTTGCTGCATAATTTGAGAGTTCGTTACCAGGTGTGCGGTTTGGGTGAACTACCGTTCACCTTGGTTGGATAACATGAGGCTTAACTTCTCACACTTGTAGGTGTGGGGTTTGAAGGTCGCCCATCAGGGCAGCCAATTCGCGGCAATGGTGGAAGGGATGTGCTGTGATGAGTTTCGTTCTTGAAGTGGGGTAACTCGGGGGTTTCAATTTGTAGTTTTCCTTTTCTTTAATTTTTCTTTTGACAGGACAGGAGCATATTCTTTTTCATATTTTTATTTAGGATTTTTTTCATTATTTTATTTTTTTGGTAATTTTAGGTTTTTAGTGATTATTTTGAAATTTGAATTTTTATAGAAGTAAGTGTGGTACTTAGGGTATTTGCTATTTGAATTTTTATTTTTAAGATTGTGTTTTTATTTACTTTATAATTTATAATGGTATGCATATAAAACGGACCAAGGACCCAAAATAACTATTATTCAAATTTTTTTGAACGAAAAAGTTGCCCTGATTTAAGGAATATTTTTAAAAGTTGCCGCATAACTATTACATCGCAATTTATATTTTTCCCATTGCCGATAACTGTTATGGTTTCAAAATATTTTTTACGTTGCCGCATAACTATTATGAGCGAGAAATATTTTTTCCATTGCTCGTTACTTTTATTTTTTGAAAACATTTTTAAAAGTTACGGCATAACTATTATGGTTTAAAAATATTTTTTTTACGTTGCAACAATCTTTCGGTGGTGGTGATGATGGTGAAGCCTGGTTTTTGGGTGATTCATGTCATTTGGGATTAGAGAAACTCCCAGGTGCGTCATTGCAACTTTTTTGAGTGATTCATGTCATTTGGGATTAGAGCAACACCCAGGTGCGTCATTGGAACTTTTTTGAGTGATTCATGTCATTTGGGATTAGAGAAACTCCCACGTGCGACATTGTAACTTTTTTGGGTGATTCATGTCATTTGGGATTAGAGAATTTCCCAGGTGCGTCTTTGGAACATTTTTTTGGGTGATTCATGTCACTTGGGATTAAAACAACTGGAAATTTTTCCGAACTGAATAAGTTCAGCTGATTTGGAATTTGGTTTAAATTCCAACGCATACTTGCCACAATTTTTAAAAACAAAACATTTTGAAAACAAGGTGAAAAAGTTTCTTGCATTGCTTTTCAAATAAATTTTTGCTATTTGAAATGTATGTGGGGTTCTTATTTTCCAGTACTTCCAAACTCCGATAAATTTAATTAGAGTTTTATTTATTTAAAGAATTAATGTACATTGGAAAAAAGTCTTATGCTAAAAATATTTAAGTATAAAATGTCGTGTTCCCGTTCGCGTATTTACTACTCGTTGGTCTAGGCTTGTCTGCCTTTTTCACTTGTCGAATGTGGGCTTTTCGTCAAGTTCGTTCGATCAATCAGTGTTGCATGTGAATAGCGGTTAATAGTTCTGTCCGCTCCGGGTTGTCCTTTCTAATTCTGCTCCTACATTCGGTCTTCCTGACGGTTCATTCGACCCGAATGCAGTTGTCCACGGTTTTATGAACTCAACCACAGTTGTTGTTTTATTCGAACCCTCTTGATTTCCTATCTTTTCTACGGCATACCTCCCGTGATTCAACTTGGCGGTTATTCTGTACGGTCCGAGATATTTTGGCTTTAACTTTAGTACTGTCCAAAATTGTGTTCGTTTTATGGCTACTAAATCACCAATTCTGTAACTAGTTCCATGTGTTCTTTTCAATCGTCCTCCGCTTGGGCGCTTTGCAATCGATATTTTAACGAATCTTCAATCACAAGACTGTATACGCGACTTAGGGCGTCTACATGCCTCATACGAGTTCCTGATCTGTGCTCTATTACATAATTGTAGGGCTGCAAATACATTGCCCATTTCATTACTCTGCCTGGTACGTCTGGTTTTGTTTTTTCATTGTCGTGGCAAAAGCATTACAATTTGTTACTATTTTAAACTGTCCTTCACATAAGTTCGCCACTTCTTTGAGGCTTCTATTATGGCCAAAACTTAAAGTTCGTATGAACTATACTTTTCTTCTGCCGGACTGGTTTTCCTACTCATAAACTCTACAGGATGAAACAACTGGTCTTCAGAATCTTTCTGAAGTAACACAGCCCCATACCCGTATTTTGACGCTTCGGCGTGTATCTCTGTCTCGGCGGTTGGGCTATAAAGTTTCGATGCAGGTGCATTAATTAATGCGTGCTTTAATTCTTGAAATGTTAACAGCTGTTCTTCCTTAATTGTAAACTTTTCGTCCTTTCGAAGCAAATCGGAGAGGGGTTTGGCTACCCTTGCGTAATCTACAACGAAACGTCTGAAATAAGAGGTAAGACCCAAAAATCTCTCAAGTTGTTTTCTATTTGTAGGCACCGGAAAAATGCGTATGGCTTTCGACTTTTCCACTGAAGGCAAGATGGTTCCATTTTCTATAACATAGCCCAAAAAGTGTATTTTCTTCTTTAAAAACTGGCATTTCGATCGAAGTAATGGGGAATGGATCTTTCTTTATCTTCTCATTTAATTTCCTATAATCGCAGCATAATCGCTTTGATCCATCTTTCTTTGAAACTAAAACGACTGGCGACGCGTACTCAGATTGGCTGTCAACTACAATTCCTTTATCCAACCACTAACCTGTTTTTCAATATTTTCCTGGTCTGTGTAGGAAGTTCTTCGCGTAGTTTGATACACAGGCGTATCGTTGTTCAGTGTAATTTTCATTTCCACAGGAGAATTTCCTATTCCCTCTGGTCGATAATTGTCAATCATGCTTTCGACTTCCGCAGCAAGTTCTTTCTTCAAATGTATAACTCAACATTGGATGATTCGTTACAATGTTCAACTTCGATGGCTAAAGATAACGCATCAAACTCATCTAACAGAACATTTGTGTTCGATTCCACATTCAATGGTTCTTTCTTTTTAAATTCCACGCTGCCCTCTCTCACAATGATATCTATATACTCGAGGATGTTATTTCCAAAAACTGCTGAATACACTAACTCGCGCTCCCTAACAATATGGAATGTCCTATTGGAAAAATTACACTGCCAGTAATTTCTCCAATAGGAATTTCGCCGTCAAAGCTACCCATTGTCGCGAGTTCACCTTTACCCACTCCCACCAAATGCAATTTATCTCTTTTCAACTCAATATCACCCAACATCATGAGTGTATCGTATCTCATAATACATACGTCACAACCTGTATCAACCAGAGCGCTTAATGTATAGTCTCTTAATGTCAAATCAACAAAAATCATTCCTCCTTTTCGATTGTTTTCGATCGTATTCACTCGCTCTGTTTTTACGTCTTTACTCCCAGTGTGTTTTTCTTTACATTGGTGCGCGTAATGACCTTTCTGTTTACATTTGAAGCATGTTATATTGTCACTGTTACACTCTTTTGCCAAGTGACCCTCTTTTCCGCATTTAAAACATTTTCTCTTAAACGATTCTTTTTGTCCCTTATTTTCTGATTGATTATTCCAAAATCCTGGAGATGTGCTTGACCTATTTTGCGATAGATATGGACCTCTGATTTTCTCGTAAATTTGTATTTGTTCTTTTAAACCATTCAAAGTTTTAGCTTGATAAAAAAAACCGTTGGACCTTGAGTCCGGAATCGTATCCACAAAATATTCAATAATACTTCGTTGATCGAGTGCTGTTGGTTTCGCCAATTCAATCAATGCTTACAAATACTCCAAGAAACTCTCTTTCGGTTGTTTGCGTCTATTACGCAGAGCACGATGCACCTCCGAGGCACACAAAGTTTTTCCAAACTCTTCAACCAATTTCGATTTCAAAGCACTCCAACTTCTAATTCCAATTAGACCTCTTAAAAAAATTTTTGCGGCTACCTTTACCAATTGCTTGGCATACACATATTTTTGTAAGTCATACCAACCTACCGTGTCAGCAACATCTTCGAATTCCTCAACCCACTGAATAACGTGATGTGAGTCAGTGCCAGAAAAAGTAGATATGCTATCCTCAATGTCACGCAAAGTAAAAGCAACTCTCTCAATTCTAGGTACATTGTTACCACCTACGGCCGCGTCAGCGTAAACTGAATTTCTTGACTCTTCGTCGCTACCTTCCCCAACCTCTGTCGGACCATAGTGTTCTAATAGTCGGTTTTGCAATTTTCTTTTGAGTCCATTAAGTCCTAACCTTAACTCTTTTAGTTTTTCCTTCAATTGTTCTACTGTCAACGATTTGATTGTGTCACCGTCCATTTTACAATATTTATCGACAATAAAATAAATATGAAAATGTAAATAATTATTTAGCTATAATTAATGACAACTAAAATATTTTTTTTAAATTTGACTCAATGTCACAAAAGTAATTCTTTCTTCAACATACAGTTTCTCAAAACGTTAGATATATTTCAAGTTAATTAATTGAATTTCAAATCAATGCACAAATTTATATTCGTCACAAATAAAACTTATTTACTCTCTGAACAAACTTTAATTCCAAATAAAATTACTCTTTAGTTTTTTACTAAATACAATACAAGCTAAAATACTTTAACTTATCTCGAATGTAGTTCTTCTTCCAATTGACGATATCTGGTCACCTCGTTGTGTTGCTATCGGCATCTCTCCTTAAAATTCTCCTTCAAATCTTCTTTCTACAGCTTGTCGGCAAATTACAGATGATTTTACACTCAAGTCTTAGTTTCTCTTGGTGTTTTATAAAGTTTTTTGCTTTTCGCACTCTCAAACGTATTTGACTTACGTTCTTATTGTTTTTCCTTTTCGTTTTGACACTCAGTCGCCACAATAGTTATTTTTGCACTCAGCTTAACTATTTTGTCTTTTGTTACTACCTCGCACTAAGCTTTGGTAAAGTTCTTTGGACACTCAGTCCCACTCTAGCTATCTTCGCACTCAGCTAAGCTATTTTTCACTTTAGTTCTTTGGACACTCAGTCCCTCTTCTAGCTATCGTCGCACTCGGCTAAGATACAACTCCTTTTGACACTCAGTCCTCTATCTATCTATTTCCCGGACGTGCTCCCAATTTGTGGGGTTCTTATTTTCCAGTACTTCCAAACTCCGATAAATTTATATTAAATTAGAGTTTTATTTATTTAAAGAATTAATGTACATTGGAAAAAAGTCTTATGCTAAAAATATTTAAGTATAAAATGTCGTGTTCCCGTTCGCGTCTTTACTACTCGTTAGTCTAGGCTTGTCTGCCTTTTTCACTTGTCGAATGTCTTCTTCTTGTTGTCGGCTTTTCGTCAAGTTCGTTCGATCAATCAGTGTTGCATGTGAATAGCAGTTAATAGTAATTAATAGTTCTGTCCTTTCTAATTCTACTCCTACATGTATTTGAATTTACTTGGCACACTTGGTGGTCAAATGACATGGATCACCCAAAAAAATTCCAATGACGCACCTGCGTGTTGCTCTAATCCCAAATGACATGAATCACCCAAAAAAATTTCCAATGACGCACCTGGGAGTTTCTCTAATCCCAAATGACATGAATCACCCAAAAAAGTTCAAATGACGCACCTAGGTGTTGCTCTAATCCCAAATGTCATGGATCACCCAAAAAAGTTCCAATGACGCACCTGGGTGTTTCTCTAATCCCAAATGACATGAATCACCCAAAACCAGGCTTCACCATCATCACCACCACCGGAGGAACACAATAAATATTGTGGCAACGTAAAAAAAATATTTTCAAATCATAATAGTTATGCCGTAACTTTTAAAAATGTTTTCGAAAAATAAAAGTCACGAGCAATGGAAAAAATATTTTCAAGCGATAATAGTTATGCCGTAACTTTTAAAAATATTTTCATGACTTTTTCCCCTTATAGAGGCGTCTTTTATTAACAAAAATTGTCGAAAGAGTGCTGATGAGGATTTTGTGGCTAAAATCCGAAACAGTTGTGCAATTCTAGGTACATTGTTACCACCTACGGCCGCGTCAGCGTAAACTGAATTTCTTGACTCTTCGTCGCTACCTTCCCCAACCTCTGTCGGACCATAGTGTTCTAATAGTCGGTTTTGCAATTTTCTTTTGAGTCCATTAAGTCCTAACCTTAACTCTTTTAGTTTTTCCTTCAATTGTTCTACTGTCAACGATTTGATTGTGTCACCGTCCATTTTACAATATTTATCGACAATAAAATAAATATGAAAATGTAAATAATTATTTAGCTGTAATTAATGACAACTAAAATATTTTTTTTAAATTTGACTCAATGTCACAAAAGTAATTCTTTCTTCAACATACAGTTTCTCAAAACGTTAGATATATTTCAAGTTAATTAATTGAATTTCAAATCAATGCACAAATTTATATTCGTCACAAATAAAACTTATTTACTCTCTGAACAAACTTTAATTCCAAATAAAATTACTCTTTAGTTTTTTACTAAATACAATACAAGCTAAAATACTTTAACTTATCTCGAATGTAGTTCTTCTTCCAATTGACGATATCTGGTCACCTCGTTGTGTTGCTATCGGCATCTCTCCTTAAAATTCTCCTTCAAATCTTCTTTCTACAGCTTGTCGGCAAATTACAGATGATTTTACACTCAAGTCTTAGTTTCTCTTGGTGTTTTATAAAGTTTTTTGCTTTTCGCACTCTCAAACGTATTTGACTTACGTTCTTATTGTTTTTCCTTTTCGTTTTGACACTCAGTCGCCACAATAGTTATTTTTGCACTCAGCTTAACTATTTTGTCTTTTGTTACTACCTCGCACTAAGCTTTGGTAAAGTTCTTTGGACACTCAGTCCCACTCTAGCTATCTTCGCACTCAGCTAAGCTATTTTTCACTTTAGTTCTTTGGACACTCAGTCCCTCTTCTAGCTATCGTCGCACTCGGCTAAGATACAACTCCTTTTGACACTCAGTCCTCTATCTATCTGTTTCCCGGACGTGCTCCCAATTTGTGGGGTTCTTATTTTCCAGTACTTCCAAACTCCGATAAATTTATATTAAATTAGAGTTTTATTTATTTAAAGAATTAATGTACATTGGAAAAAAGTCTTATGCTAAAAATATTTAAGTATAAAATGTCGTGTTCCCGTTCGCGTCTTTACTACTCGTTAGTCTAGGCTTGTCTGCCTTTTTCACTTGTCGAATGTCTTCTTCTTGTTGTCGGCTTTTCGTCAAGTTCGTTCGATCAATCAGTGTTGCATGTGAATAGCAGTTAATAGTAATTAATAGTTCTGTCCTTTCTAATTCTACTCCTACATGTATTTGAATTTACTTGGCACACTTGGTGGTCAAATGACATGGATCACCCAAAAAACGCGTGTTGCTCTAATCCCAAATGACATGAATCACCCAAAAAAATTTCCAATGACGCACCTGGGAGTTTCTCTAATCCCAAATGACATGAATCACCCAAAAAAGTTCAAATGACGCACCTAGGTGTTGCTCTAATCCCAAATGTCATGGATCACCCAAAAAAGTTCCAATGACGCACCTGGGTGTTGCTCTAATCCCAAATGACATGAATCACCCAAAACCAGGCTTCACCATCATCACCACCACCGGAGGAACACAATAAATATTGTGGCAACGTAAAAAAAATATTTTCAAATCATAATAGTTATGCCGTAACTTTTAAAAATGTTTTCGAAAAATAAAAGTCACGAGCAATGGAAAAAATATTTTCAAGCGATAATAGTTATGCCGTAACTTTTAAAAATATTTTCATGACTTTTTCCCCTTATAGAGGCGTCTTTTATTAACAAAAATTGTCGAAAGAGTGCTGATGAGGATTTTGTGGCTAAAATCCGAAACAGCTGTACACTCTGCCAAGGCTGGTTTTTGGTTGTTGTTGTAACAACCTATTTTCAAAAAATAAAAGTTACGAGCAATGGAAAAAATATTTCTCGCTCATAATAGTTATGCGGCAACGTAAAAAAATATTTTCAAACCATAACAGTTATCGGCAATGGGAAAAATATAAATTGCGATGTAATAGTTATGCGGCAACTTTTTTGCGATAAAACTTATAATAGTTATGTCCCTGAAACGGACTTATTACAATTGTTGGCGAAACCAACAGTGCTACTTTCAAACCGACTTCATATTTAAGATTAGCGACCCCAAATTAACTAATATATAAAGTGTCATCAAAATCCGAGCACTATTCCCAATGTTTTTCAAAGAAGTGCATTCCGCGCCGACTTTTCTTTTATCCGATTGGCTCCAAACTTCACATAAGTAATTTTCATATGCAAATGAACCGAAATAGCGTAATCGGACAGTTCCTAAGTTTTTGAACCAGTCTAATATACATATATATTTTTATGTGCAACTTTTGAATTGTTTCAGCTCAACCGGTTGTGCAAATAAAAAATCTGCTCTCATAAAATCAATTTTTTATATCGGAAGTTCTACTCTAAAAATATTGAAACAGCTTCGTGCGATAGTACAGTGACGCGTTTGCATAGGGCCCGCGATCACTTGCTTGGACACTTTTGTGAAATTTAAAAACAAAACGAAAATTTTTGCCAAATAAAATCACAATTCGAATTCGCTTCATCAACAAAAACTTTATCCCGCGCAACATATCAGCTAAAACATTACACATATATTCAGCTGATCCACTGACAGCAAAGTCAACACAGCGTTGACGTTAAAACTTCCCTCGGAAAAAAATATCCCAAAAAACATCTGTTTGCAGCGATCAGCGAGTACACAAACCGCATCTATATCGCGCCCTCTATGCGTCGCGTTTTAGGGTGGCCAGAACCTTAAAAACGCGAAATTAGTACCAGTGTGACCGCTCGTCATGCAACGTACCCCTCCGTCATCAGTAGACCGTGGACGAAATGGTACAGCTCATCAGCAGCTGCAACTACAACAACAACTTTTGCAACCCCTGCAGCAAAAGCTTCCACAGCAAGACGGTACGCAGCAGCAGCTTCCGCAACAACAACAACATCCTATTCAAATTCCCTCGCCAGATATACAGTGGAGTTCCCATAGCGATACTGCACATGCAAACACAGGTAACTCTGTATCGTCAATTTCTTTGGTTGATACCCCTAGTAAATATACTGAAATCCCCGTAGGCCTTACCCTCATTCCTGACTCAAGTGAGACGAATAGCGGATTTTCTGAAATCGCTAATCGCATAACAAAGGTCGCTACTCGCTCCATTATTACAGGTCAAAAGAGCAAAATGCCGACAGTGCAGACAGGAATCAACATTTACTTCGCAAAGCGAGTACTATCGTCCCCCACTAATGGGAATATACATTCCGCAAAAATTCAAAAGACGAATCCCGTTAAACCATCTCTCGAGCTTGGGCAAAATCGATATGCGATTCTTGATGAAGAAAATGATTCGGATCCCAAGCCGAAATCGCAAAAACCCCCACCTATCTACCTGCGTGAGCGAAACTCTAATTCGCTCATCAAAGATATAACTCAAAATATTGGTCCTAATAATTTCCAAGTGATTTCTATTCTCAGGGGACAAGTACACGAAACAAAAATCCAAATTTACAGCGAATCCAATTATAGAAAAATTGTCAATCTCTTTGATAAACTCAAAAAGAGCTACAACACCTACCAGCTCAAAAGTTCCAAAGGCCTCTCAGTCGTACTGAAAGGTATCGAGCCTTTCGTAGAATGCGACGAAATCAAAACTGCACTAAGCGATGAAGGCTTCCAAATAAAGTCCGTATTCAATATCCAAAATCAAAAAAAATCCCACAACCCCTTTTTCGTGTGGAACTAGAGTTCGACTCAAAATTGCTCAAAAAAGGTGAACCCCACCCGATATACTCGCTCAGATATCTGCTACATCGCAAAATCACAATTGAAGTGCCTCACAAGCGCAGTGGACCGATTCAGTGTCATAACTGCCAAGAATACGGCCACACAAAGTCTTACTGCACTCTTCCCAGCGTGTGCGTAATTTGTGGAGACCTGCACGAAACAGGTTCGTGCACAAAAACAAAAGAGGATTCCACTATTAAAAAATGTAGTAATTGCGGTGGCAATCACACTGCTAACTATAGAGGCTGTGCAGTCTATCAAAGCTTCATAAAAAAGACAGAAAATGTGACGCAAAAACATGAAACATGGAAAACCCAAAAATTTCCTCCGCTATCCGCTGCACAATCCTTCGCAAACCCACTTACGCCAGTGCCTTAAAAAGCGGTCACTCTGCCACTGTGCACGCGCAACCTGCTCCTCCTAGTAGTAGCCTTGAACAAACTCTACAAATATTCATGCAAAATATGTCTCAATTTATGTCTGGTATGCAAAATATGATGCAAGAAATGATAAAGAATCAAAGTATTTTACTAGAACATCTCATGTCTAAGCCATGAATGGTTTAAAAATATCATTCTGGAATGCAAACGGCCTGTGTCATCACAAACTAGAACTTCTCGAGTTCTTGAAAGAGTCCAGCATAGACGTTATGCTAATTTCTGAAACACACTTCACTGAAAAACACTTTTTCAATTTACCAGGATACAGACTCTATGACACAAAGCATCCAAGCGGAAACGCTAGAGGTGGAACCGCCAATCTCATTAAAACCCATTTTTTTTTTTGCTTTTTTTTTTTAAAAGGCCTAACATTAACAGCTATATACTGCCCGCCCAGACACAAAATATCTGAGCAACAATTCCAGACTTTTTTCCATTCTCTTGGACCTTATATCGCCAAAGTGCAGGCTCCTGTTGAACACTGTCAACAGACTCGGTCTTGACTTAATCTCTTCTGGCACGCCAACTTACTGGCCAACTGACAGTCGCAGTAATATGCACTGTCTACTCAAAAACTACCTCAAGAATAGAAAATTTGTAGTAAAATACAAAAGCTTTGTCTCCCGAAAATACGAAATACTGGCCGGAGTACCACAAGGCAGTGTCCTCGCGCCCCTGCTATATATTCTCTATACTGCAGATATGCCCAAAAGTGATAGAACTCTCATATCGACTTTTGCTGATGACACTGCTATCATGTGCTCTCACTCAAATCCAGACATGGCAACTCTATACGTGCAAAAACACTTGGACACTCTAAGTAATTGGCTACATCGATGGAAAATCAAGGTCAATGAATCCAAAAGCTGTCACTTAACCTTTACTCTAAGAAGGGGCACGTGTCCTGCTCTGAAGATAATCGGCCAAGTCGTCCCTGAAAGTTCCGAAACCAAGTATCTTGGAATGCATCTCGATCGCCGACTCACATGGCATAAACATATTGAATCCAAAATCACTCAGATCAAATTAAAGCAATTGGAACTGAATTGGCTAATCTCAAGGGCATTAAAGCTAAATCTCACATACAAAGTCCAAATATACAAAAGTATAATAAAACCCATATGGACATATGTAATTGAACTCTGGGGCACTACCTCTCCCTCGAACGTGGAAAAACTCCAGAGAGTCCAATCTAAAATCCTGAGACAAAATGCCAAAGCCCCTTGGTATATAAAAAATACTAACATCCACAGAGACCTGAATATACCTGCAGTAAAAGACGAAATTCCGAAACTTACCTCGAAGTACAAGCGGAAGCTCATGTTTCACCCAAACATTCTAGCTAGAAATTTACCCTCACGTCTCAAACGAAACTAATATATTCCCCATATATTAGTTACGATAACTCTACATTGCCTAAATCAATGGATATAGGGCAAATAGTTTTAATCTGAATATTATAATAATAAGCTGAATTTCTGAATTTTTGAAAAATCATTGTTAATACCTTAGTTATTATTAGGTGATTCAATTGAATAAAAAAAAAAAACTTTTTTAGAGATACTTTGGTTTTGGAATTTTTGATTTAATTTATTACTTTGGCCTTTTTAATAGTTTTTGATTTTGAATTTAATTCTTATTTGATTTTGAATTTTTGTTTTTGAACTTTGGCGTCTAGATTTCGGATTTTGTTTTTTTTCAATTGAAATCTTTTGTTTTTTTTTTGGAATTGTTGAGGTTTTTTTTTTTCTTTTTGATTTTTCGGTTATCTGTTCCACATTCGTTGATTGTAAATTATAGCCAGGCTGCGTGTGTGATGAGTGAGTGAGTGTGTATGGATGCAGGGAAAGGAGGTCGTGGAGTGTTTGGTGGGGCTTTAGAAGATTTGATCGGGGATCGGAGGGTAACCCGTATTGTCAGTCGAGCGCTTGGGAACCAAATTGTGGGGTCGATATTAACGCAAATATATATGGGCAAACAGCAGTCGATTGACTTTATACCGGTTGATTATTTTAACCGATGTGCTGACGTGGTATTCGGGAGAGGAAGTCTTGATCCGGAAGAAAGGCGGCAGTTTTTAAACGGAGTTCATGGGGTTGATGCGTCATATGAGGGCGGACATGACATCTCTAAATAACCGAGTAGTGGGAGTCAAGGCTAAGACACCTGTAGGCTCAGTTCCGCCAGCGCATACGTCCACTCCGAATCATCGGGAAGCTGAAGGCAATGAAGATGTAGGGGCCACGGCTAATGCAAGAGGCACGTCCAATGCGGGTACTTCTGATCATAGCCCGGATGTGGCAGCTGACGCAAGTTGCTCCGGGTCTGTAGGGGGCGATGGGTGCGAAAGGGACCGTGTGGCGCGATATTCTAGCCGAACGTATAATACACGGGATCTGGAGAGGCATAAGCGTGTCGACTTGGGTAAGTGGCACGTTAAGTTTGACGGGTCAGGAAAGGATATGACGGTGGAGAGCTTTGTTTTGCGGATTGAAAAGATGGGTGAGCAGTTCGAGATTCATTGTGTAGTGTCTGGCAGCGCTTTGATATGTTTTTGGCAGGTCATGGAGGATCATGAAGGGGGTGATGACTTTGGTTATTGTGAGCTCAAAAGAGAGGTATTGAGCCATTTCAAGTGGTCAGACTCTGATTACGAGATAATCAAGGAGATTATGGAACGAAAGCAGTCTTTTTTTTTTGTGAAATTTGATAATTTATTGAATCATCTAAGAATATTTACTTAGATCTAACAATAGTATTTCAATGTTTTTTTTCCTTAAATTCACTTAAATCTATATCGCGTATTGACATCGCCTAAACTCCATTGAATTTGGCAATGTGGAGTTGTCGTAACTAATATATGGAGAATATATTAGTTTTGTTTGAGACGTGAGGGATTCAGAGGTCTTAGTAAATTCCTAGCTAGGATATTTGGATGAGACGTGAACTTCTACTTGTACTTCGAGGTAAGTTTCGGAATTTCGTCTTTTACTGCAGGGATGTTCAAATCAGTATTTTTTATATATCAAGGGGCTCTGGCAATTTGTCTCAGGATTTTAGATTCAGCTCTCTGGTGTTTTTCCGAAGGAGAGGCAGTGCCCCAGAGTTCAATTCCATATGTCCATATGGGTTTTAAAATACTTTTGTATATTTGGACTTTGTATGTCAGATTTAGCTTACATGCCCGTGAGATTAGCCAATTCATTTCCAATTGTTTTAGTTTATTCTGAGTTATTTTGGATTGGATATGTTTATGTCAAGTGAGTCGGCGATCGAGGTGCATTCCAAGCTACTTGGTTTCGGAACTTTCAGGGACAACTTGGCCGTTTATCTTCAGAGCAGGGCATGCCCCTTCTTAGGGTGAAGGTTAAGTGACAGCTTTTGGATTCGTTGACTTTGATTTTCCATCGTGATAGTCAATTACTTAGAGTGTCCAAATGTTTTTGCACGTAAAGAGTTGCCATGTCTAGGTTTGAGTGAGAGCACAGGATAGCAGTGTCGTCAGCAAAAGTCGATATAAGAGTGTGGATCAGTACTGTTTCTTTTCAAAAGTGCTTTTTATTGAGTCCACAATACGGTGAACTTATTCGATAGTACCATGCTTTTCTCGAAAGCCAAATTGGTGATCGGGAATCACTTGTTTTTCTGTAATTTTGGGTGAAATCAATTTTATTAGAAGTTTTTCGAAGAGTTTCGATAACACAGAGAGCAAACTTATGGGGCGGTATGAAGTCACATTGTTGGGATGTTTTGTCGTGAACGGAAAGTGTAAAGTTGGAGCTGGTAAAGACAAAGTTTCAATCTTTAGCTGTATTTGGGCTGGGTCGCACGGATTTGGAAAAGCATGTGATTGAAGTCGTTGATGAGAATCTACCGGTGAAGCAGCGACGCTATCCAATCTCTCCAGCAATACAAAAACTTGTGTATGCTGAATTGGATAGGATGCTTGAGATGGGGGTCATTGAGGTGAGCAACAGTTGTTAGAATTCTCCGGTGTCGTTGGTGAGGAAGACAAAAGCAGGTTATGTTTGGACGCCAGAAAAGTAAACGAGCGCACGGTAAAGGATGAGTATCCTTTACCGCATATAGACGGTATACTGAGTAGGTTGCAGGATACCAGGTATGTTTCTGCGATAAATTTAAAGGATGCGTTTTGGCAGATCCCACTAGAAGAGAAGTCTAGGGGGAAAACCGCGTTCACAGTCCCTGGGATGCCGTTGTGTCAGTTCACGGTAATGCCGTTTGGTCAGTGCAACGCTGCCCAGAGAATGTGCCGGCTGATGGACAAAGTCATTCCATCCGAGATCCGGGAGAATGTCTTTGTCTACCTGGACGATCTATTCGTGTGTTCTGCCAATTTCGAAGAGCATTTGGAATTGTTAGTGCAGGCCCGTGCGCAAGGGGGGGTTTTGGGGGTTCCAACCCCCCCCCCCCCCCCCCAGAGGGTTATTTTTCAGTACAAAATTATTGGAACGATACTCAAATTTAATCGATTTTACAAAGTTTTATGGAATCGAAATTTTCTTTTGCCAGGAAATTTATTTTTTATGATGTCGCGAAGCAAATTTTTGTTCGTAAGCTGGAATATTTTGAAAAAATTTCAAAAAATACAGTTTTTATGGGAAAGTTTTTTGTTATAGCCAAATAAACATTATGAAAAATTTTAAAAGCAATTTCTATACAACTGAATATTATAAATTTCTCGAACACAAATATGTATGATTATTTGTTGAATTGAGCTTTGTCTAAAAGTAGCGTAACGAAAATGTTATCTGATGCTAAGTTAACTATTAACGTGGAGAAGAGTAAATTTTGCAAAGAAGTTAGGCATTTCCGGAGCCGAAAACTCCAAAACAACTGCTACGGTTCTTGGGTATGTCTGGATGGTACCGTCGGTTCATCAAGGACTATGCAATAATTGCGGAATTTCTATATTCAGTGTGATGCATCAACAGCGGGGGTTGGTGGAGTGCTCTTTCAGCTGGATGGAAACGAGAATGAGAGACCGATTGCCTACATGTCTACTCAACAAAGCTCAGCGAAACTGTAGCATTACTGAGCTTGAGTGTTATGCCGCGGAATTATGTGTATCGGGCGGGTTTGTTTATAAACGGATAGAGTGCAATACACGCGACGTGCTTCAAGAGGATAGAGCATGCAAATTGTGGGTGCCGTCCGAGTTGCGGGAAAACATTTTAGAGGCAGCACATTATTTGCCATCAGCAGGGCATGGTGGTATGAATAAAACTCTCGCAAAGCTACGAGAAAAATATTTTTGGCCGGGAATGGTTTCCCAGGTGCAACAGTTGGTAAAGGACTGTGATGTATGTAAAGGCAGTAAAAATACAAAATACTACGCGTCGACCACCTATGGGTAGGCAGCAAGTGACTGAGCGACCGTTTCAGCGCTTGTATATAGATTTTATGGGTGCGTACCCAAGGACGAAAGAGAGAAATACTTTTATTTTTGTATGTCTTGACCATTTTTTTAAGTTTATGTTTTTAAAACCAATGCGTAAGGCTACGTCAGCGGACGTAGTAAAATGTTTAGAGCGTGAAGTTTTTCACATATTTGGTGTTCCGGAGTTTGTCCATTCCGATAATGGCAAACAGTTTGTATCGGAATTGTTTGGGACATTTTTAGGAAAATATGGCGTGCGAAACATTAGGACTGCATTTTATTCGCCACAGGCAAATGCATCTGAACGGGTAAATAGGTCGGTGCTGCAAATGATACTGTTGTATGTTGGTAATAACCAAAAAGGATGGGACAACCATCTCAGCGATGCAGCTTTTGCGCTGCGAAGCGTTGTGAATAGTTTCATTGGCGTTGAGTCTTTTTATGCAGTATTTGGAGTTCATATGATGCAGCACGCTAGCTCATATGAGGTGGCACGCCGCATCAGCTCTGTGAAAGACGTAGAAATTAAACTGGTGTCGGGTGCAGATAAGCTACAATTAATTCAAAATAAGATATTTACTGAGTTGAAGTTAGCGCATCAAAGGAGTGAGGGACTATACAACACCAGGTCCAAGGACGTGAAATTAAAAGTCGGGCAAGTGGTGTATAGGCGCAATTTCAAGCAAAGCAACAAGGCCGACCATTATAATGCCAAGTTAGCTCAGTCACACATTAAGGGAATTGTTTTGAAAGCGGTAGGTAATTCCTTATACGAGTTAGGTACCCTGGCCGGAATGAAAATGCCTCAGACATGTTTGCGGCGTGATGTAACTAGTGCTATTTAAGAGAATCGAATGGGTTCAATATTAAATTTAGCTTGTAGTTCAATAATAGGCTTTAGTGCAATAGTAGCTTTAGGAAGTAATTATATGATTCATTTATTTATTTATTTATTTTTTTTTTTTTGAGTTTTTAATTTATTTAATTATTTATTGCGCAAGCGGCAATGTATTTTGGTTATTTTATTGTCTTTTGTTGTTGGTGAATACGTGATTAGCGTATATGAAGTATTAGTTGTTGACTGCATACATGGTGTTAGCTGTACGAATGATAAGGTTTGTGTTTGACTGTGATTTGCATGACAAAAAGTATGGGAACAGATGAGTTTCGTATAGGATGCATAGACAGTGACAGACAAATTTGGCAGTCATCGGGAGCGATTCAGCGTTCTATTTTTGGTCTTCGAGTAATTTGAATATTGAAATCCGAAGTAATTTTCGCGCCGTGGTTGTGGCGATTCATTTGTGTGTGATATTGGCGGTAATCCAGTGGATATCCAAGGTAGTTTTTTTTTGTTTTGAATAAATTTTGTAATTCCAGTAAAATTGTTTTTTTAAGCGCGGGAAATTGTTCGGAGGTACTCCAGTTAGGTGTCATAGTTTGGCCCTGGCCAAAATCGAGAAATTTTGGAAGTCTTAATTTGAGCAAAAGATTTACAAGGCAGAGCTGTTTTCAAATTGCCAAGGTGGACGGTTGCAGCAACGAATAAGACGTAGCGGAATAGCTAGAAGCCGCTGCGATTACAAGGTTGTTGTACATAGCGATACCGAAGTAGGGTCGTTGACCATATGTACTTGTATCGACCAGCGGAGGCAATTAGGAAAACGAGCAAGGCGAATAGGGAATTGAAAGTTCAAAGAATAGGTCGTGAGCGCAGAAGCAAGTCTCCAACAAGGGCGCCTGCATAAGCAAAAACTTTTGCCCAGGAGGGGAAAAAGTAAACAAAAGTTTGTCAAACGTGGAGTCGCGCGCGATCGGTGAAATTAATTCGTTTGATATAAATTGTAGTTAATATTTTCTTATCTTTATTTTTATTTGCATTTTTTTTTGAAGTAAAATTTAGTCGTAAGTGAAAGTAGGCAGTAGAAAACGCAAAGCAAAAAATAGTCGCGAAATGAATCAAGAGGAAATAAGAAAAAGTGAAAGAAGTGTAAGGCGGGAAAGGAAGAAGAAAAAAAAACCAAAAGAAAGAAGAGAAAAAAACAACATTTAAGGAAATAAATTTAAAGAAAAAAATAAGAAGAAAACAAAAAAAAAAGGAAAAAAAATCGAAATTTCCTTTATATCTTTTCTATACATTTTTGTGATTGCTTTTGTATAACTTTTCTCTAGTGTAGCGTTCCAGGTAGCAGATGCTGGCGCCAACATCGACTACCAGAGCGGTTAGTTCTCTCCTTCTAGCAAAAGAATGGCAAATCAAAACACACAAAAGTAGTTAGAAGCTTTCTGCGGATGACCCTTTTGGTTGGTTTTTCATTTCATTGTCTCTTATTTTTCATTTTTTGTTTCATGTAGTTGTTATTGTATTAGCACAAAGCAATATATGATTTCTTTATTTTAGCTTTTTTGTTTTTTATTTAAATCATATTTTTTATTTTGGTCAAACATTTTTGTTTTGTTTTTTTATCTCTTACTTATATAAAATTCTTTGTGAGTAGGTTTGTAGGTTTGTAGGTTTGTATGTATGTTTGTTCACTTATAACTCAAGAAATACTTGACCGATTTTAATGAAACACATACCAAAATGTAGGTAATTTTATTGATCTCATCATAGGCTATATGCCATTTCATTTAATTTTGGCGTTCGAAGTGGGCGTGTTGATTCTGAAAATTTGCAGTCCGCCCACTGCTACGCCCTGAAATTTTTAAAGCTCTGTAACTCGGGTCCTATTCTAGGGATTTCGCTGAAATTTTGGATTTGAGGCTGTGAGGTGAATGGGCAGAGGGATGACTATTGAAATTTAAGATCCGCCCACTGCTACGCCCTAAAATTTTTAAAGCTCTGTAACTCGGGTCCTATTCAAGGGATTTCGGTGAAATTTTGGATTTGGCGCTTGGAGGTGAATGGGCAGAGGGATAACTATTGAAATTTAAGATCCGCCCACTGCCACGCCCTAAAATTTTTAAAGCTCTGTAACTCGGGTCCTATTCAAGGGATTTCGCTGAAATTTTGGATTTCGTGCTGGGAGGTGAATGGGCAGAGGGATGACTACTGAAATTTAAGATCCGCCCACTGCCTGGCCCTAAAATTTTTAAAGCTCTGTAACTCGGCTCCTATTCAAGGGATTTCGGTGAAATTTTGGATTTGGTGCTGGGAGGTGAATGGGCAGAGGGATGACTTGCAAAATCTATTTTTATTTCAGTTGCTTAAATAATACATATAACATTTCTACGTTAACATGAAATTACAAAATTATTGCGAGCGAAGCTGTGGGTATAAGCTAGTAGGAAAATAAATGCTTTGTCACAATTATATGAGCGATACAAAAAACATAGTTTTTTTTCTCGGTATTTTTGAATAATAGATTTTTGTAACTAAACAACAGTAGACAGCTGTAGTGTTGGTGTGTGTGTGCCGCTCTGCGGTGAGCAGAAGTATCCAGTGAATGCAAGGGGATCACCAGCAATCTGGAGCTGAATGGGGATCCGATGGCAGTACGTGTGCTTGGCCGCAGAAGAGGGTGGGTTCCGCTCCGACGGACGTTGACTGGACTGTTTCTTGGATGTGAATGCGAAAGGGGCGGAAGGTGCAGTAGCGATACCCAAGAGTGAGTGGTTGTATGTAAGAGAGAGTGACTGAGAATAAGAATGAAAGAGTGTATGACTGCAAAGAATGAGTGATAGTTATGTGTGCAGATACAGATTGCAATATGTATAAATGTGAGGGTATCTTCAATGCACCAGAAGTATGTATGAATTATCTTCATAGCTTTATTCTTCTTTTAATTAACACTACTAAATTTCATTACATTCGAATTTTTTTCCTCTGAAACCGGGTGTCATCCAATGTCTCGAACTGGAATTTACATCGAACCGTATGAAGAGCGTAGATTTCCTTCGAGGTCTAGAGATGATTTTACAACCATATATCCACTCCAATGCTTCCGAAAAGTTCACATTTCAAGAAGATATCGCTCAAATTCAAAAAATATTGAATTATAAAATGGGGATTCTGTTCCCGGAATCGATGTTTTGAACTTGTCTGCTTGTTCTTCGAACTGTAATTCTGCCGAGATTCTATAGGGTACTTTGTTTAGTTAAGGTTACCGTGAAAAAAACAGTATAAAACAGTTTTAGAGATTAAATTCGATATTTTACGAGAATTAGTGTTAATTTAATTAAAAACTTGGTAGTTGGTATGAAAACTTGTGTTTTTAATGTCATTCGAAATCAAGGCGATCACTAACAAAAATAACTTTTGCCGGTTTTCATATTTGAGAACAGAATTTCCAATTTTTTCAAGGAGACCTAATAAATATGAAACACGTAAAATATAAAAAAAATAAGTTAAGTTTCAACAACAACAAAACTGCAACAACAACTACAGCATGTTTTGAGAGTACTTTCAGTGTAGATAATTTTTTATGAACATTTTAAAAGAAATTATCCATTGTATTCGTAGTATTTCCAAATTTGAGGTGACCTTATAAATATGAAACGCACTTTAGTAACCCGTTAATTAAACGGTACTTGGCAATCGATTTCATTTAAAAAACAATTTCACACACCGTTCAAGTTCATACAGTTTAAGTTTGACTTCGAAATGGAAGCTTCTGAAAAATGCTCTACAGACGCAAATAAGTTTTGCTATATTTGTGGACATTTCTTAATAAAAAAGGATAGTCGAAATTTTACTGGTGCTTTGAAATATGCATATAAGCTTATCGCGCTATTTTAAACTAAAACTTTATTTAAAACTCTATAATCGAAAATCCCCACGCGATAATTAAATTCCCTATTTGCCCGAATAGCACAGTCGCGAAGCGTGGGATTTAAGACGACCCTCGAGGTATGGTATCCCCGTCCGAACGAACAACACGAACCCGCGAAAACCTGATAACTAAACTTTTAAAACCCTACACCGAAACTGCCGCAATATATATATATATACAAATATCTATATATATATATATATATATATATATATATATATATATAAAAGAAACGGAAATCTTTTTCGACACAAAGAAAATAATACCGAACACAAACCCTTTTTCAAAATCAACACAAACCGACAATCACCCAAAAGAAATTATTCATACACCAAAAATTATATTTCTTTAAACGCAATTGATTTGCGGGACCAGACCAACCTGTCTGAAATCCCTCGCACGATTCTTTTCAGAATCTATTCACCAGCTGGACTTCGAAAAAATTCGATGTCCAGCAACAACTTGGCTCTGATGCGGGACGACACAAACAAAAAAAGGAATAAGGAAGAGGGGGGGGCGAAAACGGCCAAACAAATCCCAAGCAAACTACTTGGACGGAAACACTTCACCAAAACAAATCACGACCGAACACAACCTGTCCAACTCTATTCAATTCCTCAAATTCAAAACACTAAATGGCCGACTGCCACAAATAAAACAAAGCAAAATAAACACTAGCTGGCAAAACTAAACCAGCGCGCAAAAATACTCCCTTTGGACCACTTGTCCTCCAGCCACAGTCCGACGATGGCAACAGCTCCACTTCACCACTCAAAAAAAATACAATTTAAAAAAAGGAAGAAAATTAACCAAATTTTGGAAACAACTAATTTCAATTAAATTTTAGAAAAACCAAAGCTTTTGCCACTCTCCTTCTTCCCTGCTCAAAAAGAACTAAACGAAATTAGAATATATGAGCGCCTATGACGCTCACTTTCCATTTATCTTCCCACATACATAGAGTGCGGCTTACGCAGAAACCAGTGTCCGCAGTCGGGGCTTTACCCATACCTATATGCGAAAAATCTCTTGAGATTTTTCTAGGTGTGTTTGGCAAATTTACATATACCCCCCTGCACCCACCAAAATGAAATATACATTTTGGCGGCACTCATGTACGTATAGGCGAAAGCATAAATGTTCTCAAATCCCTCTCCCTCAAACAGGTTCAAAAAGTACAAAAGCTTTAGTCCAGGTTTTGACAATTTACTATTGTAATGGCGAGGCTGGCAATACCCTCATCGGATCGCCGCTGCTCACTGAGCTAACTTAACGAAAGCAAAAGCGAAAGAAAGGAGAAGAAAGCAAGAGAACTTTGACAGCTCAAACAAAATATTCAGTTTTCTTCTTCCGCGCGCCGGCCGCATTTCGCCCGCGTGTGTCGAATTTGTTTTGCTTAACAAATTAAGCAAAACAAATATATTTATATCAAAAAGTGACAATCAATAAAATTGTGCAGTGCGTTAATTCGGTCAGTGCGTGTGTGATTTTGTTCCTCCGATTTTGTTCGCCCGTCGCCCCGAACAAAAGGGAAACATAAAAAAACAAAACAAACAATAAAAACAACAACATTCGTGTCGCGATTTCATATATAATAAAGAAGTTCTCGAAGATGTAACGTGGGCACTGAGTCATTGCTGCATTAAATGTTATGGTGCTTTGCTAAAATGGAAAACAGGAAAACGTTGCCCATTACAATTGTGATGATCTTTTCGATGACGATTTTATAGACGATCACGACAAACCGGAATTAATTACTCAAGAGAGGTTCAATGACTTGGTAAGAGATTTTAAGATGCCAAAATACCTTGGTGAATCTATAGGATCTCGTATACTGCAATGAAAATTGTTGGCACCTAATGTCAAAACAACCCAAAGGAAGCGGCAGTACGGTTTTATTAACTATTTTACGGAAAGTAATGAAACTTGTTTAAGCAACTGCAACGACGTAGGAGGACTAATGAACGCCTTGAATTTGGAATACGATGCAGATGAATGGAGGTTGTTTATGGATTCATCAACAAGCAGTTTCAAAGCCGTTCTTCTTCATAATGGCAACAAGTTGCCATCAATACCAATAGCTTACGGCATTGATTTCGCTGAGACCTACGATAATATGAAATTAATACTTAATCTCATAAAGTATAATGACCACAAATGGCATATTTGTGCTGATCTCAAAGTTGTAGCTATACTAACTGGAGTGAAAAAAGGCTATGCGATGTATCCATGCTTTCTGTGTGAATTCCCATTACAAACAAATTAACTGGCTTTCACGAATAACTGTGTGGACAAGCGGGTGTTATTCTCGAGCCACTCGTAGGTCGAAATATATCTATTTTCCACCACTGCACATTAAACTTGCGCACCATCTCTCCGAAGTTAAGCGATAATATATATTAATACTGTTTACAGGTGTGCTTAATGGTGCCGACTTTCGAAAGATGATGAAAGACGAATTACTGGATGCTGAACTAAATCCCGAAGAAAGGCGGTTCTGGTTGGCCGTGAAGAGCGTAATCGGAAATTCTATGGGGAACTATCGTGCTCCTAAATGCAGAAATTATAGACGAACTTTTGGATGCATATCACGAGATGAAATTACATATGTCTGTGAAAATACATTTCCTACACTCGCACTTGGACTATTTCCCCAATAATTTGGGAGCTGTAAGCGACGAGCAAGGCGAAAGATTTCACCAGGATGTCAAAGTGATGGAGGGCCGCTATAAAGGGAAGTCAGTTCGCAATATACTATCAGACTATTATTGGAACTTGATTCGAGAAACCAGTGCTGGCGAATACAAACGCAAACGTCACCGACATTAAATACTTTTTTTTAAATATATATATATATTGCACCCAAAGCAAATTAATATAAGGGTTAAAAAAAAATTGTTTTTAATTTAAAAAAAAAAAAATTGTTTTTAATTTTTTTTAAATTTGTTTATTAAAAAATTTAAAAATTATTTTTGAAAAAAAAACCCGATCTGGATTTGCCAATTTTTATTTTTATGCATTTTTAAGTTCACGGTTGTGGTTTCCAAAAAATCTGTACGTAGCGGAGCTTAACGGACCACGGTTTCGTGATCACTGATCAGCGACCCCAAATTAGTCTAGATACACTAGTCTCGCTCATGTGAATTTTCCAAAGTTTGTAGAACAGTGTTATTTTTGGGCATATCAGCCGTAATAAAAAAATTTAAAATTAAGAGTTTTTGGATACCTTCATTTTAAATCGCAATTGCTGAAATTAATTTAAAGGAAATTTATTTTCTGCTTTTTAGTCGGTTAAAGGGTTATATTTTAAAAAACTTGTTTTTTACTCTTTTTTTCCGAATGTTTTTTGATCATGTCAACAATGCGATGAACCTATTCAATTGTGATTGGGTATTTCACCTTTAACGAGTATTGTGGGTAACATCGTTTTATCAGCATTTTCTCAAAAAGTTTTGATAGGGCAGTAAGCTTGTTGGGCGATATGAACTCACGTTTGTAGGGTCTTTTCCCGGTTTTGGGATCATCGTGATCTGCGACAGCTTCCAGTCAGTTGGAAAGTGACCTATTCTTAATATAGCATTGTATATGTGCAGTAAGTCTTTGTTTGGGTTCAACTTGGCAATATCATCCATTAATGCTATTCTTCTGATGAGTAGTGGGTTATAGTTTGGCCTGGTTGCGAGCCATGGAAACGGGTAATTTGCAATTGGGGGGTTTGGAGTAAATATATTTTGTAGATGACTTGTAAAAGCAGTACCTTTTTCGGCATCACTTCTCGCCGTTGGGTTAACAAATTGGTGATTCTGCAATTATGGGTCGTTTTAAATTTTTTGTGGAACGCCAAAGTGAGTAATTTGTTGAGCTCGTAGGTGTAAGCTTTTCCATGTATTGATGCAGTTTATTCTCGTTTTTTGCCTTCATTTAGAGTTAATTTTAGAGTTTTCGTGTAACGAGGGTCAGCTTTTGTTTCAGACAGGGTGATCTGAGCTTTTGCCAATCACGCCTTATTGATCACTTTTCTGATAAGAGTGCAGCTATATTTTGTGGCTTAAATTCCCTTTTTTTGGGTAGTGCCGTTCGCGTTCCAGTAGGATATTTTTATCGCATTCATGGCTTATTATTTATAAGGGTCTGGATTAGTAGGTTTTGATTGTGTATCATTTCCTGCATCATAGTTTGCTTGCCGTTCAAAAACTGCGACATGTTTTGCATAAACATGGAGTATTTGTTCAAGGCCAATGTCCTGTTGGGCGGGTTGAATAACTGGAGGGTCTTGGGTATTGCCTTTGAGTACATTTGCGAATGAAAATTGTTGCTGTTGTGATGCTGCGTTTGCACCATTTCCTTGGAGTAGTGGGTATGATTTCATCTGCCCCAAATTTGGTAAAAACCTTATTTTTAAGGGTTTTGTAGACGGAACATCCTTTGTAGTTGACAGTGGATATCACACTGTTACGCAGTTACTACGTCTTCTCTCGATATTGGGCACAATTGGGTCTGGTGAAGGTCACCACAAATAACAGAAACATTGGGAAGTGTACAATATTTTTTCGAATGACCAAATTCTTGGCAGTTTTGGCATTGTATTGGGTCTCGACGTTTATGCGGCTCCTCAACACAGACTCTACAGTTTAGTAAATATCGCAGATTGTATATAGAGTTGGGTTCACCTTTTTTCGGGGTCTTACTGTCAAATTCCAGTTCGATGCGGAAAAGTGGTGGGGGTAATTTTTCCTTGTTTAGAATGTTAGACACAGATCTAACCAGGAATTTTAATGAAATTAATGCCTCTTTCACAGCGATACATTTTTACAAAAGAGTATACACCTCTTAGAACAACCAATAGGCCTTTGCTACTTTGGAGCTGGTATGTATAATAGCTCTTTTTACACTTGTCGAAATGGTCCACAACTTTGCGAAAATCTGCCTCATTATAAATTTGTATTTTTGTTTCATGTATGGTCCTCTTGAGAATAGCCATCACATGAAATATGTTGGCACCTACAGTTTGTGTCATCAGAGTAACAAGGGAATTCCAGTTTTTTTCCCTGAGATAAATTGGAGGCGGCTTTGACGTCTTGGGTTTAGGGTCTGAATTATGCTCTTCATATAATAGTGAATATCTATTTTGCCTAAGATTTATGGGCTGGATACTCGACTTTGTCTTTAAAACCTAAGGCGTATTCGTATTTTCGGGTGGGGTCGTTCTGCGTTTTTGCAATGTAGGGTCTGGCTTTTGCATGTAGCGGTACATGCCAGTCTGCACTGCCGCAATACTCCACTTTTCTCTATAGGCTTTGCGCCAATTGCATCACTCGTATTTGCTGACTGAGGCTTAAACAAAGATTTTTTGTTCTCAGAGAACTTATTAGTAGGGTCTTTATTTTCAGTGGATTTCTTAACACGGTCTGGCCTAAGAGTATTAGCTGTAATTAGGATGATGAATTCTCTGAGAGAGAATTTCTGGTGTTTTGGGGGTAATGATTCACCGACATGTTTTTTCACACTGATACGCCACTTGCACTCTTTTTCTTGTATTGTTTTAGCGTCTATTTCGCGTAAATTTTGGAGAGGTTTGTTATTGTTTCACAATGTTATTTATTATTTCTGCTGTACCGATTAAAACACACTGCGGCCTTAACAGAAAATATATCAATAAGACGCGATTGGCAACATTTCAGATCACCCTATCTGAAAAAGCTAAACTTCATTACACGAAAACTCCAAAATGAACTTAAACGAAGCGAAAAACGAGAATGTTCTGCATCAATTCAAAGAAAAGCTTACACCAATGAGCTCAACAAATTACTCACTTTGGCGTGCCACAAAAAATTTAAAACGACCCGTTATTGTAGAATCGCCAATTCGTTTACCCAACGGAGACTGGGCTAGAAGTGATGCCGCAAAGGTACTGCTTTTCAAGTCACCTAAAAAATGTATTTACGCCAAAAAAAACGAGTTAGCAATTATATATTATATTATTTGAGTATACCGAAACTACTATGCAAAGTAATTTGTCCTATCTCTTCCCGAAAAAATACGAAAAATAAAACAATGGGTCTAAGTCCATTAAAACATAACTCTGTTCGACCGTACTTTCATTATTTTGCATCTCTCTTAGTTCTTGAGATACGAGAGCTTAAACGCATAACATTGTGAACATTTTTATTCTTTTGCTCTTGTAAAACGGCAGAATTTTTTTCCTAATCGATATTTATATCACTCTCTACACTATCAAAACTTTTTGAGAAAATTCTGATAAAAATGGTGTTACCCACATCATTTGCTAATGGTGAAATACCCCAATCACCAATTCGGATATTGAGAAAAGCACCGCAAAATTTAACAGGTTCATCGCATTGTTGACATGATCAAAAAATCATTCTAAAAAAGCAATACTGCTCAGCAGTATTCCTCGACATCACCCAAGCCTTTGACAAGGTATGGCATTGATTGATATCAAAACTACAGAAACATTACAGTTTTTTTTCAGTAAGCAGTACACGGAGGGAAATGCGTGCTGAAATTATGCCTTATAGGAATCAATTAAGTAAAAATTAGTCACGATATTGATCCATTAATTAGAAGTCAATAATCAAGAATTCTTAATCATAAGAACTGTTAAAAGTGAAAATCGTAGTTTGTTATTTTTGTTTGCTTGATTTGTTCCACTTAAACATGAATTGTTATTTTCCCTTTTGACATAATCAATGACCTTGTTTAGATCAATGACAGATTCATAATTTTAGGCTTAAGTGAGAATAAATGAATCATTCGTAATAATAATTTGAGCACATATTTACAATTAAATAAATTAACATTTTTTTTATTTGCTAATTTTTTACTTAATTATTTATTTAATTTTACTTTTTTATTTGCCAACTTGCTTAGAACAATTTATAATAACTTTTTCACAAATTCAGTTTTCCCGGAATTCGAACCGACATCATCCTCTCCAGTCCGGACGCTTAACCGATTCGGCTACCCTGGCATTATTGTAAAAGCGTCTAAATGTATTGTATATTGCTCAGCAATTCATGACAATCAACCCAGTTACTCATAATTCATGATAACACGTGCAGTTTCATGACCTAGTTAATCATAAATTATTCTTCAAGAATAATAAAATAAATCACGAAATTCATAAACCCTTATCATAATGTATTCATAATCCATATGCATAGTTTATGTACGAATTTGCATAATTTGTGACTAATATTCACAATTAATGATTATAGTTAGTAATTAAGTAACAATAATTTTATGGACTCCATAATCGTAAATCATGAGCCAACATTTCTCTCCGTGTAAAACTTAATTTTTACTGCAATTTTTACTAAATTTCGGTATCAGTAAAAGTTTACTGATTACTGCTATTTGTAATGCACTTAATATATAATGCAGTGTGCCCATCTATGCCTGTGAGTCACAGCACATGAAATAGCTTTATACGCAGCCTTTTTATGCCGAGGTACATACTATAAATTTATCCATAGTTACTGTGCATTTGACTTTAAAACTCTCTCCAGGTATCTCTGAAATATATACATGGGAAATACAGTAGAAGGAGGAGTTGGGTTGAAATTATTCAGAAAGTAATAAAAAAAATGTTAAAAAAGATATTTTCAAAAAAATATTTCTTTCTTATATCGAAAAACAACTCTTTAAATTTTAGCAAGCATTTAGGTAATAAGTCAAATAGGTTGGAAAAAAAGAAGCTAAATCGTTTGGTAGACTCATTAATATTTTCGAGTTCGAAAATGTATATGTTCTAAAAAGATATATCAAAAAATTGCCAAAAAATATGCATACAATAATTGGAAAGGCTGGTTGATTCTGAACAAAAATGTTTTTTGCAACCGTTGCTCCATCCAGATTCGACCTTAAAATTTCATTATTTTTTATTTTTTCAATAACTTTGAAAAAATTTTGAATTTCATATAAGCTAGAGAGGTGAAATTTGGTACACAGAAAGAACTCCGGTGACAAGCCTTTTTTGGGTAGGTGGGTTCTAATTGACAAAATGAAATTTTATACCCTTTGTGGCTAATTTGTTCCTAATATCATTACAGGTTTTGAAGTCGCCTAAATCCCTTAATTTTAAATCGAAATTGCGGAAATTAATTTAAAGGAAATTTATTTTCTGCATTTTAGACGGTTTAAGGGTTATATTTAAAAAAATAGCTTTTTACTCTTTTTTATTATTTTTTTGTCACTTTCAGATTCGCCTTAACTATATACATAATATGCAGGGTTAATTTTTATATTTATTTAAATATAAAATATTTAAATCCATATTTTTAACATTTTCATGGATAAATCTATATTTTCCAAATTTATATTTTTCATCCATATTTTCTCATTTTTTGTATTTTTTCATCCATATTTTCTCATTTTGTTTTATTTTTCATTCATATTTTTATAAAAACTAAATACATGAATGCAATGGTCAGTGTAACCACTGAAAAAAAAAACAACACATAAAAATTAAAAAACTTGTGTTTATGCTTCATTATCGATTTTTTACAGCGAATTGTAAGTGGGTGCCAGTAGCTGGGCACCTTTTTTGGAAAGTCGATTTCCGAGACTTTTGCTAGATCGACTGCCAAAATCGTTATTCGAAATTTTTAAGTTCCGTTGATAATTCTTGTTAGCTATTGAACTCAGCTTTCAAATGAAACCGAGAGTTCCGCGAAATTATGTGTCAAAGGAAAGTTATGAAATCAAGACCTTAGGGTGCTAGTAGGTATGCACTCTCCCCTACTTAGCACAATTAACTAATGATTTTTTGAAAAAAATACATCAAAAACAAACAAAAATAATGAAATTTTTCGTCAATATTTCTTTTTTTTTTCGTCCGTATTTCGCCTGTTTTATCGTCCATATCGTACTTTATCGTACATATTTTCAAGTGTTTCGTCCATATAAAAATCATCCCTGATAATATGTCTTATATATTATATTAAACCGCCTCACGTTGTATGGACGAAAAAAAAGTTGCCCAGGTCAGAACACAGTCTATAAACTTAATTTATCTAAAAGAAATTTAATTTTTGAAATTAGTAGGTTATTTTCGAGAGTGTCACGGGCAAATTTTTTAGTTTATATATAAAAACTATACAAGAATATAGAAGAAGTCAACACTTCGAAATAAGTCGGCCTGTGATATTGTTTATTAATACATTTTTCTTTTTTTTTGTAGATAAACTACGCAAAAGGTGTGTTTGATGAACGAGAGCAATCTGTTGCAAATGGCTAAAATATCATTCGATCAACAAACATTTTTAACTTATATAAACAATTGCATACAAAATTTTATAAACTCAAAAAAATATTATTTAAAATTAATCGTTTGACATCTTTAGGTTAGTCCCGTTGTTTTGTTTTTCTTAATTCAGTAAAAATTTAATATACAAATCTAATATTATATTGAATTATAATTACTCAGTAAGCAAAAATTGGTAAGTATATAAATGTGGTATATTTCTCAATTTTCGGCAATTTTCGGTCCATAAAATATATCGATAACCACTTTTGGTATATAAACTCAAAAAAAAATTATTTTTAATTAAGCGTTTGACATCCTTTGGTTAGTCCCGTTGTTTTGTTTTTCTTAATTCAGTAAAAATTTAATATAAAAATCTAATATTATATTGAATTATAATTACTCAGTAAGCAATTTTCGGCAGCTGACAGCTGACTTTTTTGTATATTTCCGTGTCCATAAAATATATCGATAACCACTTTTGGTATGTATTGTTAATTCCAATATTAATACAAAACTAGAGAGTGAACTTTCTGCTATGCCGAAGCTGAATTAGACCCACACAATATTACCCATTTAGAAACGTTGAAAAAAATTCAGTCTTAGTATGGCCTTTTGACCCATTTATATGTGAGTTTTTAATATTTCCAATCGAATTAAGCAATACAAAAATTTTAAAAGAAAGCAGTCGTGTTTTTGTGCGCTCCTAAAGTTTTAATCAACAAACAATTAATTAACACAAACAATTATACTGCATCTACATTAAGGCATTCAATCCCGGGATCTTGGACGTTTTCTCAATTCCGGAAACCCGAGATTATCAATGGAAGTATCGGCGAGAAAATCATATTTAAAAATGTAGCTACTTTTCGACCTTTTTTTTAGAGGATAACGATTCCTGCACTGAGAAAAAAATCAAAACGAAACGTTCCGAACCGTTGTCAATTCCCAGCCAAAACTGAATGTTCTGATTTTACCCGTTAATGAATTGAAACGGCACATTGATGAATTGAGACGCAAATGTTGTTGTTTCATGACTGAAATGTTTGTTTTGCGACTGAAATGTTTATGATTTCATGAATTAAAAATACAAAAAAAGGTTATTGCAAAGGCCTATTTTAAGAATTACCTAAAAAAAATTTTGCAATATTTTTGTTACTGTAAGTAACATGAGCTTTTATTGACGGACAAGTTATCATTGTAACTGAAGGCTGATTCAGTAGTGAGCAACAATGTGAAAAAGAAAACAACAATGTCAACAAGGCTATTTTGTCTTATGGACTATTTCGGGACTGCCACTCTCTCATCAGAGACAATTTAGCTGACTGCTTACCAACTAATTTGATTTCCTATATATACTTGCGTTAACACCGAACAAGTTTCCAAGAACTCTTGCTTTTAATGAGATTGTCTTTTTGTGTCACAACTGTCAAACTTCAACCTTATTTGAGTTTTAGAGTGACTGGAACACTGACACCCTCATCAATTTTAATTTCAAAGTCAATTTGACACCCTCAGATTGAAAAAACCCTGAACAAAATATGTTTGCGAAAAAGCCATGGAAAAAATTTTGCATGAAGAAGCCATGCAAAGTGAACGAGAACGAAGCAAGAAAGCTTAGTATGAAAAACTGATGGAGCGGCCATCAGACTTTTACGCTAAAAAGCTTTTTATTAATTTTCTGTGAAAAATTTTGTTATGCAGATTTTTTTCAAAAAGCACTTTTCATAAGAATTTTGTGCAAAACATTATTTTGATGAAATTTTGAGCTAAATATTTGTTCATAATTTTTATAACCTAATTGCACACAAAAATAAGGGTGGTTTTCAGACTCCACACATTTTTAGTTCGCGCATTGCAAATGCGGAACTGTGTGTTTTCTTAACGATACCCGTTTCAAATCATAACCATGCAGTTCTGATTTTTTCCCCTCTGTGTGATGGAAATATTTGCGCTATTCAATAACAAACCATTTTGCAAAGGTAATTTTTGTTATGAAAATGCTCATAGAATTAAAAAAAATTTACGCGCTTGTCGCATAAAAATTTAACTAAAATTTGTGCTATCCCACAAAAAGTTCGTTCGAACATAATCGAATTTTAAAGTTTGAGTTATCCTACAAATCAGGATATCAAATTTTATCAGAAACTGTTTAATATTTCATACTCCGGCACTCTTTTAGATTCCAGAACCGTTAAAACATCAGGAATATCATTTCCTGGTGAAGTTTTTCACCATGTTGGTCAGACATAGGGAAAAAATCATGATGATTGTGGAACATATGAACTTTTAAAGACATTATGACTTTCATTGCAGCGAACGCGGTAATAATTTCTTTAACAAGTTCCGTATAATGTTCTGCTCTGTGTAGGGATGCAAACGATACATCGATGTTTTTGGAAACATCGATAAATCGCCCAAAAAACAAAAAGCATCGATGTTAAAAATTTCCCAACATCGAAAAATTAACGATGCATCGATGTCAATATCAACGATGTTTTAATATCGATGTTTTACTTTTGCTTTTGCACTGTTTCAATTTCAGAAAGTTGTCTCTTTCAATGTCATGATATATTAAGCCAACACAAATATTTAATGTAAAATGGTTCACAGTAACATTTTTTAGTATCGATATTGGTATCAATGAAAAGATTCTAAAGTTCCACTTCCCGTGCATCTTACAACAACGAATTGTAATGCCAGCTGAAATTCGCCTATATGCATTTCACGGCAGATCATCGGTAATCTTTCCACTGGTACAATACTACCCAGCAAGAAGGGTGTCGCAGAAACTCCAACCCAATCATAAAATAATATGAAAAACATGTGTACTATCGAATTTTATCAGGTTTGGAAGTAAATAAGTAAACATCGGAAACATCGACATATCGAGGTTTTTTAGGCCGATGTTTTTGGAAATCGATTTTTGAATTTCCGATATATCGAAACATCGATATATCGATGTCGTTCGACAAAGTTTGCATCCCTAGTTCTGTGATTCCCCAAAAAATGTTCTTTCACAACCTTAAAACACAGCCCTACTTTTTTCAAAATTTGGATTTTTGCCAAAATTTACGAAATGACAAGATATTTGATAACTTTCATACAAACTTAGCAAAAACACAATTTTAAGATAAATTCTCAAAATTCTGGGAAAAATTGGTCTGACGTTTTCAATGATACTGTAACGTCGAAAAGGCTGGGGTAAGGACTCGTCGGGCTTCGTACACAGAAATAAATTTATAATTTACAGAGACTATAATAAGACAGAGACTTTATTCAATAAGAGCTCAAAATAAAAATCACAAATTTCGATTGGAATTGATTGGGCGAACAGTGGCAATGGTCGTCGTTGTTTTGGCGTTATAGCTGATCGGCAACGTTGGCAATTTGTTGGGTGGCGACGTAGATACGTGGCGATAGTTGATAGTATCGTAGGCGTTGCGATGCGTAGTGCGATTTCGAAAAGGATAGGCTTGAACGTAGGTGTGGCGAGCATGAACGGCAGACCAAAATGTCTCCAAGGATATTTGCGCAATACCACAAAATGACGTCAGTGGTTCAAAAATCCTTTTGTCCCTCGAGGACCTTCGTATTATTCATAAACTTCGTTGACTTCGATAGTTTCACCCAGTATTCTTCCAGAAATTCTTCACTGCTCTTCACACGTTTGGCTCCACGCTGATAGTATCGCAAGTAGCCGGATTTCGGAATATTCGCAATAGCATTAGTACAATTTTAATATATAAGTGGATAAAATGGGGTAATAGAAAAACGAGGAACGGAAATAATTTATTTGATTATTTTATACAGTTTTGAGAAATGAAATTAATTAAAATGTGGATAAAGATAAATTTTAATTAGTCGGCTGTAAGGAGAAGTTAGTTTTTTATAAAGAGAGAATTTAATTATTTATGGCTGTAAGAAAGGTTAATTTTATAATTTAAAAAATAAAAGGTTCATTTAAATTTATGTAATTTCTTAACAAAAATTGAGGACTGAGGAGAAGTTAATTGCCGGTACAGGCGGCTACCCCCCTGCTCTCATTCTTGTGTCCATCCAGATTCCCTGACTTTCCAAAAGGGTGACTGGAGAAGAAGTTAACTGCCGGTACAGGTGGCTGCTTCCCTGCCACCATTTTTGTCCCGTCCCCGATTTCCTAACCTCAGAAAGTGTGACTGGAGAAGAAGTTAACTGCCGGTACAGGCGGCTGCTTCCCTGCCACCATTTCAGTGCCGTCCCAGATTTCCTAACCTTAAAAAGTGTGGAGAAGAAGGTAACTGCCGGTACTGGCGGTTCCTTCCCTGCCACCATTTTTGTCCCATTCCCGATATCCTATCACCCAGAGCAGTATGACTGGCAAGAAGTGATATGCCGGTACAGGCGGCTACTTCCCTGCCATACTTCTGGTCTACCCAATAATAAGTCAATAATATAATACCAACGACACTCACCTGATTTCGGAATATTCGAATAGGCCGAAATCAGGTCGAGTGCGCTCTTTTTATAGAGCCGAGAAATCACCACTTCCAGTTGGTGTCTTGTTGCCCACGTTTTGTCGTATCATGTGGTGTATTGTAGCACATGATTTTCGTAGCTTATTATCGTGCATCTATCGCTGTCCCCAGAGTGATGTCACTGGTGTTGCAGATCGAATGAAGCTTTCGTCTAAGCTCGTCATTTTGATCGTCGGAATTGTTAGCCAGTCATCTCTTTCCATCTTGTGCATATGGCCTGTCGTCCTGCCACCTGTTCCTTCTTGACCGTGCGTTGACCGGGGCAATGGCCCCACGAAATCTGCACAGAGTATTGCCTATGGCTCCTCTGCAATCAGCGTCAGCATCCGGCCGGCTGGTTTCTGTTGCGCCGGCTTGAATTTTTGGCAGCTCTCACAGCTGCGTACATAAACATTCCTGGCGAGTAGTACCTGTTCGCCACACGTGCAATTGTTTTCCTTATCCCAAAGTGTCCAGCGGTAGGTTCGTCGTGGTTCTCGGCCAGCACCCGCTTCCGCAAGTGTGTTGCCTCGCACAACTTCCATGGTACGCAGTCCTCGTCACCTACTCGCCTCGGAATATGTCGATACAGTTGGTCACCTTGCGTCATATAATCAACAAACTTCTCCGGATTCTTCCGTACCTCCTCCTTCCGTTTTGTCAGCCAACTGCAGCCTTCGTCTTTGCCTTCCACGGCCTCTGCAGCCCTCAATACATCTCGTGGTTGACGCGACAGCGCGTCGGCCACCACGTTCAATTTCCCCTTCTTATATTGAATCGTATACCTGTATTGCTGCAGCTCCAGCGCCCAGCGGGCGATCCTCCCCGAAGGACTCTCAATAGAGTTCAACCATTTCAGCGACAGGTGGTCCGTGATGATGGTAAACTCGTATCCTTCCAGGTATTCGCGCATCTTCCATACGCCCCACACAATGGCGAGACACTCCTTTTCGGTGGGTGAGTAGTTGATTTCCGCCGTCGTTAACCTTCGGCTGGCGTACGATACTGCCCGCTCCTGATCCTCAATTACCTGTGTCATTACTAGCGTCCGTCTGCAAGGTGAACCGCTGCGAAAAAATCTGGGCAGATGAGCACCGGTACCTCGGTGAGCCGCAGCTTCAGCTGTTCGAAAGCCTCCTGCTGCTCCTGCTCCCATTTCCACCGACGACTCTTCTTCAACAACGCAGGTAATGGCTCGACCACCTTGGAAAAATCTGGCACAAATCTCCGATACCAGGACGCGATGCCCAGGCATCTGTGCAGCTCCCTCAAGTTTGTAGGCGGCTTCAGCTCCTGTATCGCTGCAATCTTCTCGGGATCTGTGTGTATTCCGTCCGGCGTGACGATGTGACCTAAATATCGTATTTCCTGCTTAAAAAACTCACATTTTTCCACATTGATTTTCAGATTTGCCGCACGTAATCGTCGGAAGACCTCACGCAGGTTGGTCATATGCTCCTCCAGTGTTGTTCCCGTGACAATAATGTCATCAAGATACGCAAATGCATGCGGCTCCATCTCCGGCCCGATGACCCCGTCCAGGGCGCGCTGAAATGTCGCTGGTGCCGAATGGGATTACGCACCATTGATACAGCCCTCGTCCTGGCACGGTGAACGCCGTGTATTGCTTGCTTCCAGGCTCCAATGGCACCTGCCAATATCCGTTCTTCATATCCAGGGTGCTAATGACTTTCGCATTTCGGAGTCGGTCCAGGATGTGCTGAATGTGCGGTAGCGGATATGCATCTGGCACTGATTTGGCGTTCAACTGCCTGTAGTCCACACACAGACGCCACTTTCCATTTTTCTTTCGCACCAGTACGATCGGGGCGCTATGTGGGCTCCTTGCTGGCTCAAAACATCCTTGTTGGATGAGCTCGTCGATCTGCTCGTTGATGATGCCCATAATCGCAGGATTCTTGGGGTAGTACCTTTGTTTAATCGTCCCTCATGATGATGCGGTGGCTAGCAATGGTCGTGGTTCCTCGCAATTCTTCAAACGGCGTCAGCTCCTCTTCCAGAAACCTATCTATTAAGTATTGCTCCCTCTCTTTGTCAGACATTACCTGGAGTCTTACTTCACCCTGGGTGTCCTGCTCCTTCTGAGTTTGTCCAGCTTGTATTCTGCCTTCCATATTCCGATTTTGCACGAGCCGTGAAGTGCTTCCTATATTTACATTTTTCGCAGACTGTGAACTGCATGCCAGATTTCCATTTTGCGCAGGCTGTGAACTGCATCCTAACATTCCATTTTGCGCAGGTTGTGAACTGCATCCCAAGATTCCATTTTGCGCGGGCTGTGACCTGTATTCCAAATTCCAGTTTGGCGCAGGCTGTGAACTGCATCCTCTCTGATTCCTATTTTCTGCAGACCGTGAACTGCCTCCCAGCTTTCCATTTTGCACAGACTGTGAACTACATCCTTTCTGATTCCGATT
Organism: Heteromyza rotundicornis; assembly: GCA_951394025.1. Lineage (NCBI taxonomy): Eukaryota > Metazoa > Arthropoda > Insecta > Diptera > Heleomyzidae > Heteromyza > Heteromyza rotundicornis. The sequence continues at coordinate 50,277,155 of OX596010.1, read as the reverse complement.
TTGCGCAGACCGTGAACTGCTTCTCCTCCTTCTACGTACCCCTTGCTTGGGTTTGGCGTCTCCCAGAGTGCTGTCGTCGGCCAGTCGCCTGTTCTCCTCTTGTTCCAAAAGTTCTCCATCAGCATCCCTAATATATGAGTACATCCTTACCGTGTGGGTTCCGAGAGTCATTGTAGCGTGGATATGTATCAAAATGTCGAACCCGAGGATAAGCGGATCCGTTGAGGTGTGCAACAACCAATACCGTCATCTTCTTTGATCGGCCTCCCATGGCCACTTCCAGCACCAGAGCTTCGGTGACTGTAGTCTATGATCCATCCGCTAGCCGTATGTCGTGTTTGATGTTGATTTTGTTGAACGGTGTCCAAAACTGCTTTGCATAATCGCTGCTAATGAAGCACCGTGTGGCCCCTGTGTCGATTGTTGCCGTTGCCTCCACACCATCAAGGGTAACCAGTGCAGAGATTCGACATCCATCAAAATCTAAAGTTCGCGTTGCGGGAGGGGTTCGATAGTCAGAGCGCCGGCGGCCCCTCGTTCTCTGCCGGTTCCGCTGTCGTTTTCCGCCTGCCTTCTGCAACACTCAAACACACACTTGCCGGCCGCACTCCCAGCAGTGTAGTACCAAGTTCCCCGCACACTCGTTCCGGAAATATCCTTCCTCCCCACATCTATGGCAAGTTCGTCGTGACGGCCTCGGTGCACCGGCTGTTTCTGCAAGCTGGTTTCGTTCCTCTGTTACTCGCATCGGGGTGCACCGGGATGCATTGGTGTTCTCCTGCAGTCCCTTTAAATCTTGCGCCAAAGCCAGCAGCTCGTCCAACGTGGTGAAATCTCTGCGTTTTACATACCATCGATAATCCACGTGACTATTTCTGTAAATCCTGCTGAGTTTTTCCTCGTCCCCATAGTTGGCGTGCCTCATCATATCCTGCAAGGTAATGACGTAATCTTTGAAGTCCTCGCGCTGCTTCTGAACTCGCTGGCGGATGGCGTCATCTAGCTGTTCGAAGTAGCGTCCTGGCAGGAAAAACGACCGGAAGCTGCTCTTGTAGGATTCCCACGTCGTCCACTGGCGGTTGTTGTTTCTAAACCAAGTGAGCGCCTTCTCCGTCAACAGCTCCGGCATCATTCGTGGCATCTCATCCTTACCGACGTTGTATGTGGTCACTAGTTCCTCTATCCGCTCGATAAATGTGATGGGGTCGGGTCCGCCATTATAGCGCACTGTCCACTTCCTCACCTGTTCGATTATCGTGGGACGTGGTCTCCTTCGGACTACCCTCTTCCGAGCTAGCCTCGTGGTATTCTGCTTCACCTGCTTCCTCGTCTGCTGCAGCAACTGACGTACTTGCCTCCTGACTGCGGGCGTGCTTGGCCTCTAATTCGACTAGGCGCTCCATATGCTGGTTGTTGGCTCCTTCCTCCTTCACGAAAGCGACAAATCGTTTCCTCATTTCCTCGACGCTGCCGCTGCCGTCGAAACCGAACTCCTGGGCGTATGTGCGTAGCTCATTGCATCGTAGGTAGTTGATCCAGGTCGTTTTCACCATTCTGCGTTCACTTACTCGCCGTTCAATTTGTATGTCCAATCCTTGCTGTTTAAGTTGCTTAATCTGCTGCCTCCTGGTGGTGGCTTCTTATTTGATTATTGGGTGGTGGTTGTTTTTCGTCTTATTCTGTTTATCGTCCCTGCTCGGGCGCCATCTGTAACGTCGCAAAGGCTGGGGTAAGGACTCGTCGGATGTCCAGGGCTTCGTACACAGAAATAAATTTATAATTTACAGAGATTATAATAAAACAGAGACTTTATTCAATAAGAGCTCAAAATAAAAATTACAAATTTCGATTGGAATTGATTGGGCGAACAGTGGCAATGGTCGTCGATGGTTTGGCGTTATAGCTGATCGGCAACGTTGGCAAATTGTTGGGTGGCGACGTAGATACGTGGCGATAGTTGATGGTAGTGCGATGCGTAGTGCGATTTCGAAAAGGATAGGCCGGAGCGTGGCTAGTGCGAGCGTAGGCGTAGCAAGGCTTGAACGTGGGTGTGGCGAGCATGAACGGCAGACCAAAATGTCTCCAAGGATATTTGCGCAATACCACAAAATGACGTCAGTGGTTCAAAAATCCTTTTGTCCCTCGAGGACCTTCGTATTATTCATAAACTTCGTTGACTTCGATAGTTTCACCCAGTATTCTTCCAGAAATTCTTCACTGCTCTTCACACGTTTGGCTCCACGCTGATAGTCTCGCAAGTAGCCTGATTTCGGAATATTCGCAATAGCATTAGTACAATTTTAATATATAAGTGGATAAAATGGGGTAATAGAAAAACGAGGAACGGAAATAATTTATTTGATTATTTTATACAGTTTTGAGAAATGAAATTAATTAAAATGTGGATAAAGATAAATTTTAATTAGTCGGCTGTAAGGAGAAGTTAGTTTTTTATAAAGAGAGAATTTAATTATTTATGGCTGTAAGAATATTATAATTTGAAAAATAAAAGGTCCATTTAAAAGTATGTAATTTCTTAAAAAAATTGAGGACTGAGGAGAAGTTAATTGCCGGTACAGGCGGCTACCCCCCTGCTCTCATTCTTGTGTCCATCCAGATTCCCTGACTTTCCAAAAGGGTGACTGGAGAAGAAGTTAACTGCCGGTACAGGTGGCTTCTTCCCTGCCACCATTTTTGTCCCGTCCCCGATTTCCTAACCTCAGAAAGTGTGCCTGGAGAAGAAGTTAACTGCCGGTACAGGCGGCTGCTTCCCTGCCACCATTTCTGTCCCGTCCCAGATTTCCTAACCTCAAAAAGTGTGACTGGAGAAGAAGTTAACTGCCGGTACAGGCGGCTCCTTCCCTGCCACCATTTTTGTCCCATTCCCGATATCCTACCACCCAGAGCAGTATGACTGGCAAGAAGTGATATGCCGGTACAGGCGGCTACTTCCCTGCCATACTTCTGGTCTACCTAAATAATAAGTCAATAATATAATACCAACGACACTCACCTGATTTCGGAATATTCGCAATAGGCCGAAATCAGGTCGAGTGCGCTCTTTTTATAGAGCCGAGAAATCACCAATTCCTGTTGGTGTCTTGTTGCCCACGTTTCGTCGTATCATGTGGAGTATTGTAGCACATGATTTTCGTAGTTTATTATCGTGCATTAAGGGGTGTCACCCCAAAAAAAGTTAATAGAAAACATACAAAAATTTGATTTCGACTGGCATATGCAGAGAAAGCAAAAAAAGTGGCTTTTAGAGTACTTTGGACAGAAAATATTCCCAAAATGTTGAAAAAAATTAAAATGGCTGCCCACGGTAAATGAATATTTCAACAGCATTTTCAGGCGGTATTTTCTAGGTAGTGTAATCCTACACTAAGTGAGTATCTTTGTTTTTTATCTGATTTTTTTATTTGTTTTTTTATTAAAATGTACAAATGAACGAATGAAAAAAAAGTATGCTGATTTTTTTCAAATTGTACTGTTTTTTTTTTATTCAATGTACTGTTTTCCCCTATTTAAAATGTGTCAACCCTACCTTGTTGCATGACTAATAGAAGACCCACCACCTTAAAATCACGTGACACCAACCAGTTGGGTTGCGAGTAGTTTATTTCTTCCAAGATCGACTTCATTGCATCATAATTTTCTTTCAGTTGCACTGAATGTGCTATCGGAATCTTTATGAGATTTTTTCCTTTATTAATCAATGCAACTTTTAGACAAATTTTCGAAGAGTCTATAAACAGTAGACCGGTTCAAAAACCGAGGAACTGTCAGCTTGGGCCAGTTTGGTTCCTTTGTATATAAAAATGACTTATGTGAAGTTTGGAGCCAATTGGATAAAAAAAAGTCGGCGCGGAATGCACTTCTTTTTCCCCATACAAAAATGAAAAACATTGGAAATAGCGCTCGGATTTTGATGACACTTTATTTACTAGTTAATTTGGGGTCACTGATCTCAAAAATGAAGTCGGTTTGAATGTAACACTGTTGGTTTTGCCACAAATTGCAATTCAAATAGAAATTTTCTTGAGTTGTTTGTGTTTTTACTAAATTTCATTTTTATGCATTTTGAGTGTCAGGCTGTTTTTAGTATATAATTTTATTGTATGCAATGAAAAGATCACTTGAACAAGCAAACAGGAAAGTAGCAACATGAAAAAAGGAAACAGTCCAAGCATGGCTTGAGTCGTATAGCTATTTCAAAATTTGCCAGATTTATCATCAGCGACTCATTTAGTTGACTGCCAATTATGTTATTTTCAAACATACTATATATACTTTCACATATGCGGACGATTACTAGAGAATTGCAGACTTTTCTTTGCAATGAATGTCAAATTCTAAATGTTTGACATTACATTAACAAATCTCAGTCGCTTTCACTAGCCCCTCCCACGTATGTTTCAGTTTAGCATTTGAAAGAACAACAATAATAGCATTCCGTTAATTTCTTTCATGTGCTCCTGTTACAAGTTGCCATCCAAATAACCTTTTGTTATTGTAATACATTTTACTTGTTTGTACCTTACGTTGTTGGGCTTTTTTCCCAAATGCAACAGTAAAAACAACAAATTTTTTGTTGAGACAGAAGACATTTAAAAAGTTCAAAGGTACAATAACTAAAAGAGCCTTCATGTGAAAGCTAAGTATACAACTTTTTTGGAATCCGTTAAGACATATGGTATAAGATATGTCAGATCTATTAAAGAAAAGAAAGAATGTATAAATCGAAGCTTCCATTCAGCTGCCAGGAAATTTAAAAAAATAAGAAAATTTCGATTTGAATTGCAATTATTGCCAAAACAAACAGTGCTACATTCAAACCGACTTCAATTTGGAGATCAGCGACCTCAAATTAACTAGTATATAAAGTGTCATCATCCTTTATCCGATTGGCTCCAAACTTCACATAAATCATTTTTATATGCAAAGTAACCAAACTAGCCTAATCGGACCATCGAGCACTGATGTTGAAGAAAGCTCCATACGATTCTGAACAGGTCTAATAAACAGCCATCAATCCAGGGATATCATTACAATATACCATATTAACAGTTGAAGTGAAAAAAAATTAAAATTCATGCGAGCGATGGCGTATTGCTGTAACTAAAGCACTTCTATCTAACAAGTTGTGGTCACGAAGTATAGAGGCGGCAATTTCGGTTTTTGTTTTACTTAAACCCAATACTCTGGCAAAGTGATCGAATCCTTCATTGTTAAATAGTATAAGACCGCAACCCCTAGCTTCTGTTGGTGCGTACGTTCGATCATAGCTACATATTGATTGGTTGCTGCTTTGAGATGATGGCTGTTGTACAAAGACATCATTAACATTTGGATGTAGAATACTTGATCCTCGACTTGGTATTGGCATTGTTTCACTGTGTGGTTTAGGCCGAATTGTGGATTCCAAACTTGGGTAACTTAAAATAAGTTAATTTTAATTTGTAGCCTTTGATATTAATAACACAGAAATAACAATTGTCTTCATCGTGCAGCAATTGTGCAACATAGGAATTCCATATGGCATATTTTCAAATTCACCATTGAACTAACGCGATAAATTTCGGTAACACTTATATCAACAAATGTTAGGTGCATATTTTATGTTTTCACCTGCATTAATTCGAAATGAAAGTATCTTAAGTACATACAATTTAATAGTTTTCTTTGCTTTAATATAATTGAATTCACCACAGATTAGGGCTTTCGACCGGGATCCCGGTCCATGTTTAGTCCCGAAAATCCCGGGATATTTTTTCCTTAATCCCGGGATTTTCGGGACTTTATAAAAAAAGTTTAATACAAGAAAAATAAAACTTTTCATCGCTCATAAAATATAAAATAAATCGTGTTAGCAGAAAAATAGTTTTTGACAACATTTGGACATTATGACATTATGACCGTTCCAAACAGACATAATGTCCATGGACTTTGCGATGCGGACATAAGGTCCATGGACCTTAAGTCTGTTTGGGAATGGACATCATGTCTGTTTCAAATAGGACATAATGTCCATGGACTTTATAACCATACCGATGAGACATAAAGTCCATGGACATTATGACCGTCTGAAGCGGACGTAATGTCCAAACACCAAAAATTTTTTAACAAATTTTTAAATATGTATGTGCCTTTTTTGAAAAGTTGTATGACAACCTTTTCGGTGAAAGGAATGCTATCCGTGGACGTAATGTCACCCCACCATAAAATTGTTTGTGCTTGAAATTTTTTCTTTAAGAAAAAATAAATTTATATTTAAGAAAATTGTTATTTTCAGTCTTAGCGAACGCACAAAAAAGAATTTCTTAATAAAAATAATTAAGTAAAACATTAATTTGTTCCTTTAATAAACTGAAATTATTGTTTTTGTTTATTTATTTGAGCTAAAACTATCAGTTTTGCAATAAAACCTATAAAAAACATTTTTTATTATTTTAAAATGAATTTTTTTTAAAAATATCAAATCTCGAAAAATCCCGGGATCCCGGGATTGCAATTTTCAGTCCTGAAAATCCCGGGATTGCGAAAAGCCTTCGGGATTGAAAGCCCTATCACAGATATGTTTTATGTTTAATATTTTCAGATTCCATTTTTTTAAAAATATTTTAAAATAACGCTCTGATTAAACAAACAAAATATGGCGCACATAACGCTACAACTAAAGAAACACAATATAGCAAAAAATTACGTTTTGTTATAAAAAAAAAATGTTGCTTGAATTTTACATTTATTTTACAAAGTAAGAGTACATAAATACATAGTTCCGTCAGTATTAATGTAAGATGGGGAAGTTTAAGCATCTTTAATGGTCCTTTTCAAGTTTAGGCATAGTTTATTTTCTTTTACAAGTTTTAAATGAAACTAACCGGTCTATTCTAGCGTAGTATCAATAGTAACCACAGTATCACTAGTGACTTTTGTCACAATTTGATACAATTCGGTATTCTGAACGATTTCAAAAAGCTGTTGTGTAAAAGTTGTGATCTGCTAAACAGGTCATCACAAATGCACATATCTGTCACAAAATAATAAATTTTCCGAAAAACGATAAAATTGGTATGGAAATGAATTTTATTTTCTTATTTTTCAATTACTTTTACGATTTGCACAATAGTTTTTTCGATATAGCTTATTCGTAGGAATAAAAAAATACCATAAACTGGATTTCCATAAAAATTCACATCGCATTAAGGCTGATTTACATTGTATGAATTGGTTGATACAGCGTATGAATTGTGACACATGAAAAAGAGATGGGAATATTTTGCATTGAAAAATATATTAGTATGACTGAAACAGAGTTGTCAAATTTTTATAGGACGATTGATACCAAATTCTGTTAACCTCCTCTGTTAAGTGTATGAAATTATAGGAGGAGATATGTTAAATACAACATGCTTGATCTTTCTGTATGAACCGTATCGTCTCCTATAAAAATGCCATAACAAATTTCTGAAGTGTCCATAGAAATGTCAACGTTTTTATTTTCAAATTTTGAAATTGTTTTGATAGCGAAATAGTTCTTCACGCCATTGGCACAAGCGTCGCTCCGCCGCCAAATCCAAATTTTACCGAAGACATCCAAGTGTAATTGGATTATTTGGATATTGTTCCCGAAAATTATTGAAGAGCCACCAGCAAATGTGAAATGCATTCGATCATCCATCGTCCACAATGGCAATTAGCAAACGGCAACGGGTAAAAATGTACGTCCCCCCCATTCAATTTGTAAAACGTTTTCCAAAATTGAAAATAAAATTTTTTTATTTTTATGAACCTGTTTTCGTTTTTAAAATTTCCTATAAAAATCGGGGAACGGCCGCGGTGGCGACGAATACGATTTGCATTTCTGACTTTGCTTGGGACTCGGGGAATCAATGAAAATGTTTCCAAACAACCCATACAATCTATTCCTGCTGGTGGAAGTCTTAAAACTGCTCCCGAGCTAGAAAATAACGCAATAATCATGAAAGATGTAAATATTTCCAAAAAATATTTATTTTTCAATTTTGAACAGCTGATCTTTGTTTACAAAAAAAAGCAAATAAACTTTGACAATCTGCACTCTTCTTTGGGCATAGTGCGGATCTTCTCTTTTATGGGAAGATTCATACGCTGTATCAACCAATTCATACAATGTAAATCAGCCTTTATTGTGTTTAGGTATAGATATTTACCAAAAGAATTAAAAAATTAATTTCAGTTCGTTTTAAAAAAGATTTATTTATTGAAAGCAGAATTCGTACTTTTGACACAGGTATTTTGAAATTCGTGAAAGGTAGATGCAGTCCAAACAAACAGCAAAGAAATGTTAAATGAAAACAAAATATGTTCAATAACGATTAACAATTATAATGTTTGTTGTTGTATGTTTGGGCTGAATCGACCTTTGGCCTCGTGTTGTGGCCCATTAAACACATGAGCCACGCATTTCAACATCACCCTGTAGCATGTTAGTTAGCCAAGCAAGACCTGACACAATTAAGTCTCCAATTGCAAAATGAGCGATTGAGGGCTTTGACTCAATCGAGGTGCAATGCATTTTAAAGAATAATTTTCTTTTTTTTTAAAATTTTTCAAATTTTGGTTTGGGCCAGTGTTGTGGTTATTAAATTTTAGATTGCTATTTTTGATTTTCTGTTGATTTGTGGTTGTTTTTTTTTGAGTGGCAGCAGGTTACCATCAAGGGAGTATTTTTCCGGGCTGGTGTAATATTATCAGCTTGTGGTTTTTGTGTTTTCTGGGGGCAGTCGGCTAGTTAGTTTTTTCGATTTAATAAATTGTGTCTGGTAGTGTTCGATCCAAATTAGACTTGTGAAGTGTTTTTCGTCGACCATTGTAAAGTCGTGATTTTCTTTGAGATGTTGTTTGGTCGTTTCCCCCCCTTCTTCCTCATTTCCAATTTTTGTTTGTGGCGTCCTGCACCTGAGTTTATTAATGGCGCAATCTAGTGATGCCAAAGTATAGCTAGAACGGTTAAGTGCTGAGGCAGAGAGATTTGTTCAAAAGTTGTGGGCAACTTTGAAATTATTCTGCGGGTCTAAGGAACAGTATATTTTGATCAAGGATAAGGTAGAGGGATACTTAGGAAATCTTACGGCGCTAGAAGTAGCGGATTCGATTCTCGAGGAACATTTGCGTATTGTAGAAACACATTGGATAGACTCGGACGAGGGAATTGAGGGTTTGAGAAAAGAAATAGAACAGCTGAAAAGGAGCTACAAGTCATTGAATAGTCAGTTGGATAGCAGTTTGAGAAGTGGGTAGGAAATTGAGTGGGAAAACGAGAATTTAAGAAAACAGCTTAGGGTGCGGAATATATCGGAAGAGAGTATACAGAAAGTCAAAGAAGTAGAGAGGAGTTCCATACCTTGGACAGAGCAAATCGTAAGATCGAAGATTTAGAGACAGAGAATAGACTTTTGAACAGGAGTTGACGATAGCGCATGATAATTCGTTTGTGCACAAAGAGGCAACAATTCCCGACTCCGGAGAATTACATAGTACGCGACAGTTTCCGGAATATAAAGTCAAGATGAATGTGCATGAGATAGCTAAACTAGTCAACAGGAGTGAAGGACGAGGAGTTTCAAGATTTTATGGCATGCGTCAAATAGAGATTGTACGGCGATGCATTTAATTTAATAAGCTCTCAGCAGTTTACTACATTAGAGGAGTTGCACCACTTGATTAGAAATACATACCTGAAAACACAGTCTTTGGATAGCGTACTTCAGGAGATAGGGCAGACTTTTCAACAGCCGGGGGAGGAAATAAGGCCATACGCCAGGCGTCAGGGGGCGCTGAGAGCAATTGCACAGGGAATAAGGGGAAAATATTCAGGGGACAGTAGTAAGGGTCTTTTGGAAGATTTGGATAGGTCAGTGTGTACGACATTTAGAGTGGGTATTAGACCGTCTCGAAAAAAAAAAGTTGTCCGCACACCATCTAATTTAAAGCATATTTGGAAAGAGATTCCGAAAAAAATTTTCTTTTTTTTTTTGGCCGATCGTAGAGGTAGCGCATCGACATATTTCTTCATATTGTCACCATTTATGATCCGATTTTAAAGAATAATATATCAAAATTTTTGTCTAGGGGCAGCGCATTGACATATTTCATCATATCGTCACCATTTATTATCAAATTAAGGCATTGCCCTTAAGTACACCCTTCTAGTACTTACCTACCAGATCTCAGTTAGTACCACCCTAATGTACCCTAATGTATACATTGGAATGTTTGGTTTTTCAACTTCTCAGCTTCTACAACATAAATTAAAGAAATTTAAGTAAAATCGAATTAAGTGTTTTAAGGCGATGCCCAGCAGATCAAATCTCGACATGATTCAAGTTGACTGGATATTCAAAGATTTTAGCAGTACGCAAAGAAGTAACCACAGGTATTCGTCCAATGTTCGGCCTACAAGTAGATGCTTTCATTAATTTTGAGAGTGACACATACTTCATTATGATCGATTGGAGCAAATTGGCTGAGCCGCCATACTTGCAGTTCTTCACGCAAGACCAGCTGGAAGAATTACAATATTCAAATGAAATAATCGAATTATTAGGATATCAAATTAATTTATTTGATTGCTTTCTTTGCTAAACCTAATAATTTGCACAGCTTATCCATTCCATTCTCAAAACACCGAGCGCTTTGTTCATGTAGTACATGAATCTGCCATGGCGGTCACCGATGAACAACGCATGGGACACATTTTAGCTAAACTCGAGAGCCGGCACAAATACAGTCAACTTGAATCACGTCGAGATTTGATCGATTAAAAGTAGATTAATAAATTAATTAAAGTGGAGGTCCTTCGAAGTGCTGGGCATCGCCTTAAAACACTTAATTCGATTTTACTTAAATTTCTTTAATTTATGTTGTAGAAGCTGAGAAGTTGAAAAACCAAATATCACAATGTATACATTAGGGTACATTAGGGTGGTACTAACTGAGATCTGGTAGGTAAGTACTAGAAGGGTGTACTTAAGGGCAATGCATTGTTGCAGGTCGAGACTAAAATTTGGATATATTATACTTTAAAATCGGATAATAAATGGTGACGATAGATGAAATATGTCAATGCGCTGCCCCTACGTTCGGTAAAAATATTAATTATATTTTTTTTAAATAGTTCTAATGGAATAATCGGTATACTTCCTTTGCAAGAGTTTAATGATTTTGCGAGAGCTTTAATTTTCTGCAATTGGAATGGTACATTAGGGTGGTACTAACTGAGATCTGGTAGGTAAGTACTAAAAGGGTGTACTTAAGGGCAATGATTTGTTGTAGGTCTCGAGACTAAAATTTGGATATATTATTAGTTTTCTATATCTTTTTGTGAATTTCTAATTGAAATTTTTACTAATATTAGTAAACATTTCGATTAATTCAATATGTTAATATAACAGCATGATCGGAAATTTTGAATAATCAAAATTTATTGCAAATCGGGCATGTTAATTTATCGCATGCGATACAAATTCTGACGATCGCTCTTGTATTAACATAGATTCTCCATCAAAATGTTAAATCACTGTTAAATGACACAGGCAAATAATGATTATTTTATAATTTTTATAAAAACAAAAATTTCGTATTTTTAAATATTAGGAATTACTTATGTTACACAAACCAACTTTAAATTTAATTTTCTTTACCATTAAAAAATTGCAATTAAATTAAATTTATGTTTTCACTTAAAGGCAGACTTGTTTTGAGGTTATATTTTCTGATGCACTAGCATTCTTTTTGATTTTCGCTTACTTATGTATGCCTTTTTGTATGCTAATTTTTGGAGCACACTTTTTATACCCCCACACTCACTGTGGCAGGGTATACTAACTTTGTCACAACGTTTGTAACGCCTATAAGGAGGCGTGTCCGGTATGGAAAAGTATATATATTCTTGATCAGCATCACCGCCGGAGTCAATTTAGCGATGTCCGTCTGTCTGTCCATCCGCACGATAGCGGTCGCAGTTTTGGAGATATCGACTTAAAACTTTGGGTACATGTTTTTCTCTTGAATACTGAGATCAAGTTCGAGAATCAGCCAAATCGGATAAAAACTGGGCGTGGCTCCCATACAGCGAAAAAAAAGGTAAACATTTTTCAAGTCTTTTTTATGGTTTTATTCGATTGGAAATGTTTAGAAACGTATTTTTGACATGGTCCGAGGTTCCGAAGCCACATATATGAAGGTCTAAATGGGGTCTTGAGACCATTTTTTTTTTTGTGGATTTGATTGGAAATTTTTAGAGATGGATTTTGGACATGGTCCGGGCTCCAAAACCACCTATAATTGGCTCAAAATAGGGTCTTGAGACCACATTTTATGTTAGAGGTACTTCTTCCTACTGTGTGGGGGTATTTCAGCTTCGGTATAGCCGAAGATAGTCTCTAGTTTTTTATGGTTTTTAATAATTTTTGTAATTTTTTTTTTTTAATATTTTAATTTTATTTCATGTACGCGCATCGTACTATGAAAAACCCACTTTAACCTCTGGTCAAAGAGATTTGTTCCTAACAAATTTTTAGTTTTTTTATTTGAATTTTTCCTTAATTTCACTTTTGTCGAATTAGACACCACGTTACTTGCTGCCATGCATATCACAAACTGATCCCGCCATCTTACGCTCGATCGCTAGAGTCACTATTTGTCTATCGTTATGACTTGATGATCTGTATGATTGTTGTAACTTCAATGCATTATGCGGTCATTTTGGTAGTTACTCAATTATTCTGACATTGGTATTATGTACTAAGTACTAGTTATTTGGTGTCAAATCTGTTCCGAGAGAGAATTTTGATATAAATTTGATATCAACTAAACAGAATTTTAATGAAATTTACCCTTTAAGGAGTTGACACCGGTTTCAATGATGAAATTTTCCCAATTTGCCAAATATATGGATATATATAGGAGTTTGCCAATATGTTTGATGAAATTTGATAATTCTGATATTGAGTTGAAATAAAAACTAGAGAGTGGACTGTCTTCGGCTATACCGAAGTTGAAATACCCCCACACAGTAGGAAGAAGTACCTCGAACATATAAAAATGTGGTCTCAAGACCCTATTTTGAGCCAATTATAGGTGGTTTTGGAGCCCGGACCATGTCCAAAATCCATTTCTAAAAATTTCCAATTAAATCCACAAAAAAAAAAAAATTGGTCTCAAGACCCCATTTAGACCCTTATATATGTGGCTTCGGAACCTCGGACCATGTTAAAAATACGTTTCTAAACATTTCCAATTGAATACAACAATAAAAAATTTTTACCTTTTTTTTCGGTGTATGGGAGCCACGCCCAGTTTTTGTCCGATTTGGCTGATTCTCGAACTTGATCTCAGTATTCACGAGAAAAACATGTACCCAAAGTTTCAAGTCGATATCTCCGAATCTGCGACCGCTATTCTGCGGACGGACAGACGGACAGACGGACAGACAGACGGACATCGCTAAATCGACTCAGGAGGTGATACTGATCAAGAATATATATACTTTTCCATACCGGACACGCCTGCTTATGGGCGTTACAAACGTTGTGACAAAGTGAGTATACCCTGCCACAGTGAGTGTGGGGGTATAATTAATTAATAGGTTTGCAATTTAGAGGTTAGACTTTAATTAAATCAAATACAAAAAGAAATATACATGTTTGTAACTCACGCATTAATTAATGGAAGATGATGACAACTTTAAATTGAGACAGTTTTTAAAGTGAAGAAACTTTCAAAATTAATCAGAATTAGATTTCGAAATAATTGGAACAAAATTTAAGCCTGTATTAATGTTAAAAACTTTAATTTAGAGACCTGATTGAATTATTTCTTTATCAAACACATTTTACTTACTCTGAATATTTTCCAAGTATGGATTAAATTGTGGTATAAGATGTATACTTCACAACGTCTGGCACAGGAAAAGATCGAGAAATTTTACTTGTCTCGCCAAGAAAGGTCGGATCGTACGATGATTGTAAAAAAATATTAAGAAATAACATTTCATTTCCAACTATAAGTTGGTAGGTATATAATGAAATACGGAAATGCAGTTTGGCAATTGGCAATGCGGGCATAGCTAATGAAATAAATTGATATATAGATTAGACCGTATCACCTTATAGGGAGAAAAAAAAAAGTTAACCGCACACCATCTAATTTGAAGCAAATTTGGAAGGAATTTCCAAATTTGCAAATTTTTGTCTCGAGGAGACCTATAATAATGTTTCAGAAGTCCTTGCTCTTAAGAACACCCTCCTAGTACTTACCCACCAGATCTCAGTTAGTACCACCCTAATGTACCATTCCAATTGCAGAAAATTAAAGCTCTCGAAAAATCATTAAACTCTTGCAAAGGAAGTATACCGATTATTCCATTAGAACTATTTAAAAACTAGAGAGTGAACTATCTTCGGCTATACCGAAACTGAAATACCCCCACTCAGTAGGAAGAAGTACCTCGAACATAAAAAATTGTGGTCTCAAGACCCTATTTTGAGCCAATTATAGGTGGTTTTGGAGCCCGGACCATGTCCAAAATCCATTTCTAAAAATTTCCAATTAAATCCACAAAAAAAAAAATTGGTCTCAAGACCCCACTTAGACCCTTATATATGTGGCTGCGGAACATCGGACCATGTCAAAAATACGTTTCTAAACATTTCCAATCGAATACAACAATAAAAAATTTTTACCTTTTTTTTCGGTGTATGGGAGCCACGCCCAGTTTTTGCGACCGCTATCGTGCGGACGGACAGACGGACAGACGGACAGACGGACAGACGGACATCGCTAAATCGACTCAGGAGGTGATACTGATCAAGAATATATATACTTTTCCATACCGGACACGCCTCCTTATGGGCGTTACAAACGTTGTGACAAAGTTAGTATACCCTGCCACAGTGAGTGTGGGGGTATAAAAATATAATTAATATTTTTACCGAACGTAGGGGCAGCGCATTGACATATTTCATCATATCGTCACCATTTATTATCCGATTTTAAAGTATAATATACCCTTAAGTACACCCTTCTAGTACTTACCTACCAGATCTCAGTTAGTACCACCCTAATGTACCCTAATGTATATATTGGGATGTTTGGTTTTTCAACTTCTCAGCTTCTACAACATAAATTAAAGAAATTTAAGTAAAATCGAATTAAGTGTTTTAAGGCGATG
>OX596010.1:49950225-50261738 GCA_951394025.1 Heteromyza rotundicornis | reverse complement strand
TTGCACAAATTACAAACTCCTACAAACTAAAAAAACCCAAAAACCAAAATATAAAAATTTGTACCCAAATTCACTGCGAACAATACAAAACAACTTGCAGCTAACAAACTTGCGTTTCCATTTTTCACAAAAGCGATAATATTAATATATCTAAATTTTAAATACGCTTCGAAATAAAATGAAGCCGTATAATTATTAACAAATATTTAGCTCAAAATTTCTTCAAAATAATGTTTTGTACAAAATTCTTATGAAAAGTGCTTTTTGGAAAAAAATCTGCATAACAAAATTTTTCACTGAAAATTAATAAAAAGCTTTTTAGCGTAAAAGTCTGATGGCCGCTCCATCAGTTTTTCAAACTAAGTTTTCTTGCACCAAAATTCGTTCTCGTTCACTTGGCACGGCTTCTTCATGCACAATTTTTTCCACGGCTTTTTCGCAAACACATTTTGTTCAGGGTTTTTTCAATCTGGGGGTGTCATATTTCATCATATCGTCACCATTTATTATCCGATTTTAAAGTATAATATACCCTTAAGTACACCCTTCTAGTACTTACCTACCAGATCTCAGTTAGTACCACCCTAATGTACCCTAATGTATACATTGGGATGTTTGGTTTTTCAACTTCTCAGCTTCTACAACATAAATTAAAGAAATTTAAGTAAAATCGAATTAAGTGTTTTAAGGCGATGCCCAGCACTACAACGGACCTCCACTTTAATTAATTTGTTAATCTACTTTTAATCGATCAAATCTCGACGTGATTCAAGTTGACTGTATTTGTGCCGGCTCTCGAGTTTAGCTAAAATGTGTCCCATGCGTTGTTCATCGGTGACCGCCATGGCAGATTCATGTACTACATGAACAAAGCGCTCGGTGTTTTGAGAATGGAATGGATAAGCTGTGCAAATTATTAGGTTTAGCAAAGAAAGCAATCAAATAGAGTTATTTGATATCCTAATAATTCGATTATTTCATTTGAATATTGTAATTCTTCCAGCTGGTCTTGCGTGAAGAACTGCAAGTATGGCGGCTCAGCCAATTTGCTCCAATCGATCATAATGAAGTATGTGTCACTCTCAAAATAAATGAAAGCATCTACTTGTAGGCCGAACATTGGACGAATACCTGTGGTTACTTCTTTGCGTACTGCTAAAATCTTTGAATATCCAGTCAACTTGAATCATGTCGAGATTTGATCTGCTGGGCATCGTCTTAAAACACTTAATTCGATTTTACTTAAATTTCTTTAATTTATGTTGTAGAAGCTGAGAAGTTGAAAAACCAAACATTCCAATGTATACATTAGGGTACATTAGGGTGGTACTAACTGAGATCTGGTAGGTAAGTACTAGAAGGGTGTACTTAAGGGCAATGCCTTAATTTGATAATAAATGGTGACGATATGATGAAATATGTCAATGCGCTGCCCCTAGACAAAAATTTTGATATATTATTCTTTAAAATCGGATCATAAATGGTGACAATATGAAGAAATATGTCGATGCGCTACCTCTACGATCGGCCAAAAAAAAAACGAAAATTTTTTTCGGAATCTCCTTCCAAATTTGCTTCAAATTAGATGGTGTGCGGTTAACTTTTTTTTTTCCCCCTATAAGGTGATACGGTCTAGTGGGTATGCTGGACCCAACTTTGAAGATGTTTTGGGTATCCGGTACCTTGGATGACCTTGTGGGGAAGGTAATTGTAGCTGAGGCTACGTTGCAGAAGGGGCAGATGTCATTGCCAGCGAGGAATGCAACGAGCATTTCTTACAATGGCATGAGCGCAGAAGGGAGTCTATATGGGATAAACGTTTCAACGGCACTACCTCATAAGGGTGGTCAGGTAGCAAATTCGAATAATCATTTTAGAACAGCACAATTGAGCGTAGATGCGGTTGGAAAACGGAGTCTAGAAGATAGTTGGACGGGATCAAGGATGCCGACATGTTCGTTTTATAGGAAATTTGGGCATACAATGGACGAGTGTTTTACAAGAAAAAACACACCTTATTGCGAAAGCTGCGGAGCTTATGGTCACGAGGTTAGTTGGAAGTACTCTGAGCGGGGGAGACAGTCAAATGATGGTAGTGGGTACCAAGGGAGCGGACAGGCGGGGGGCAGACAGGAGGAAAATGTGGCTCGAAATAGAAATGGAAACGACAGAAGCGGAGCAAGTGGGGATTTCGGCCGTGGTAACACTCAGATGAAGTGTTTTTGGTGTGAGAAACAGAGACATAGGGTTGCGGATTGTGACGCGAAGAAGTATTATTTGAGAGACCAGGGAAACTCCGGGGGGCCCACTCCACGCCAATAGGATGGGAACCCCAAAATACCGGAAAAATTGGGCAAGGGGGGAAGCTGGTAGTGGGTCCAACGTCGGTAGCGTCTGTGGGCACATTGGGACTCCAAAACTGTAAGATATCGAAAGAAATTAAGACAGGAGGAATTGAGGAGAGGGAGACAGAGGAAGGTACAAATGCGGTAGAGCACACGAGTACGAGTGAAGCTATGGGCATAGTTGGTGTCGCATGGGCGAAAATGATGATAATATTATACGTGTGGCAATGCATAATATTATATATGGGTGATAAGATAAGTGTGCTGGCTGAGAAGGGGGAGTCTATGGCCAGTAGGAGCAAGAGTTTCGTGTTGGGAAAATTAGCACATGAAATGGGTTTGAAAATAGGGAAGTTCCAAACAGTTTGCGTTAGGGCGCTGGAGAAATTATGGAGAAGGATAGCGGGATTTTACGATCACAACATTTCGGGTGGTACAGCGACGACTCAGAGAGTGGCATGGAACAGACAAGGAGACTAGGAGTAAATGTTGTTTTCGTGAAAATCCCTTGCAAAGAAGCCAAGGACGAGATGCTTATATTATTGGTGGATTCGGGAGCTGAAACGAGCCTCGTAAAAAGGAGTGCAATGGTGGAATTCCCGGAGTTGAACGAGGGCAATACAAAGGATTTAAGTGGGGCTTTTGGTGGATATGTGACAACATTGGGCTCCACTAGAATAGTGCATAGCCAAGTGAGAAATCTGAGTTTTACGATGCACGTCGTCTCATCAGAACAGGGTGTGCCAGCAGATGGCATAATAGGGAGGGATAACCTGTGGAACCATTCGGCGAACAATCGTAATAGTACCTCTGTTGGATCACTGGTTAAGAACCACTGAATTTCTAACATAAATAGTTTTAATGTTAAATGAATCTTATACATACAAGTAACTCTCACTTTTCACTTGTACTTAATTTAACACAGGCATGTGTGTATATCTATTAAGGCATTCAATCCCGGCATCCCGAATCCCGAAATCCCGGGATCCCGGAAGTATTCTCAATCCCGGAAACCCGGGATTTTCAGTCCGGAATCCCGGGATTCAAAAATGCATTTTTTATGCATTGTTTAAGATATTTTTGACGTTTTTCCACAAAAATACTTTCGTGCATTTACTTTCAATCTAACTGGTAAATTAAAAAAACCCACTTTTGTAGATTTAGTGCTACAAACACACAAAAATTTACAAGATTTTTGTCAATAACGGTTAACAAACCATTTTTATTGATCTAAAGAAAATTTTTTCAAATTAAAAATTTTTTTTTTTTTTACAAAAGATATATGTTAAAATTATTTTGTTGACCGTATATTGAAAACTTTACGAATTGGATAAATGGTTTTGTGTATGTTTTACTTTTGGATGGACACCAATTTTAATAGTTTTAAACAACAATTGGTGTATCCGTTCCCGCTAGGATACTAAAACTACTGAAATTACACTGAAAAAAAAGTGTACTCCAGTTAAAGAAAAATGCCTTAATCCAAAGAAAAAAGGGGAATGAAACAGCACTAAAGTCATGATAGCTTTGAAATTAGGGAACACTTTTACTTAAGATGAGTATATATTTTGACTTTAAATTTAATACTTATTTCTTTCATAACAGGAATATTTCTTTGAATTTAGTAAAAAGTTCTTTAATTCTAAGAAGTTTTTCTTCGTTTTTAAGACAAAAATTTCTCAAAAATTTTTTTTTTTATTGTATTTGTTTATTTTTTTATATTTTCTTTTTCTTTTTATTTTATATTTTTTAAAATCATATTTCATTTTATTAACTTAAATTAAATTTACAATTTATAGTGATAACAAGTATGTACTTCCGATTTCTGCGACAAATACTTGGAGCGCCATGGTTTATAAAAAATGAACACATCCACAGAGATTTACAAATATCGAAAATATCTGATGAGATACCGAAACGTAATACAAAGTATGCAGATAAGCTAAAATTGCACCCTAATATTCTAGCTCGAACCTTAATAAAACACACCCGACCCTTACGTCTAAAACGAAATTATTCTATTGCCTTTGAATAGATAGTTCAGGGACACCCTCGTCGATGCAGCCGTTCGTCTATGCCGACATCCTGTAGATGCCGACATCCAGTCAACGCCTACATCGCCTTGATACAGGCTCAAAATAGGGTCTTGAGACCACATTTTTTTATGTTCGAGGTACTTCTTTCTACTGTGTGGGGGTATTTCAACTTCGGTATAGCCGAAGATAGTCCACTCTCTAGTTTTTATTTTAGAAGATTCAATTAATAAATTTTATGTAGTTAAAAAAAAAAAAAAACGATTTCACTTCGGTGGGATTCGAACCTGCGACCTTTGGCGTTATGACAAGACCAATCAACAGACTGTGCTATAGACAGCATAATTGCGCTGGCGTCTAATTTTCACTACGTTTCACACCAGCAGCGGCCGTGGTGCAGTGGCTAGGACCTTTGCTTCCCGATCAAAAGGTATCAGGTTCGACTCTCGCCTGGGACAAGCAGAAATTTATATTCATGCCAAATATTTTTTTTTATTTATATCAATTCTATTTCTAGAAATTTCTAAAAATTTTGGAAAACTACGTTTGACGTATACAAAACAATTTTTTTCCCTTGTATTAAAAACGAACTTCTTTAAATAAAGTTAAAATTTACTAAAATTAGTAAAATCAGACCTCTGCTTCACTATCAAAAGGTATCGGGTTCAACTCCCGCACGGGGTATTCAAAAATTTATATTTATGCGAAATATTTGTTTTTTATTATTTAAATCAATTCTATTTTTAGCAAATTCTATTTTGAAATACACACTTTTAAAAAAAAACCTGAATCTTACTTTCAATTTATAAAAATATCTTTCTTAAAAAAAGATTTTTACTAAAAGTAAGTACAATTTTCTTTGAATTCAAAATAGGAAAATATTTATTAAAATTCAGGAATAAGAACTAGAATTTAGGACACGTATACCTAAAAAAAATATTTTTTCCATATATTAAAAACGAATTTCTTTAAATAAAGTTCAAATTTACTCACAATTTTTACTTAAATTCAAGAATAATTCCTTAAAATTAGGAAAAATTCCTTAAATTAAGGAAAAAATTTGTCCTTTAATCAAGCACCAAATTTACTTGGTTTTAAAGCTGTCTTAAAGCAGTGTAAGTTTTTCGTGTTTAGCATGTCCATTTCATGCAGAATTTTATGATTATATTCGGATTCAACGTGGCAAAAAAAATAATTTGTTCGATCAATCTAATTTAAAAAGAATTACTTTTTGTTTGACCTATATTTATACCCCCACACTCACTGTGGCAGGGTAAACTCACTTCGTCACAACGTTTGTAACGCCCATAAGGAGGCGTGTCCGGTATGGAAAAGTATATATATTCTTGATCAGTATCACCTCCTGAGTCGATTTAGCGATGTCCGTCTGTCTGTCCGTCTGTCCGTCCGCACGATAGCGGTCGCAGTTTTGGAGATATCGACTTGAAACTTTGGGTACATGTTTTTCTCGTGAATACTGAGATCAAGTTCGAGAATCAGCCAAATCGGACAAAAACTGGGCGTGGCTCCCATACACCGAAAAAAAAGGTAAAAATTTTCTATTGTTGTATTCGATTGGAAATGTTTAGAAACGTATTTTTGACATGGTCCGAGGTTCCGAAGCCACATATATAAGGGTCTAAAAGGGGTCTTGAGACAAATTTTTTTTTTTTTTTATTATCTATACTCATTACTCTCATTTACATAATATACACAACTCTGAGCTTGTACAAATTGGAATTCTGTAAAAGAAGTTAGTTGACGTTTGTTCATTAAATCGAAACCATCGCATACAGAATTTTGCTCAACTCGTTTTTTTATTTTCGCTTAATTTTTGCAAGTAGATTAGACCTTTCGCGCGGTTAGAAAAACCCTTCTAATCCTACATTTTTTGGCGCCCAACGTGGGGCACGAATTCTTTATGCAATTTGTATTCATCTAATTTCGAAAAAAATTAAACTTTTTTCGATAAACTTTTGTTCCATAAATTTGTTCTGGAAATTAAACTCGTTGAAATCGTAGCATTCAGGACGCGCAACTGTAAAGTTCGTGCTCCAGAATCAACATCATCAGATCATCGTTGGACTCTGGAAACGTCGCTCATCGCCGAGGAAGGGAGTACAAAAACAGCATTGAACCTACTGTACCAAATCAGGCCATAAAATTCCTCTTGCGTATAGAATTTGACTACCGCTGCTTGCGGTGCATTACACACCACAGTCTTTCGACTTCGCTGCTGCTGATTTACATCACCGTTAATGCGTTTTGTCATTTGTCGTCTCATCGCTGCACCTGTTTCCTTATCGCTGCAGCGCTATCATCGTTTCCAAACCGTATGCGTTAGCTTCTGGTCGGTCGTCGCTGCTCTTATACTGCTGTATAATCGTCGTTCGTATTCGCTAATTCTAATTACATATCTCTTCGTTGCTTGAATTCATCCTCTCGATATTGTAATTTAATATACCTACAATGACTGTAACTATTGAAGAGCTTAAACAACAGCGAGCGAATACAAAAAAGAGTATATCGCGTATTAAAAACATTGTCGAAGGTGGGGTGAAGCATTATAGACAAATTTAATCATCTTCGCACTTGTCTCTCTGGTCCGGCTCTAGAAACAATTCAAGCCTTTCAAGTCACAAACGAAAACTATCCTAAAGCTTTGGAAAGGCTGAAGGAAAGGTATGACAACACAACTCTAATTTTCCTTGAAAATATTACATCACTTTTTGATTTGTAAGTCGTTGCTAAACCTAACGCTGCCAATTTGCGTAGTCTCGTTGATAATGCCGCAGCTCTTTATGGTTCACTTAGCTCACTTGGTACCGACAAGGATATTACGGAGGCTTTGCTCATTTATCTTGTTTTACAAAAGGGAGACGAGGATGCTAAAAAGAAATGGAAGCAATCACTGGACTTTAAAAAACTACCGTCATGGAATGATTGCATGAAAGTCATGGAGAGACATTGCCAGTATCTCGAATCGCTTGATAGTACGCACGCAAACTTAGCTGAACCTCGAAATCACGATAAAAATCCAAGAAAACCGCAGAACAAAAATCAACGGGGCTATTCGTTTGCTTGTGCGAACTTATCATGCCCACTGTGCTCTAGAAGTGATCACAAAATTATTAATTGCGAACGCTTTAAATCGCTCGCAGTTTCCCAACGTTTCGAGAATGTAAAGAGACTTGGTCTTTGCATCAATTGCCTTTCAAAGGGTCACAGACTATCAAATTGTCCATCATCGCATCGGTGTAAAATATGTGCTCTTCAGCATCATAGTCTGTTACATCGCCATAACAGTTCGAATTCTATCGAATTCTCTTCTTCGCTCAACTCAACTGCAGCAAGCTTTTCGCCACAGCCGACATCTACGCAAGCAACGTCATCATCTTGTGCGCCGTCTACTTCAAGAGAGGCCGCAGTTCATACACATATGGACACGTCGTCGTTGGATAACATAATTCTTGCCACTGCCGTAGTTTTGGTTCGTGATGCCTTTGGTTGCTACAAATTGGGCAGAGCTTTGCTAGACTCGTGTTCTCAGGTAAATTTTATTACTGATGAATTTTCACAAAAATTACAATTACCTCGAGGCAAGCACAACATTGCCATTCATAGCGTTGGAAACTCGTCCACAAATATTAAATATAAAGCTTGAACATCAATAAAATCTCGCATAAATACTTTTGAGCTACCGCTAACATTTTGCGTTACATCACATATCGCGTATCAACCAGAAGCTGACATCGACGTCACGTCTTGGAATTTGCCGCCAAACACTGAACTGGCTGATGAACAATTTCATAAATCGAAAAGAATCGATCTGTTATTGGGCACAGAGAGATTCTTCAGCATTCTCTCCGTTGGCCAATCCTCCAAAAAACATTGTTCGGTTGGGTGGTTTCTGGTCGATACCAGAACACTCTCAATACACCAATCTCAACATGCATGCTCGCATGCGATGACTCGTTGGATGAGAAATTAGAGCGGTTGTGGAAACTAGAAGATGTTTCAGGGATGTCTGAACATGTGTGGACCCGTGAGCAACACAGTTGTGAACTCGTGTACAGTGAAGCAGTCTACAGAAATTTTGAAGGTAGGGTTGTTGTCAGATTGCCCTTTAAGGATGATCCAATATGTCTTGGTCAGTCTCACGCAATAGCATTGCAGAGGTTCGCCGCACAAGAACGTCGTTTATCGCGCTCACCTGACCTTAAGCTACAATATTCCGCCTTTATGGATGACTACGAAAATTTGGGGCATATGACTGTCGTGGACAATCCGAATCTGAATGAACCTCATTACTACATCCCACACCATTGCGTTTTGAAGCCAACCAGCACTTCGACTAAGTTGAGAGTCGTTTTTGACGCCTCGTGCCGTACAACTTCACAGAAATCTCTCAACGACATTCAAATGGTTGGCCCGACAATCCAAAGTGATTTATTCCTTCTACTTTTGCGTTTTCGTCTCTTCCGCTATGCAGTCACAGCTGACATCGTAAAAATGTACAGACAGGTGCTCATCGAACCACGAGATCGGAAATTCCAATACATATTATGGAGAAGTTTACCAGAGCAAGAAATTCGCACGTATCAGCTCAACACTGTGACTTATGGAATGGCAGCCGCGCCGTATCTTGCAGTGCGCAGTCTTCATTTATTGGCGGATGAGTACATGTCACAGTTCGAAATTGGCTCACGTGCTATAAAATCGTCGTTTTATGTTGATGATTTTTTGTGTGGAGCCGACTCTCTCTCCGAATTAAATCGTATTCGACTTGAAGTGACAACAATTCAGCAACGATGTTGTTTTGAGCTCGCAAAATGGCACTTAAATCACACAGATTACAGCGAAGATACTACAATCAAACATTTGAGTCTTGATGATACGTCAGTTACAAGCGCATTAGGCCTGAAATGGGACCAGCATGGCGACACATTTCTATTCTCGTTCGAGCCGAAACAAAAGTTCACTCGTGACGTCACGAAGCGTTCAATTCTCTCCATTGCTTCGTCGCTATTCGACCCTCTTGGCTTCTTAAGCTCGATTGGGACGAGTCCGTCCCTCAAAATTTGCACCATGCTTGGAACAATTTCCTCATTGATCTGTCATCACTGACTTCGATCGCAATTCCAAGGTACACTCTACTACCAAACGCACACTCGATTCAGCTACATGGATTCTGCGATTCTTCAATTCGCGCATATGGCTGTAGCATCTACACGCGAGTGGTTGATATCTCCGGCAATGTTATTGTTCGACTTCTTACTGCCAAGTCGCGAGTTGCACCGACAAAGAAACAATCACTCCCGAAGCTTGAGTTGTGTGGTGCGCTGTTGCTGGCTCGACTCTATAATAAAATAAAGGTACTGTTTGAAAATTTGAATGTTGATGTATATCTTTGGACAGACTCGCAAATTGTGTTACACTGGCTTAAAGTACTCTCCGCCACGCTATCTACTTTCGTTGGCAATAGAATCTCTGAAATTTAGACCACGTGCGGTGGCATCGACTGGCGACATGTGCCAACTAATAGCAATCCAGCTGACATTGTCTCGAGAGGTTGCACAGTGGAAAAACTTCATCAATCGATCTGGTACACAGGCCCTTCATTTTTGGCCGATGATATTCACAAACGGCCTACGAATCGATGCCAAAATTTGAATATGGAAGAAGTCAACAAAGAAAAACGAAAGTCGGCATTCAAAGTAGCAGTCACAAATAACTACATTCTCGATATTGTTGATGAACACAGCACATATACGCACAGCTTGCGTATAATCGCTTGGACGTTTCGTTTTTACCAAAAACTCAACAAAGGCAACGAATCTCCGACACCTCCCCCCCCTCTCCTCAAGAATTGCAGCACGCTCTTTGGAGTATCGTATGGAATATACAACAAAAAAATTTCGCTGAAGATATTCGGTTGCTGAACAATAATTCGACGACAAATAGCAAACTCAAATTTTTGAATCCGTTTCTCCAGATTACTGGCGCCTTTACACTTCTAAAGGTTGGTGGGCGTCTAGAATTGTCAAATATTCCAGAAAGTCGCAAACACACTGTACTGCTGCCCAGCAAGTGCAGTTTCGTCACAAAATACGTTCGCCATTTACATCTTCGAAACTACCACGCAGGACCGAAGGCGCTGGTAGCCCTCATTCGTCTTGAGTTCTGGATAGTCAACGCGCGAGACATTGCTCGGCGCGTCGTTAGAAGTTGCGTACACTGCGTTCGGTATAAGCCGAAATTGTTGCAACACTTGACGGGGAACTTGCCCGTGGAGAGGCTCACTGCATCACGCCCTTTCGTTCGATGTGGTGTGGACTTTTGCGGTCCGGTCAACACTTATCTTCGCATCAGGGGTAAGGTGCCCTACAAAACTTACATCGCCATCTTCATTTGCTTGGCAACGAAGGCGGTTCACATCTCTACTGACGCGTTCTTGGCGTCGCTCCAGCGAATGGTTGGCAGAAGAGGTTTGCCATCAGATATCTACTGTGACAACGCAACCAACTTTATTGGCGCTTGCAAAAAGTTGGGTGACCTCAAGACATTTTTCTTCAAAAAACAAACACAAGATTCAATTTTTAAGTATTGCGCAATTGAATTTATTAACTTAAATTTTATTCCTCCCATTTCGGTGGCCTTTGGGAGGCCGCCGTATAATCGGCAAAGGGTCATCTCAATCGCAGCTTGATGAATGCTGGACTTACATTCGAAGAACTAACGACAGCTTTCATCGAAATCGAAGCGATCTTGAACTCTCGCCCCATTTCTCCTCTTTCGTCAGACCCGAGCGACTACGAAGCATTGACTCCGGCACACTTCCTTGTTGGCAGTTCACTCAAATCGCTGCCAGAGCGCAATATATTATCAGGTATAGACTATCTTGAAAAATGGAACCGTGTAAGCGGCATCAAGCAACTTTTCTGGAAGCAATGGTCCCACGATTATATCAACGAAATACAAATGCGTACTAAATGGACAAACGACCAACCTAACATCGTAACTGGTACAATGGTGATAACGTGCCACCTCAACGCTGGCAGTTGGGTCGTGTCATCAACTGCGTACCTGGCAAAGATGAGCGCGTCAGAGTCGTTGATGTTCGCACCACAAAAGGAGTTTTTCGGCGACCTATTCACAAACTTGTCATTATACCTGCTTGAAAGCTGTCCTTTCAATGGGGCCGGGATGTTGGATCACTGGTTAAGAACCACTGAATTTCTAACATAAATAGTTTTAATGTTAATTGAATCTTATACATACAAGTAACTCTCACTTTTCACTTGTACTTAATTTAACACAAGCATGTGTGTATATCTATTAACTCAATATTACCTATACTCATTACTCTCATTTACATAATTTTCTTATGATTCTCTATACACAACTCTGAACTTGTACAAATTGGAATTCTGTAAAAGAAGTTAGTTGACGTTTGATCATTAAATCGAAACCATCGCATACAGAATTTTGCTCAACTCGTTTTTTTATTTTCGCTTAATTTTTGCAAGTAGATTAGACCTTTCGCGCGGTTAGAAAAACCCTTCTAATCCTACAACCTCTAAAAGTTAAAACAAGAATTCCAGTTGTGGTGATACACAAACAAGAGGTATCACCAGGCGTTTACATGGCAGAAACCTTGGTGAATGTTCGTAAAAATATTTTACACATCATCAAGTGCTGGTGAGTGAAAAGGATAGGGAAAAGACAGCTTTCAGTACCGGCCTCGGGCATTTTGAGTTTAACAGGATGCCTTTTGGATTGACGGGGGGACCTGCGACGTTCCAAAGGATTATGAACCATATCCTGACAGGACTGCAGGGGATAGACTGTTTCGTTTTCCTGGACTATATTGTAATATACGGAAAAAATTTGGCTGAGCATGAGAATAAATTTGGTAAGGTACTAAGGCATTCAATCCCGGGATCCCGAATCCCGAAATCCCGGGATCCCGGAAGTTTTCTCAATCCCGGAATCCCGGGATTTTGAGTCCGGAATCCCGGGATTTAAAAATGCATTTTTTTATGCATTGTTTAAGATATTTTTGACGTTTTTCCACAAAAAATTTAGTGCTCAAACACACAAAAATTTACAAGTTCTTTGTCAATAACGGTTAACAAACAATTTTTATCGATTTGAATAAAATTTTTTCAATTTAAACTATTTTTTTTTCAAAAAAGATATATGTTAAAATTATTTTGTTGACCGTATATTGTTGACCGTTTAGCATGAAATAGAGCTGGCAGAATTTTATAATTATATTCGGATTCAGCGTGGCAAAAAAAATAATTTGTTCGATCAATCTAATTTAAAAAGAATTACTTTTTGTTTGACTATATTTATTTAAATATAATTTGTTTTGTTTAATGTAATATTTATTAAATATGTTTTCTTTGTCGAATTAAACTTAAAATATTGTTGCAACAATTTTTTCTTTAATTTTATATTAACTATTGTATTTAATTGGAAAATCCCGAAAATCCCGAACAAATCCCGGGATCCCGGGATTGTAATTTCAAATCCCGAAATCCCGGGATTTTCAAAAACACTTCGGGATTGAATGCCTTATAAGGTACTGAATGTGCTGAGAGATCATAACTTGAAGGTGAATACAAATAAATGTCACTTCTTACGACGAGAAGTTATATATTTAGGCCATAAATGCTCTGAGTTCGGAGCGCTACCGGACCCAGAAAAGGTGGAGTGCGTAAGGAAAATCCCAATACCCAGAAAAAAAAAGGAGGTTCAGGTCTTTCTAGGTCTGGCGAATTACTATAGGAAATTTATAAAGAATATGGCGTATATAGCATTGCCAATAAACAGGTTGCTGAGGAAGGGAATTAATTTTGAATGGACGGCCGACTGTCAAAAGGCATTTGACTGTCTGAAGGGCGCCATCACGCCTCCGCCTGTTTTAATTTATCCAAATTTTTCGAGCCCATTTATGCTCACCAGGCCCGTGCGCAGGAATTTCCCGTGGGGGGGTTTTATACAAAATTAATTTTTGATAGTTCAGCTAAATCGGACAAACAAACATACAACAAAAAAGTGATGATTTTTTCCAATTTATATACCCCCACACTCACTGCGGCAGGGTATACTAACTTTGACACAACGTTTGTAACGCCCATAAGGGGGCGTGTCCGGTATGGATCAGGTCCGTCCGCACGATAGCGGTCGCAGTTTTGGAGATATCGACTTGAAACTTTGGGTACATGTTTTTCTCGTGAATACTGAGAATCAGCCAAATCGGACAATAACTGGGCGTGGCTCCCATACACCGAAAAAAAAGGTCAACATTTTTCAAGTCTTTTTTATTGCTGCATTCGATTGGAAATTTTTAGAAACGGATTTTATGTTCTAGGTACTTCTTCCTACTGTGTGGGGGTATTTCAGCTTCGGCATAGCCGAATATAGTCCACTCTCTAGTTTTATTGCTCTATTCGATTGAAAATGTCAAGAAATGGATACATATAATGGGACAAAATTGAGTTTTAGGACCAAATCTTTTTTTTGGTGGATTCGATTGGAAATTTTTAGAAACGGATTTTGGATTTAGCACAAAATTTTAGTTAGATAGTTCACTCTCTAGATTATTATAATTCATTTAAGTTATACAAGACATTTTCGTTACGCTACTTTTAGACAAATAGTCAAATAATTGAAATTTAATTAGATAACACCACCCCACCAAATTTGAACATTTTGAATTTGAATTTTATAACGCTGAACAAGATGGCGATCTTGGAATTTTTCTATCACGTTTTTGAGAAATGTAGGATCAGGAAGTTAAAGAATGGTCGAATTGGCAAAACCCAATAATTTATCAAAACAAAACAAATTTTTTGAAATCTTTTTGTGCTAATACTTTTTGTTTTGAACATATGAACGATTAAGTTTAGAGCCATTCATTTTTTCATTCATAATACTCAGTAACTAAGAATGTTTTTTCTGGGACTAATTTGATCAAAAACAAAAAAAAACATGAAAAAATCACCAAATAAACGGACTTGCGTTATACAGATATTGCTTTTAAAATTTTTCATAATGTTTATTTGGCTATAACAAAAAACTTTCTCATAAAAACTGTATTTTAAGAAATTTTTTCAAAATATTTCAGCTTACAAACAAAAATTTGATTCATCATAAAAAAATAAATTTTTGGGCAAAAGGAAATTTTAATTCCATAAAACATTGTAAAATCAATAAAATTTGAGTATTGTTTCAATAATTTTGTACTGAAAAATTAATCTCTGGGGGGGGTTGGAACCCCCAAAACCCTCTCTTGCGCACGGGCCTGATGCTCACTACTGACGCCAGTAATGAGGCAATTGGGGCAATCTTATCCCAAGGGGAAGTAGGGGAAGACAGACCAATAGCCTTTGCTAGCAGGGCGCTAAATGATGCTGAAAAGAACTATTCTTCGATCGAAAAGGAGTTTTTAGCGATAGTCTGGGCAACTAGAAATTTTAGGGCTTATCTATTGCGCCGACACTTCACCATATATACTGACCACCAACCACTACGTGGGATAGCTATCTTGAAGGATCAAACATCAGGGTTAGCTCGGTTTAGACACAAATTATCTGAATACGACTTCGATATAATCTACAAGCCCGGGAAGCGTAATTTAAATGCGGATGCATTGAGTAGGATACCAGGGGACAATTCCGGGGTTGGGGTGGTACAAGCACGTTCGAAAACCAAAACTGAGCTAGCAGTACCTGATTTGTCGCAATCCGTGGATACCAAGGGACATAGAAATTGTGTTAAAGGATTTTCACGACTCGCCATTAGGAGGTCATCAAGGCTCGAAAAAAACCTTGAGCAGGATTATGCAACAATATAAATGGAAGGGAATGAGGAAACAAATTGAGAAATATGTTAAAAATTGTTCAAAGTGTTAGGTGAACAAAAGTTCAAAGATTCTTACAGACGCCCCTTATCGGCCATTTGAAAAGGTATATATGGATATCGTAGGAATTTTGCCCGAGACCGTATCGGGAAATAAGTACATACTTACCTTCTAAGACGATTTCTCAAAATATTTTGTTTTTGCTGCCCTGTCAGATGGAGAGGCAAGCACAGTTGCGAAAGTTTTCTTTGACGAAATTATAACGAGATATCCGGTCCCCAAAATTTTAGTGACAGATAATGGCAGTAATTTTACATCAAAATTATTCTCCGATACATGTAAGATGCTTGGTATTAAGAAATTACACATAACATCATACCATCCACAGGCAAATGGTTCGTTAGAAAGAAGCCATCGACCGTTAGCGGAATATTTAAGGAGTTTCGCAAAGGAGGACGGGTCTAATTGGGACCAGTGGCTTACAGCAGCAATGCATGTCCACAATAACACCCGGCATACCTCTACGAAACAAACACCATTCCGAACACTCTACGGATTCGATGTCGAAATGCCCAATAGCTTGGGCCGAAAATGTCAGCCGGTTTACAACGCAGATGATTATCTTAAGGTACTGAAATATCAGATAAAGAGGACTCATGAAATAGCTAGGGAAAACCAAGAGAATGCTAAGCGGGTGTCAAAGAAAACTTACGATAATACAACACATTCTATCGTGTTTAAGGTGGGGGAAAAGGTTGTGCTGAAGAATCAGCTAAGAAAAAATAAGTTTTCACCAATTTGGTCAGGGCCATACGAGGTAATTGAAGTACTTAGTGCGGTGACAACAGTGCTTTTGCTGAAGGGAAAGAAAAAGAAAATTCACAACAATTTGTTGAAACTTTTCCACTATCTGTAGGGGACATACTCTTAAGGCGAAGACATGACTGAACTATTGGTACCGAAGAACTCAAAATTACGGACAATGAAACTAAAAATAATTTTTACGGACAATGAAAAAAAAAAAAACAAAAGAAATAATTAAAAAAATAAATAAAAAGAGAATACAATTTTATATAGATTTACAGATAATAGTATGGTTTTAATCTTGTATTTACAAGATTCTAAAGAAGCTTATGACAAAATAATATTGAAATAAAAGTAAAATGATAAGTACTTATTATAATATTTTGTAATATAAATTCATATATATATGCACACAAACTATAGTTATTTTATTTTTATATAGATACTACTTCAATTTTATTTTTGCATTAATCATTACACATAACTAGTAGTAGTCTTATTTCTATACGTAGATTATGATGAGATTTGTCGCGGTCCTGATCCTAAACTGGGTAGCAGGTAGCGGAGCGGCATCGGTTGAGATCTCCGAATTATCGGAAGCGCCGCTATTCTTTGATAATGTGGGCACCACGATATTCTACATGGACGAGTGGACAATTATGACAAAGTTCAAGCCAATTGAGCTGAAGGAATTCTTGGAGCAGATAACCAGCTTTCAGCAGAAAATACGAGCCATGTGCGAGAGGCTACGACCAAGCTTGTTTTTTCCAAACGTCGACTTTACAGCATCCTGCTTGGCACCACTGCAAGTGACAAACTCCATAATATCGAAGCTACGCGATACTGAAGAGATTATTCAAAGCACGCTCAAAATTCGGCGACCTAGACGATCATTAAACTTCATGGGAGAAATGTTCAATTGGGCATTCGGAGTCATGGATCGAAACGACGCCAATAGAATATACGGCCACCTGAATGATATCGAAGAGAGAGGCAGCGAAACGTTTGAAGTCATGAAAAGACAAGTAACGGTAATGGCCACAAATTACAAAAAGTTATCGAAGCCTTTGCTGACAACAATACGTGAAATTGAGGTGTTGTAAACCAAGCTGAACGAGACAGTCACTAAACAAGCGGCAGAGTCCAAGAGACACAACAAGAACTTTCACGAAATCGAACTATCGTTGCAGATTCAAAGGATGGACGTGACATTAAACTCAAACCTGCTTGATATCCAAAGTCAACAGCAAGTAGAATTGGCGATACTGGATGACTTATATATAGGAAGTCTACACCCAACCATACTTGACAAGGAGGACGTGGATGCGATGATAGCCCGACTCTCCGTGGATAATAAATCAAAATGGTTGCTATCCCGAAATTTCGATGTTCACCGGACCGCGAAAGTTAAGGTATTTCCAATAAATGGCGGCATGGTGATTGTGGCCAAAATACCGCTACCAGACCAAACAAAATTCACGTTATACAAGGTGTACCCGGTTCCACTATTCCTTAATGAGCAATGGGATATAGTGACAAAGTCAACTTACGACTACATGGCAGAGTCCAAAGATCGTAGAGAGTTCATCGGCCTCTCGTTACACGAGGTTTCAAATTGTCGACAACTGGAAGTAGACGAAACAAGGGAAATCACAATGTGCAAGCACCCTGGTAAAATCATCACGCGGATGAACACAAATTGTGAGGTCAACATGATGCAGCACACCCCAGTCGGAGATGGCAGATGCAAACATGTGGTTCCAGCAAGCAATGGGATCCTTATAAAGACGGAAACAGCGAATAGATGGATCTTCAAATTGCGGAACAGGGAGACTTTTGATGCTGTTTGTGAGGACGATGTGCATACAGTTACACTTTCGGGATTCGGAGAGTTAACGATAAAGGGAAAATGCAGTTTGAATAATTTACAGACTCGATTGCTGTACGAGTACCATCACGAGAGCAGGCACAACATAAGTACTCGACCAAAAAACCACAAAACACTAATTGAAGGCTTGAAAGCAAACTGAACGAAGTAGTTGGACGTCAACGCAACAAGAACTATACAAAGAAGACATGTCCTATCGGAGTAGATCTACTACTCTCGTGATGATTTTTAAATTTCTACTCCTCTACTTCGGTAGCAGATTTTTCTACTTTCCTCAAGATATTTTCTACTACTATGGTAAGAAATCTACTCCTCAAAATATTATGTGAGTTTCATACAATGCAAAAGTACTATTCTTTCTACAAATCTGCTTCCCCGACAGAAATTTCTACTACTCTCGTAGAATTTCTAGTACTCTACGCATAAACCCATATCTATTCCCCTCTCTTGAAATCTACTACCCTGAAAGTAATTTCTACTACTCTTGATTTCCACGCATTTGATAGTTTGCTTCTAAATTCATCTAATTCATGATCTGAACTTAAAATGATCGGCCCATATTCATAGTCAAATTAAGCTCCAACTTAACTTTAGTAATCTACTAAGTTGACAGATAATACACTGAACTGGCAGCTACTAAGCTGGTTCTAAAGTTTAGCGGCTACTAAATTTGACTATGAATATGCGCCATCGATTTCAGCCTACTGATAAGCTTAATTATGTACCACTTTATTACATTAAAACTCACAATTGTTTCTTTTATTTTTTTCGGTTTCGGCTTCGGTTTCGGCCGAAATTAAAAAAATAAAAATTCGGCCATTTCGGTTTCGGCCGAAAAAAAAAAAAAACAATTTCGGCCATTTCGGTTTCGGGCGAAATTAAAAAAAGCGATTTCGGTCGGTCTCTACTAAAAACTATTGGCTCAGCGCCCTCTAGGTTTCAACTTAAATCTAACAACTTCGAAACTAAAGTAACCAGGGACGGCGTAAACATTCCGCCCCCCTTGCAGCATCACTGCGAAAAACCAGAGTAAAAAACATCATACTTCAAAAAATATCACAATTCATATATAATTCAAACTTGGAACTAAAACTAACTATAGTTTGGCTTCGATGCCCTATATTCTAATTAATTATATATAAAAATTAAACTGCCACCACTAGAAAGAAAGAAAAATAAAGAAAAGATTAATTAAGGTGGCACTTAGGCCGTGCATGATCCGGACAAAATGTGGCCGAATATGGTACTTTGCGCCATCGACTGCCCGAAACTGCCATTGATGACGCCTTTCAACATCACCTTCGGGTACACATCTACCCCCAACACCAACTGAACCGGTGACGACTCATAAAATTTGGGATCAGCCAATCTGATACCGGTAAACTGGTCCCGGATGGAAGCGTCAATCGACTGCACCGGCGTGGTTCTAACAAATCCAGGCACTACTCGTGCACTGGTCTCTACCGTCACATTCAGGTCAAACCTGGCCCTAAGCGATAGTGGGCAAATCTCGTGAGCTCCAACCCTCATAGTCTGCAGCCCGATCCGTCGAACTAGCTCCCCCGATATCTCAGACATGTCTGCGCAGGAGTCCACGAGCGCGCGCTCATAAAAAAACCGTCGATTGGCCACGATCTTCACAATCGCCGTTGGCAGCAGGGTAATAATGCGCTGCAGACATAAAATA
Organism: Heteromyza rotundicornis; assembly: GCA_951394025.1. Lineage (NCBI taxonomy): Eukaryota > Metazoa > Arthropoda > Insecta > Diptera > Heleomyzidae > Heteromyza > Heteromyza rotundicornis. The sequence goes on along the minus strand of OX596010.1, from coordinate 50,242,108 downwards.
GGTGCCTCCGCTTGTTCGCGCTGTCTGCTTCTAAAAAGAGATAGTCCTTGTGACCGGCTGGATCCCTCCTGCAATGCACGTTGGGACGAACGTGGTGCCATTGACCTGATAAGCCGAGATGAAAGTCGGGACGGACTGGGACCCATTGACAACTCACGTTGCTCCGAACGTCGAGACGGACGAGGTCCCATTGACGAGTCCCGCTGCGTTGACATCGACCTCGATCGGTCACGAATCACCAGTGATTCGACCACGGACAACTCTCTGTGATAGTCACGACGCACCACCGACTGTTCTCTTCTCGGGGATCCAAAACGAACCGACCGCTCACCTCGACGCAATTCACTGCTGCGATCATGCAGCATCGTGTGATGATCTTTGCGACATAATCGACATATACCGCTGCTTCGACATTCACTACGAGTATGGTTGTGGGCCAAGCACCTCTCGCAATGGTTGTGCATCAAAACCGCTCTCAACCGCTCCTCAAATGGCATCGCCTTAAACTCCTCGCAGAAACGCAATGGATGGTCCTGGTTACACAGCCGGCAGTACATCCGCTCAAAATTGCCCTGAGACCGTCTCTCGCGGTATTGCCTTGCATTCACCATTCTGAAACGACAACTTTAACTCACAAAAAAAAAGGAAGTAAAGAAGGAAAAATATGGCTGGGAACAAAAAAAAAATGATAACAAAAAATAACAAATATATACTATATATTTTAACACGTTGGTAAAACCACAAGTTTCACAACTGAACGTGTTATTGTGCCACGTGCCGTTTGAATATCTGCCACACGAACCCTTTTGTCTGCTCCCGGATAAATTTTTGTTATCTTCCCTAGCCTCCATTCATTGGGCGGGAGATTTTCCTCTCGTATTACCACTACATCATCCACTTTGATGTCTCGCTGGGGATATTTCCATTTATATCTCTTGTGGAGCTCATTCAGATCGCCGGCAAAACATCTGATGCATGGCCTGTACCTTACGCCAGCGATTAACTATTGTCAATGGATTATCCATGATATCCGGCTCCACGTGAGACATTTAGGAACTACCAATTAACAAATGACCCGGAGTCAGAGGGCAAATCTCACCAGGATTTTCCGAAATTGGACTCAACGGGCGAGAGTTTAAACACGCCTCTACTCGGTTCAAAAGAGTGGAAAATTCTTCAAATGTATATTTCATGCCACCAGCAATCCGACGAAAATGGTATTTAAAACTTTTAACTCCAGCCTCCCATAATCCTCCCATATGGGGAGAACCAGCTGGATTAAAATGCCAAGAAATATTGCGGTGCGCATAATTATAACCTACACTTTCCTTAGAAGTTTTTAGAAAATTTTTGAAATCTTGCCTCAAAACCTTAGAGGCATCCACGAAGTTGGTACCATTATCCGAGAACATCTGCGCTGGACATCTTCGCCGAGCTACAAAACGCGCAAAAGCGGACAGAAGAAGTCGGAGTTGAAAGATCACTAGCTCTTCCAGATGAATGGCTTTAGTAGCAAAGCACACGAAAATACAAACGTAACATTTCGTGATGAGGCATGCGCGACCAGTGTAATTTTTTATGTCGAAAGGACCGGCAAAATCAACTCCAGTGTTAGTGAAAGGCCTGGACAACGTGGTGCGCTCAGGAGGCAAGGCAGCCATTATCTGCGTTCGCTCGGCTTTCTTTTGAATTACTTAGGTCTTACAATTATGAATTACCGTTTTGATGAGATTCTTAGCTTTTGGTATATAAAATTGTGTCCGAAGAAGTCTCAACATTAATTGATTTCCACCATGAAGTGATAAATCGTGAATAAATCGAACTAGTAAGCGAGAAATTTGACAATTGCATGCTAAAATTATCGGATGTCTTTCATCATACGACAAACAACACGCTGAAGCTAACCGACCACCAACGCGAAGTATGTTGTGTGTATCTATGAACGGATTTAGAGAGACAATGGTACTTTTCGAATTAATTGGTACCTCTTCCAAAAGACTATGGTATTCCACCGAAAAATTTTGTTTCTGACTAATGACAATCAGTCGCCTCTTTACCTCATTGATTTCACTATTAGAAATTTCAGGGGAACTAAAAACCTGATCCATCTTCCGAGAACGAGAAATATATCGAAACACATATGCCAATACACGTAGTGCTCGTGGCAGAGAAGAAAATCTGTCCAACAAATCTTCAAAATTAGTGAAAAACGAAAAATATGACTTAATTGGCTTTTCTTCCAACGAGGTGTGAAATTCAAAGTCGTCAACAGCCTTTGTCCATCTGGACTTATCCTCCTGCAACCACAAGGGCCCATGCCACCATAATCGATTGCCAATGAGGTTCTGCGGAGTTACCCCACGACTGACTAAATCTGCAGGATTGTCATGCGAATCGACATGAAACCAATTTTCACTGTTCAGCTTTTCTACAATATTGGACACGCGATTCGCAACAAATGTGGTCCAAGTACAAGGGGGCTTTTGAAGCCAAGCTAAAACAATGGTTGAATCAGTCCAACAAAATACATTACGACGCTCTATTTTGAGATGTTGTACCATCAAATCTACCATGTCTGCCAAAAAGGCCGCTCCGTACAATTCCAGCCTAGGTAAAGAGACAGTTTTAACAGGTGCTACTCTGGACTTTGAAAACATTAAATGCGAGGTGATAACAGAAGTCGCGTCCTTGACACGAATGTATATACAAGCGCCATATGCCTGCTCATATGCGTCACAAAAGGCATGATACTCTACCTCAGCAGTAAGCGAAAAGTTATTCCAACGCGTTAGCTGAATGTTGTTAATATACATATACTCGCGCAGAAAATCTTGCCATCTATGCAAACTCTCAGTCGATAAATCGTCATCCCATTCAATCTTCTCCAACCAAATATGTTGCATCAACATCTTCGCCGTAATCGTAATAGGCGCCAACCAACCAGCGGGGTCAAAAAGTCTCGCAATAATCGATAAAACTTCCCTCTTAGTAAATGATTTTCGAATTTCCAATGGAGTGGTAGTGAAGTATGACTTTGCATTCCACCGAATACCCAAGGTCTTTACATTGCTCGAATCCTCAATCTTCAAAAAATCTTCACTCATCAAATGATCAGAAGGCAGGCCAGCTAAAATCTCTTTACAATTCGAGGTCCATTTCCTCATTGCAAAACCTGCAGAATTTAATGCTGCTATCAGCTCATCTCTCGAACGAATCGCTGCTGAAATCTCATGCGCTCCTGCCAATGCATCATCAACATACATCATGTTGCGCAAAATATCTGCAGCCAAAGGAAACTTATTTCTAATATCGTCGGCTAGCTGTAAAATCGTTCTAATTGCCAGATAGGGGGCACAGTTCACACCAAAAGTGACTGTGTTCAACTCATAGTTGCAAACTTCTTCCTTAATGGAGTTCCGAAAAACTATTCTCTGAATTGGAGTGTGCCTAGGGTCTACCAATATTTGACGATACATCTTCTCGATGTCGCCATTAAAAACAAATTTAAAAAACCGCCATTTCACAACTAAAAGCATTAGATCTGTCTGAAAAACCGGTCCAGTATAGAGAATATCATTTAAACTAACTCCATTTGAAGTGCGACTAGACGCATTAAAAACAACCCTAACCTTTGTGGAAGTGCTCTCAGGCTTAATCACAGCGTGATGGGGCAGGTAAAAATGATGTGGGGAATGCTCAAAAGCAGGGGCTAAACCTTTGCTCATATGGCCAAGCTCCAAATATTCTGTTAACACTCGATCATATTGCAGCTTAAAATCTGGCTTTCTACACAAAGATGACTCATTTCGAACAAATTGCTTCTGAGCTACATTTCTCGAATGACCTAGACAAATATCCTTACTGAACTGTGACTTAAAAGGCAGTGTCACTATGTAACGGCCACAGGAATTCCGCTTCGTTGTTTTCATAAAGTTATCCTCACACAATTTGTCTTCTTCGGTTTGGAAAATCTTCTTAGGGATCTCTTCTAATTCCCAGAAACGTGCTATCTGCTTATCTAAAGCTACCGAATTAAAATACGAAACGCACGTCGTGAAGCCAGAAATCTTTTCGTCAGAGAGTGGTCCAGTCATAATTCATCCGAAAATCGTCTCTTGCGCCATCAAGGAACCCAAAATGTTGCGCCGGATACCGTCAAGAACAATAGACGGATAGATATCACCACCTATCAAAACATCAACCTGGTCACTTTTCAAAAAATTCGAATCAGCAAGTTTCATATCAAGTATACTTTGGTCCAAAGGAATATCAATGGTGTGTGAAGTCAAATTTCCTGTAAGCTGAGGGAGAATCAAAGCAGAAGCTTCTATCTTAAGTTGGGGATTGATGGGCGAACTCAAAACAAAATTGCACATTTTTTGTGTGCGCGCTGAAATGGCATTGTTGAGGCCAGAAACTTCAGCATGAACGTTGCTAACTGGTAACTTTAGAACTTTTTGGAGCCGCTCCGAAATAAACGTACCTTCCGACCCAGAATCTATCAACGCCCTTGCTGTAAGCACGGAACCCAAATGACATATGCTGACCATTGCTGTTCCCAGAAGCACATTTTTGGTCGTAGTAGAAAAATTAACTTTAACATTCTCAGCTTCAGATACCAAAGGAATGGACTGTATCTGCACCGTGTGTGACTGTGAAAGCATACGAGAAGAGGAAGTGGATGGCGAGCTATCGAGTTCCACGCTAGAGAGGGAATCGGGACTAACAACTGGTGTACCCGATTGCTCCCGATGTAACAAAGTATGATGGCGTTTCCTGCACGTCGCACAATTGAATTTACTATTGCAGTCTCTTACTGCATGACCAAATGATAAACAATTTTAGCATAAATTGGACCTTTTCACCTTTGAAAATCGTTCAGATGCATTTAATTCCAAAAATCGAGGACACGTTTTCATATTGTGCTCGGACGAAGAGCAAATAAGACAATTAGAATTTGACACATTGGTTTGAAAAGTATTCACCCTTCTACTAGTTGAATTTATCTGTGTTGACGAATTTGGTTTCTTCGAAGTGGCGTTAGAGGAAGATGCACCTCTAAGATCTGAAACCGTTTCCAAAGTCTGGAAACGACCAGTTAAAAAAGAATCTAAGTCTGCCCACTTGGGAATTTCAGTTTTGTTTTGAATTGACTGCTCCCACAACGATAAAGTTACTTCCGGTAATCTGGTGGAGCAAAGATATACTAAAATAGCATCCCAACTGTGCATGTCGATGTTGTACGTGTCTAAAGCGGCTATACAACTATTTATCTCGCGCTGTAGTTTTTTAATAGCGGCGCCAGATTCAAGTAGAACTACAGGAAGGTTAAACAAAACTTTCAATTGAGAATTCATTAAAATCTGTTTATTTTCATAACGGTCCGAAAGGTTTTGCCACGCATGAGCAAAACCATCATTCGTTAGTGCAGACTTCTTAACGACATCCTTGGCTTCACCCCGAGTTTTTTGATTAAGATAATAAAGTTTTTCCACAGCGGACAGACTACTGTTCAAAATATAGATTGCTGTGAACATGTCACGAAAGGAAGCCATGCGACATAATCGCCATAGAAAATCTCAGTGTCACATGGCGGAACACGAAAACGATGGGAATTGTTAACGTAAGGAGTAGGAGCAGGAGCAGTAGCAGGAGGTGGAGCAATGTTCATAGTGGAGCTGCCCGATGGTTGGGAGATTGCATTAAGAACAGCTGTTTGCTCTCCCATCATGGCAGCACAACTCACATATGCGGTATAGACCGCACGATATTTTTCTTTTGCTACTTCAATTCCCTCCTCACCTTCTGCTGTGGTCACGGACTGCAAACACTGCCGATAGAGTGTTTTAACATTTCCCCAAAGCTCTTTCAATTCTTCCTTTTCAACATCTAATTTAAATATGGTATGATTGTTAGCAAGACTAAAGTCCTCTTCGAACTCTAAAATGGCATCGGCCGCTTGAATAAATCTTGCTAACTCCATCATATCAATAAAAAATTCAAAAAGAAGACTCCAGAAAATGTATCCAAAAAAAATAAAAAAAATGAAAAATTCCAGAACGATTTATCCCAATTCAAAATTCCAGAGAACAACTCAAAAAATATTTCTCAAAATTATCCAGCAAAAGTACAAAAAAAGCGAAAAATTTAAAACAAAAATTTCACAAATTATTAAAATCTCAAAAATTCGCGAATATTTTTCAATCTGGTATCGTCACCAACAATAAGTACAACAACTTTTTCAAATTTTATAAAAATAAATATAAAAATCAATAATTTATTTAAAGAATACTTGGCAACTCTTTTTTCACTCAAGTAAAAACAAAATGTGAAAATTCACTAAAATTTACAAAATTATAAAAGGAACTAAAATATAGGAATCCAATGGGAAAAACCTCACCGAATTTCCTCGAAGTCTTTAGTTGTGGTTGTGGTCAATCCTCCTTTAATTCCTGAATCCAAATACAATTTGTGTCTTCTCCTGCTGTGCTTTTCCACCTGTTGTTGCTCCTTGCCGTTTGCCTCTATTTGTGTTTTCCTTTATTCCGATTGTTTTCTTTGTTGTTTTCCAATTGTTCCTTTGTTGTCACTGATTTTATATTTATTTATTCTACTTTAATTAATTTATTCACTTATTCTTTTTATTTACTTTTTATAACAAATGTAAAAAAACGCCGGCGCAGCGTACAAAGCAAAAAGAAAAAATAAGTTCTTCCAGAACTGTCAAAAATGTATCAAAGCTTTTTCTTGTGAAAAAGGGTTGCTGTTGTACCTTTTTTTTTTAGTACTATTTTTTTTTGTGGGGATTTTATCAAAATTATCCCTTTTATGGCAATTTTCACCCGAAAATTAAAAATTAACGCGAAAAAAATCAAAAATTTTAATTTTGGGAGAAAAAATATAACATATTTTGATAAAATATAAAATTTAAATTTAATCTTTTCAGATTTGTTGCCAGTCAACAAATCTTTATGCCGCAACGAAAAAGGGTACCGAAAAGAACTAAAAGCTTTTGTTCTTTATTATCCTCCTTTGAAGAGTTAAATACAAAATGGAGCCCCGCATCGAAAATTCAAAAGAGAGGCCAAAAGGAACAAAGCCATTTTTCCCGCGTATTTTAAAAACACCTTCACCAGAATGCGCGCACTTTTTCCAACAAAATAGAATAAAAAACGCACCTGATATCCAAAAAGGTTCCAAAAATAAAAAATGTCCAAATATCCAAAAATCCAAAAAATCTCCAACAAAATCCCAAAGCCGAAAATCCGGTTCGAAGGACCAAATGTTTAGCTGCGGAGTAGTGATTCTCAATTCACACGAGAGTGAAGGAATCCAAAAGGCGAAACAGCTTCGATGATGGTGCTCGGCTTTGCAAGAAAAATTTGAAAATATAAAATCCAAGAAAAAGAAAGACAAAATGGTTAGCAGTATCAGAAAATCTCAGTTTTATTAGCTATTAGGTTATTACCAGTTCGGGGTCCAAAATTCGAGTGAACCAAAAAACTATAAAAGACGAGAGTGTGGTGTATATGCATATACTACAGTGTAGCGCACCAGCCCACAAGAGTACACAAACGAAAAAGTACCGCTAGCAGCGAACACTTGAAACTGCATTAATAGCATACGCTGCTGGCCTGAATAGGAGCACAGCATAATAGTACGTAAACCAACGTTTGTTTGCTTTTGTCACTTTTCCCTTCGCTTGCATTTCTGTCAGCGCGAGGCAGAATTAAATTTGAATCCTGGCTTTGGCAATAAATGCGATCGGCCAATGCCCTTCTGGCAGCGGTAATAAAATATTGATCATAATGTAGAAATGATTTTTGTATTATAGAATTGTAGATGTAAGCATATTTTTTAGGAATTGAATGTAGTTGAAAGTAAATTGAAAAGAAATTGAAAGGGTCGCCAGGGTATAAAAGCCATGGCGATTCAGAAATAAATCAGAGATACTTTTTGGCTTTTAAACCGAAAACTTCTTTCATTTGACTAATTGCGGCGACTTCGCCAAGCATAACTGTCAGCGGAGGACCGCTTTAAACATCCAAACAATAGAGTAGGGACTACTGACCAAAACAGATTTTACATAAATATTATAAGAGCAAGAAACGTCAACTCATCAAAAAAGTACTAAAAACTATTAGCTCAGCGCCCTCTAGGTTTCAACTTAAATCTAACATTTTCGAAACTAAAGTAACCAGGGACGGCATAAACAGCCATCTTGGTATCAGATCACACGAGAATAAAGGAAATGTTATCAGATGGCGAGAGAAATTTCGACGACCTAAAGTCGGAAATGGAACAACGACAACTAACTAACAGCATCCATTACCACCAGCCTGAGGCCAGAACATTAAGTCTATCTTTCGGACTCTCAGGCATATTACTTATTGCAATTATAGGGATAGTAATATGCACCATACAGCACACACAGGAGCACAGGAGAACTAAGCCTACGAGATTATCTGTGCACATGCCGTCCTTACCAAACGCAAAGTGGCGGAGAAACAGTCCTAGGATAGTTCAAGAAAGATCGAGGCGACAGATTGAAACAACAACAAATATAGAACCAGAAAAACATACAATACAACTACAGCGGAAGGCATCAGTAATATCATCAGGACCGACAATGGGAGTAGTATAGGTATCTATAAAATAAATTAGAAGATTTAAGGCTGATTTACATTGTATGAATTGGTTGATACAGCGTATGAATTGTGATACATGAAAAAGAGATGGGAATATTTTGCATTGAAAAATATATTAGTATGACTGAAACAGAGTTGTCAAATTTTTATAGGGCGATTGATACCAAATTCTGTTAACCTCCTCTGTTAAGTGTATGAAATTATAGGAAGATATGTTAAATACAACATGCTTGATCTTTCTGTATGAACCGTATCGTCTCCTATAAAAATACCATAACAAATTTCTGAAGTGTCAATAGAAATGTCAACGTTTTTATTTTCAAATTTGGAAGTTGTTTGATAGCGAAATAGTTCTTCACGGCCCTCCGGTCTACGCTCTTCCAAGAAAATTACTACAGCCAAATCCAAATTTTACCGAAGACAACCAATTGTAATTGGATTTTTTGGATATTTTACCCGAAAATTCATTTTTAAAATTGGCAATTTCGTTTCCCTTTTTTGTTACCTGTACTCGCGTCTAATCAAGAGTACCAAATGTGAATTTAAAAAAATGCATTCATCGTCCACAATGGCAATTAGCAAACGGCCACGGATATGTTGGCCAAGGTGATGGCGTATTCTCTGGAAGGAACGAAACACTGTGTATATTTTTTTGTGGCCACATCTTGCTCGGAACTTTTTGGTAAATTTGGCGCAGTAGTACGGGCATGTGGCACCGCCGGTGTCCTAGCTTGAGATAAGGACAAAAATGTACGTCCCACCATTCGATTTGTGAAACGTTAAAAATAAAATTTATTTATTTTTATGAACCTGTTTTCGTTTTTAAAATTTCCTATAAAAATCTTGGAACGGCCGCGGTGGCCACGAATACGATTTACATTTTTGACTTTGCTTGGGACTCAGGGAATCAATGAAAATGTTTCCAACCAACCCATACAATCTATTTCTGTCGGTGGAAGTCCTAAAACTGCTCCCGAGCTAGAAAATAACGCAATAATCATGAAGGATGTAAATATTTCCAAAAAATATTTATTTTTCAATTTTGAACAGCTGATCTTTGTTTACAAAAAAAAAGCAAGCAAACTTTGACTATCTGCACTCTTCTTTGGGCATAGAGCGGATCTTCTCTTTTATGGGAAGATTCATACGCTGTATCAACCAATTCATACAATGTAAATCAGTCTTTATGAATATTTTGCTTAAATTGTGTTTTCTCAGAATTTTAAAATTAAGTGCCAAATTGTAATAGATAAATAAAAAAAATCATTAAAATTGATAAACTACATATATACTAAGAGTTATGTGAATTTTATAGTAGTTAAATAAATAAATAGTAGATAAATAAATAAATCATTAAAATAGATAAACTACATATATACTAAGAGTTGTGTGAATTTTATAGTAGTTGATAATAAGTTTCATTAAAATATGTAATATATAATATATACCTAGTTAAAATTTGCTTACATGGTGTCAAGAAAGGATTATTGTCGTTTCCAAAACAATCCTTTCTTTTCTGCGGGTGGTGAGGAATGTTGTGTCCCATTAAACACATGAGCCACGCATTTCAACATCACCCTGTAGCATGTTTGTCAGCCAAGCAAGACCTGACACACTAGGGATGTCAATTTTCGAGACCTTTGCCAAACCCGGGATTTTCGGGATTTAAAAATGCAATCCCGGGATTAGTCCCGTGATTTGGATTTTTTCAATTCAACCATAAATTAGTATAAAAATGTTATATTACATCGAATTGAATAGCTTTTAATATACCCATACTATAATATTTTTGAAATTGTGCAAATAATCTAACAATATTTAAGGTTTTTATTGGATATTTTTTAAATTGAATTTTTCACACCTCTGATTCGGAATATTATAGCAAAGTTTGAATAACTTTAAAATATATAAAATCAAATACTGATTGGAATCGATTTGGTCTTTGGAATCTTGGGTTTCCGGTCAGAATAAAATTATTTTAAAAATTTGTCGATTGTCCACATTTCTCGACCAACTCTTGAATGGAATATTTTGCCATACACTTTAATATAGAACTGGAACTTGTATTTCATGTCCCGAACGATGTATTTTTTGATCCCATTAAAATTTTTTGATTTCCATTAAAACAAAATGGATTTGAGCGCTTTATAGTCTACTAATTTGCAAACAGTTTGGAACTTTTTTTGCCCTAAATTTGTTGATGTAATGAAAGTAGTCTTTAATGCGTTGATGCTATCTGCAATGCATATTGTATATTTTTATATGTATAACTCATATAGTCTATGTACGAGTATATCAATAAACCTTTCGCCACTTTTATTTAATTTTCTTTAAAACAAAATAAATAATTTTTCCAAACCAATAAAATCAAATGAAACACATGAAATTTCCAAAAAATATCCGACTTGCACAAATAAACAAATAGAATTTAATTGATTAATTTTTTCCCAATATAAAAGGCATATTTTTGAAAAAATTGCTTATAAAACTTGTCCCGAAAATACCGGGATTCGCACTGACTAACAAAGAGGCGGGATCCCGGGATTGACATGCCCGGATTTGAAAATACAAAACGATATTCTTCGATTGATCTCTTTTTTATCACACAAAAAGCATCTGTGCGACATTGTTTTACACAGACACAGACAAATTATAATATTCGATGGAAATATTTCAATAAAAATTTTGTATTTCAGCTTTTTTTTAATTGACAAAAAATTATTCATCCGCTCCTGTAATTTTCTTCAAATTTAAATGTCGTTTTTGCCAAATACATAATCGGTTGTCTTGCTCATATAACCATATATCAGGACTGCAATGCCAGTGAATTGAAATTGAATATACTAGCAATATAAAAGTATTACATATATGCCAAAAAGTGATGCAGTGGCAGAATTCTACTGCAGTTGGGCTGTTGGAATTCGATGGCGGGACCTTAAAGTTCCATATTGAACTAAAACGTGATTGTTTCGGATACTGGTATAAAAATATGCCTTTATTTCAATTATAAAACAACAATAATATTAAAGAATGAATAAATTAAACATCATTTAATAAATTGCTTGCCGTTTTATTTCAAATTGGTTTCTGTTTAAGTCAGATTCAACATCTAATTCGTCGTCTGCGATTGTTTCAGAAAATTCAAAATTGTTGCAGTATGATTCCATGTCATTGCTACTAATAAGAATATTGTGAAGAATACAACACACTCAAAACCAATCGCAGCTAAATTTTCGTCATAGTGAATTCGCATACGAAGTTCTTTCAAACTTCCAAACTTTTCTTTCAAGACCCCAAAGCAATGCTCTATTCTGACCCTATATCTGCTGTGGCGCACATTGAATGCTTTACGTTTTTCCATGTCCATATGCTGAGAATTGTTTCGATATGGCGTTATAACCGTGTCTGATAATGGGTAGGCAGAGTCACCAGCAATCCATTGATATGATGAAAACAAATTCTTCTCATAATTAAACAGGGAACATGAAATTCGTTTGATTTTGGCACAATGGTTTCGATTCCACGGCGACACTCGAGAACTATAGAAATGTCGTCAATCTCATGTTGTTGTTGTTGTAGCAACTTGTCCAGAATAAAATAACTATAAACATGTTTCGTGTCTTTAGTGTGGTTACGTCATTTCGTCGTTGTCGTAGAGTCCCAGGAACTTAGCAGCTTCGATGGGATTTGTCCATAGGGATAGTGAGTTGAGGTGTGGTGTGGGCAGTCGGACAGGTGCGCCGTGTCATGCGGGGTGTGGCCACAGGCAGGGCAGCTGTTGGAGATGCTGCTGTCAATGCGTGAGTTGTATGCATTGAGCTCTCTGCTCCAGCCAGACCGCAATTGAGAAAGGGAGCATCTGGCCCTCCTGGGCAGGCGTATTTCCTCTGCAGCAATAGGTGGTGGGCGACCGTTTAGCACTATGTTGTCATTCCGGTTGAGAAGAGCAGTGTTCACCTCAGCGTGGTGTATGTCGTTGATTGCAGCTGTATACGATTGGAGATCAAGTGAGTTTGAGGTGGGGTTAAGGTGTCGTCTGAGCTCCGTTTGGTGTTTGGTCCAGTTTTGACGAATATTACGGGGTGGAGCGATCACGGTTGTTATCCTGAAGTTGGGGTGGTTACTTTTGTGGCATGCCATGAAGAATTGTTTGGTCAGGAGAGTGTTGTGTTCCCGTACTTTCAGAATCGCTGCGTCGTCGTGATCTTCGTGGGCTATCAGCAGACATCCTGTGGCTGTGCGTAGCTCGTTTTGGCTCGTTTCAGTGATCGCCACTGAGTGTCACTTATGACTGGTGTCCAGATGGGAGCTGCATAATTTAGGACTGAACGTCCTATGGCTTTGTAGGTTGTAATAATGGTCTCATTGTTCTTCCCCCATGAACTTCCTGCTAGGGCCTTAAGCACGTTGTTACGACCTTTGAGCCTGTTGTTTACAGTTTTAACATGGGCTGCAAAGGTGAGGAGACTGTCGAAAGTCACTCCGAGTATCTTCGGGTTGTTTACTGTTTGGATGCGATAGCCATCGATGTGAACATCCAGGGCCTTAAGCACGTTGTTGTGACCTTTGAGCCTGTTGTTTACAGTTTTAACATGGGCTGCAAAGGTGAGGAGACTGTCGAAAGTCACTCCGAGTATCTTCGGGTTGTTTACTGTTTGGATGCGATAGCCATCGATGTGAACATCCAGGGCACGGGGCAGCTCCCATGACCAGGAGGTAAATAGTGTGGCGGTTGACTTCTCCGGAGAGATTTGGAGGTTTCGATTGGTGAAAAACGCCGCCACCGCGCTCAGATACGAATTCAGTTCGCTGCATAGGTCTTCTATGATTTTTCCGGACGCGAGGATTGTGCAGTCATCAGCGTAAGTGGTGATGTTGATGCCCGCGGGAGGGAGTGGAAGCTTCGCAATATGTTAAACAATAGTGGCGAGAGAACGCCACCCTGTGGAACTCCTTGCTTCATTCGACGATATTTAGATTTCGCGTTTCGGAATTCGACAAATGATTGTCTGTCACGCAGATAGTTTGCCAACCAGCATTTTGGTATTGTCCGGGAGTGTATTGTTGTGAAGTCATTGAGTATATCGACTTGTCGCTTCAGGTTATGAATCTTCCTGATCACAGTCCGTGAGGCTTTGTCGGGATTCGAAGGGTGCTCAAAAAACTGCCTGCAAAATTGTTGGGCACACTTCTTTGGGTCATCGGTCTGCTTTCCATCGAATGTAACTGCAACGATATCTTTAGTGCGTGCAGGGTTTGATAGTTCCTTAATAGTGCTTTTTGGAGCCGTTATCACAGCTCTCAAGGAGCTCTGCCCACTTTTTGCGCTTGTGTTCCTCAACAAGGCGTTCGATTTCTGTGTTGAGTGTTTCGATACGTGTATCGCCTGGGTGGCAGCGGCGAATGTTATCGCGCTCGTCGGCAAGGCGTGCAGCATCTGTGGGAAACTTGGGTCGAATGACCGGAATTCTTCCTGCCGGTATGAATCTGGCAGTGGCATTATTTAGGATAGAGCGAAAGACCCGTTCGCCAGCAGATGTGTTCTTGGGAGGCAGTAGGTTTGATAACTTGTTGTTGGTGAATGAGCGGAAGCCTTCCCAGTTCGCCTTGTTATGGTTAATGAACGTCCGCTTATCGGCCTCCATGAAGTCAGCTGCACTGTTCACCGTAATGGTTATGGGCAGGTGATCGGAGCTGAGCGCAGTGTCGGTTTGCCATGAGGTTGAAGCCATTAACGGAGAGCTGACGATCGATATGTCGGGAGAACTGACACAGCCACCCGTGTCTCTTGTGTGTGATGTTGTGTTTATCTCGCCGAAATTGGAGGCTTCGATTTGATCAGAGAGATGAGTCCCGCGTTGGTCGTTGGGGAGTTTGGAGCACCAGGTCTTGTGGTGGGCGTTAAAATCACCGAGGATTAGACGGTGGTTTCCCTGGAGAATGTGCGCGAGCGATGGCACAAAGCCGGAGTTACAGCTACTCTTCGGTGGAATATAGACATTTATGATTTCCACTACCGAAGGGCCTGACCTGATGGACACCGCAAGTAGCTCCGTGTGGGTGTCGGCCGTGGCGCTGCTTGGAAGGGGTAAGAGTTTATATTTTATGGTGTTATGGAGCAAGAATGCAACACCGCCGCCTTTGTTGGTGATTCTGTCTTTCCTGACTAGGTTGTAGTTCGCGCAGTCTATGATTTGCGATGTGGAGGTCAATTTGGTTTCCTGAATGGCGGCGGAGACATCAATAGGATGTCTCTAAAAGTCTTTTCGCCCGCATATGTGTTGGCGGGTGCGGGCTGCTGACTGAATTGCGCCTCACATATCTCCTCGAATCTCTCCCAGTCCGCCTTTCTGTAGTTAACAAAGGTACGGTTTTCGGAAGTTATGAAATCCGTACTCTTTGTCAACTCCAGAACGATTGGGACATGGTCGGAACTCTGGGCGATATGCGTCCTCCACGAGGTATGGGCAATTAAGTCAGCACTGACTATGGAGACATCGGGAGAGCTTTGACAGTCTGCTGTGATACGGGTCTGGTACTGTTCGTTGGCGATACAAAATGCTGTCCCATCGATTTGATCAACCAACGAATTTCGCCTTCGATCACATCCTAAATTCGAATACCAGCCATCATGATGGGCGTTTAGGTCCCCCAGTATAACCCTACTCTGGTCCTCCAATAGAAATTCTATTGAAGGACTGTAACCAGAACGGCAGGCTGCCACAGGAGGGATGTATAGATTAAAAATCTCAATCTCAACCTCCCCCGATCGAACGGCAATCCCCTGTATTTCCTGGTGATCGTCGCTAGATGGGATGTTTAGCAGGCGAAAGGCGACCGAGTCATGGATAAGAAAGGCAATACCACCTCCTTTGTTTTTCTCGCGGTCTTGTCTAACGACACTATAACTTGACGAGCAAGAAAGGGGATTCCTGCTCGTCAGTTTGGTCTCTTGGAGTGCCGCAATGAGGATGCCATGCCTACCCATGAAATCGGTCACCTCGGTTGCTTTCCTGCTGAGTCCGTTACAGTTCCATTGCAAGATCTTGAAACCACTTTCATCGTTATCTTGCAAGGAACCCCCGGGCTCATCTACTGTGATTGGGTTAATGGCGTCACCTGCTGGTGTCGGCACAGTCGGGTTACGGGCACTGCGGTCGGTCGGATGAGACTGCCGGGCACGGTTGGGTGATACTGGGCGTGGAGTCACCATCCTGCGGCAGCATGGGCCCACATAGCTAGGGCCATATTGGCCCTTGTTACGTAGTCCCGAGCACCTCAGGTGGTAGGTGTATCCACACTCATTACACACAACCGGCCACGCAGTCCCCGTCAAGACCTTCCGACAGCACCTGCACGTCGACCGGGCTGCGCCAGCAGGAGACACGCATAAGGGTCCGGATGTCCGAACGTCCGTGTCTGGTCTTACGTCCGGATCTGTCCGGGGCGTTATGGATGGCGCCCAAGTCCGTATGGGCGGCGTATCGATTGTGTCGTGTCTTGTCACTGTCTGGTCAGTAATTGTCATCGAGCAAGGTGGACACCTGAAGTTGCTGTGATGAAGTTTAGCACTCCGGAGACCGGAGCACTTCAGGTGGAGCCACTCATGACACCCATAGCATAATACAGACACCTCTCTATTTGTGATTGCTCTGCGACAAACAGGGCACACGTATACCTCGGGGCCTGGATTAGACTCAATGTCTCCGGCAACAAGGAGTAGAAAATAGAGACAATGAAGGCAAGCCGGCTTTGCCTTCATCGTCAGTGAAAAAATAAATTAAAGAATAGGAAAGGTAGGATAGAACCTGAACATACCTGTTCTGTTGGTTTGGTGGGTGGACAGGTCTTGACCAGGGAACCTGGGTCAGCCCCGGTGCGAAGAACCGCCTTTATGAGGGGCTGTTGTTGTAGTTGTTGTTGTTGTAGCCAAGCCTGTTCTGTTGGTTTGGTGGGAGGACAGGTCTTGACCAGGGAACCTGGGTCAGCCCCGGTGCGAAGAACCGCCTGTCCGAGGGGCTGTAGTTGTTGTTGTTGTTGTAGCCAAGCCTGTAAGAGACATTAGTATGTTCAGGGGGATAGTCGGAGGGAGAAAATGAAAACATTGATTATTAAGACAATACAATACAGTACAAACAAACAATATATTGAGAAGAGAAAGAGAGAGAAAAAAGGGGGGTGATCATTGAGCCTACTCCACCAGGTCCAAATCCAGGAACCTGGCTGCCTCCACCGGGTTCGTCCAAAGGGACTCCGGGGTGAGGGACGTTGGTCGCAGAGGGCACTCAAAGAGGTGTCTGGTGGTATGGGGGGAGGAGCTACATGACGGGCACGTGTCTGCGATATCCGGGTTAACCCTGGCCAGGTAACTGTTAAGATATTTGGAGTAACCTGACCTGAGCTGAGCCAACGTGACTCTTGTCGGGCGCGGGAGAGTTTTTTCCGCCTCCGAAATTTTCGGGGGACGTCCGCCAAGAACCACGTTGGATCCCCTGTCCTGTAAGGATCCGGATACCGCTTGGGTGTGTATCCAAGACAGCGCCTCCTTTATCGTCATATGGCCCCCCCGAATCATGACGATTGGGTGATTAATTGCCGCCGCTTCGGTCCGATAATCACGCCGAATCTGCCTTGCCCAGTCCGTATTTACCGGTCCTATGCTACCATGGTTTGGATGGCTGGAATCCTCACACTTGATCAAATGTTGGCGGGTGAGTAAAGAGCAGTGCGTCCTCACAGGCAGAACTAACGTCTCATCATGCAGGTGATCTTCAGGGGTCATTGAATGACATCCTGTGATCACCCTCAGAGCCGAGTTCTGAACTGTTTGGAGCTTTTTCCACTGGGTATCGCTCAAGCTTGGTGCCCATACCGGTGAGGCGTAATCGATAAGGGGACGACCTATGGCTTTATAAGAGTCTAGTATCGTCTCCTTATCTTTACCCCAAGTACTGCCCGTTATTGCTTTGAGGATCCTGGTTCGGCCGTTTACTCTAGCAACCACGCTTTCCACGTGTTTGGAGAAGGTATGCATGGTATCAAAAGTAACCCCAAGAATTTTGGGGCTACCATGCGTGGGGACTCTGTTGTTGGCATCAATGTATACCTCCAGAGTCCTCCTTACCTCCTTGGTCCAGTTGGTGAAAAGCGTGGCTGTCGATTTTTGTGCGGAAAGTTTGAGGTTCCGTTCTGCCAAGAAATTACAGAGCATTGGCAGATAATCATTTAACCTCCCTTCCAGTTCTTCGATTTTCTCACCCGATGTTAGCACAGTGCAATCATCGGCGTAAGAAATTAGTTTCAGATCTGGTGGGGGGACCGGGACGGAGGAGAGATAAGTGTTGAACAGCAGGGGGGATAATACTCCTCCCTGCGGTACCCCTTGCTTATTTCTCCTCAGCCCCGATTTGGAACCTCGAAACTCCACATAGGATTGCCGTCCAGCCATGTAAACTGCCAACCATCTTTTGTAGACGTTTGGAAGAGAAGAGTTATACACATCTTGCAATAACTTGGTGTGACAGACTGTATCAAATGCCTTCGCCAGGTCCAAGGCAACCACCACTGTCCTATGGTGAGGCTTCTTCTTGTTGATACCATCGGTGATGGCAGAAGTAACCTCACACAGGGCAGTGGTAGTGCTGTGGCCCGAGCGGAAGCCGTGTTGATGATCTGCCACTGGGAGGCACTCCCTAAGAGTAGGGAGTAGCAGAGATTCCAGCACCTTCACAACTGGTGAGAGCAGTGTGATGGGCCTGTAGGAGCTGCCCTTGTCTAGCGGCTTCCCAGGTTTGGGAAGGGGAATAATCTTCCCCAGCTTCCACTTTTGCGGTATCTCCAGGGAGTTAACACATCGGTTGAAGACCTTTGTTAAATAGTTAACTCCCTGCTCCCCCAAGTGCTTAAGCATGTTTATTGCAAGACCATCGGGACCCAACGCCGTCGAGTTTTTTGCAGATTTGATGGCTATGGAGACATCATCCGAAGAGAACGTGACCTCCTCATCTTTGGGGATGTGGACGAATTCTTCTTTTGATGCCCCTTCGGTTTTTATCTGGTTTAGGAGGGTGTTCCACAAACTGCTTGTTCAAAGCAGCGCAACACCTGACGGGGTCAAGCGGCGTATACCCATCCTCAAAACAGAGTATGGGTTTTCCACTTCTACGGGGATTCGTGAGGTTCTTCAGTGTCTTCCACAGATCTTTGGAACCTCTCTCCGACTCCTTCAGGTGATTACGCCATTTCTCCCGACAATGATCACTGACAAGTTTACCAATCTCAGAGGTCATTTCCTTCAGGCGGGGATCCGCCGCATTCTGTCTCCTGAGTGCATCTCTTTGGTTGGCAAGGAGAGATGCCTCTCGAGGGAAGTTTGGACGCATATTGGCTATGCGTCCGGCAGGAATGCAGCGTTTCCCAGCCTTCACTAGGATGTCTCTGAAAGTCTTTTCGCCCGCATATGTGTTGGCGGGTGCGGGCTGCTGACTGAATTGCGCCTCACATATCTCCTCGAATCTCTCCCAGTCCGCCTTTCTGAAGTTAACAAAGGTACGGTTTTCGGAAGTTATGAAATCCGTACTCTTTGTCAACTCCAGAACGATTGGGACATGGTCGGAACTCAAGGCGATATGCGTCCTCCACGAGGTATGGGCAATGGGAGAGCTTTGACAGTCTGCTGTGATACGGGTCTGGTACTGTTCGTTGGCGATACAAAATGCTGTCCCATCGATTTGATCAACCAACGAATTTCCCCTTCGATCACATCCTAAATTCGAATACCAGCCATCATGATGGGCGTTTAGGTCCCCCAGTATAACCCTGCTCTGGCCCTCCAATAGAAATTCTATTGAAGGACTGTACCCAGAGCGGCAGGCTGCCACAGGAGGGATGTATAGATTAAAAATCTCAATCTCAACCTCGCCCGATCTAACGGCAATCCCCTGTATTTCCAGGTGATCGTCGCTAGATGGGATGTTTAGCAGGCGAAAGGCGACCGAGTCATGGATAAGAAAGGCAATACCTCCTCCTTTGTTTTTCTCGCGGTCTTGTCTAACGACACTATAACTTGACGAGCAAGAAAGGGGATTCCTGCTCGTCAGTTTGGTCTCTTGGAGTGCCGCAATGAGGATGCCATGCCTACCCATGAAATCGGTCACCTCAGTTGCTTTCCTGCTGAGTCCGTTACAGTTCCATTGCAAGATCTTGAAACCACTTTCATCGTTATCTTGCAAGGAACCCCCGGGCTCATCTACGGTGATTGGGTTAATGGCGTCGCCTGCTGGTGTCGGCACAGTCGGGTTACGGGCGCTGCGGTCGGTCGGCTGAGACTGCCGGGCACGGTTGGGTGATGCTGGGCGTGGAGTCACCATCCTGCGGCAGCATGGGCCCACATAACTAGGGCCATATTGGCCCTTGTTACGTAGTCCCGAGCACCTCAGGTGGTAGGTGTATCCACACTCATTACACACAACCGGCCACGCAGTCCCCGTCAAGACCTTCCGACAGCACCTGCACGTCGACCGGGCTGGGCCAGCAGGAGACACGCATAGGGGTCCGGATGTCTGAGTGTCCGTGTCAAGTCTTACGTCCGGATCTGTCCGGGGCGTTATGGATGGCGCCCGAGTCCGTATGGGCGGCTCATCAATTGTGTCGTGTCTTGTCACTGTCAGGTCAGTAAGTTTCATTGAGCAAGGTGGACACCTGAAATTGCTATGATGAAGTTTAGCACTCCGGAGACCGGAGCATTTCAGGTGGAGCCACTCATGACACCCATAACATAATACAGACACCCCTCTGTTTGTGATTTTTCTGCGACAAACAGGGCACACGTATGCCTCGGGGCCTGGATTAGACTCAATGTCTCCGGCAACAAGGAGTAGGAGATAGAGACAATGAAGACAAGCCGGCTTTGCCTTCATTGTCAGTGAAAAAATAAATTAAAGAATAGGAAAGGTAGGATAGAACCTGAACATACCTGTTCTGTTGGTTTGGTGGGTTGACAGGTCTTGACCAGGGAACCTGGGTCAGCCCCGGTGCGAAGAACCGCCTGTCCGAGGGGCTGGGCTGTAGTTGTTGTTGTTGTAGCCAAGCCTGTAAGAGACATTAGTATGTTCAGGGGGATAGTCGGAGGGAGAAAATAAAAACATTGATTATTAAGACAATACAATACAGTACAAACAAACAATATATTGAGAAGAGAAAGAGAGAGAAAAAAGGGGGGTGATCATTGAGCCTACTCCACCAGGTCCAAATCCAGGAACCTGGCTGCCTCCACCGGATTCGTCCAAAGGGACTCCGGGGTGAGGGACGTTGGTCGCAGAGGGCACTCAAAGAGGTGTCTGGTGGTATGGGGGGAGGAGCTACATGACGGGCACGTGTCTGCGATATCCGGGTTAACCCTGGCCAGGTAACTGTTAAGATATTTGGAGTAACCTGACCTGAGCTGAGCCAACGTGACTCTTGTCGGGCGCGGGAGAGTTTTTTCCGCCTCCGAAATTTTCGGGGGACGTCCGCCAAGAACCACGTTGGATCCCCTGTCCTGTAAGGATCCGGATACCGCTTGGGTGTGTATCCAAGACAGCGCCTCCTTTATCGTCATATGGCCCCCCCGAATCATGACGATTGGGTGATTAATTGCCGCCGCTTCGGTCCGATAATCACGCCGAATCTGCCTTGCCCAGTCCGTATTTACCGGTCCTATGCTACCATGGTTTGGATGGCTGGAATCCTCACACTTGATCAAATGTTGGCGGGTGAGTAAAGAGCAGTGCGTCCTCACAGGCAGAACTAACGTCTCATCATGCAGGTGATCTTCAGGGGTCATTGAATGACATCCTGTGATCACCCTCAGAGCCGAGTTCTGAACTGTTTGGAGCTTTTTCCACTGGGTATCGCTCAAGCTTGGTGCCCATACCGGTGAGGCGTAATCGATAAGGGGACGACCTATGGCTTTATAAGAGTCTAGTATCGTCTCCTTATCTTTACCCCAAGTACTGCCCGTTATTGCTTTGAGGATCCTGGTTCGGCCCTTTACTCTAGCAACCACGCTTTCCACGTGTTTGGAGAAGGTATGCATGGTATCAAAAGTAACCCCAAGAATTTTGGGGCTACCATGCGTGGGGACTCTGTTGTTGGCATCAATGTATACCTCCAGAGTCCTCCTTACCTCCTTGGTCCAGTTGGTGAAAAGCGTGGCTGTCGATTTTTGTGCGGAAAGTTTGAGGTTCCGTTCTGCCAAGAAATTACAGAGCATTGGCAGATAATCATTTAACCTCCCTTCCAGTTCTTCGATTTTCTCACCCGATGTTAGCACAGTGCAATCATCGGCGTAAGAAATTAGTTTCAGATCTGGTGGGGGGACCGGGACGGAGGAGAGATAAGTGTTGAACAGCAGGGGGGATAATACTCCTCCCTGCGGTACCCCTTGCTTATTTCTCCTCAGCCCCGATTTGGAACCTCGAAACTCCACATAGGATTGTCGTCCAGCCATATAAACTGCCAACCATCTTTTGTAGACGTTTGGAAGAGAAGAGTTATACACATCTTGCAATAACTTGGTGTGACAGACTGTATCAAATGCCTTCGCCAGGTCCAAGGCAACCACCACTGTCCTATGGTGAGGCTTCTTCTTGTTGATACCATCGGTGATGGCAGAAGTAACCTCACACAGG
Source organism: Heteromyza rotundicornis (assembly GCA_951394025.1). Taxonomy (NCBI): domain Eukaryota; kingdom Metazoa; phylum Arthropoda; class Insecta; order Diptera; family Heleomyzidae; genus Heteromyza; species Heteromyza rotundicornis. Next base: position 50,219,790 of record OX596010.1, on the reverse strand, counting down.
GCAGTGGTAGTGCTGTGGCCCGAGCGGAAGCCGTGTTGATGATCTGCCACTGGGAGGCACTCCCTAAGAGTAGGGAGTAGCAGAGATTCCAGCACCTTCACAACTGGTGAGAGCAGTGTGATGGGCCTGTAGGAGCTGCCCTTGTCTAGCGGCTTCCCAGGTTTGGGAAGGGGAATAATCTTCCCCAGCTTCCACTTTTGCGGTATCTCCAGGGAGTTAACACATCGGTTGAAGACCTTTGTTAAATAGTTAACTCCCTGCTCCCCCAAGTGCTTAAGCATGTTTATTGCAAGACCATCGGGACCCAACGCCGTCGAGTTTTTTGCAGATTTGATGGCTATGGAGACATCATCCGAAGAGAACGTGACCTCCTCATCTTTGGGGATGTGGAGGGCACGAATTCTTCTTTTGATGCCCCTTCGGTTTTTATCTGGTTTAGGAGGGTGTTCCACAAACTGCTTGTTCAAAGCAGCGCAACACCTGACGGGGTCAAGCGGCGTATACCCATCCTCAAAAGAGAGTATGGGTTTTCCACTTCTACGGGGATTCGTGAGGTTCTTCAGTGTCTTCCACAGATCTTTGGAACCTCTCTCCGACTCCTTCAGGTGATTACGCCATTTCTCCCGACAATGATCACTGACAAGTTTACCAATCTCAGTGGTCATTTCCTTCAGGCGGGGATCCGCCGCATTCTGTCTCCTGAGTGCATCTCTTTGGTTGGCAAGGAGAGATGCCTCTCGAGGGAAGTTTGGACGCATATTGGCTATGCGTCCGGCAGGAATGCAGCGTTTCCCAGCCTTCACTAGGATGTCTCTGAAAGTCTTTTCGCCCGCATATGTGTTGGCGGGTGCGGGCTGCTGACTGAATTGCGCCTCACATATCTCCTCGAATCTCTCCCAGTCCGCCTTTCTGAAGTTAACAAAGGTACGGTTTTCGGAAGTTATGAAATCCGTACTCTTTGTCAACTCCAGAACGATTGGGACATGGTCGGAACTCAAGGCGATATGCGTCCTCCACGAGGTATGGGCAATTAAGTCAGCACTGACTATGGAGACATCGGGAGAGCTTTGACAGTCGGCTGTGATACGGGTCTGGTACTGTTCGTTGGCGATACAAAATGCTGTCCCATCGATTTGATCAACCAACGAATTTCCCCTTCGATCACATCCTAAATTCGAATACCAGCCATCATGATGGGCGTTTAGGTCCCCCAGTATAACCCTGCTCTGGCCCTCCAATAGAAATTCTATTGAAGGACTGTACCCAGAGCGGCAGGCTGCCACAGGAGGGATGTATAGATTAAAAATCTCAATCTCAACCTCGCCCGATCGAACGGCAATCCCCTGTATTTCCAGGTGATCGTCGCTAGATGGGATGTTTAGCAGGCGAAAGGCGACCGAGTCATGGATAAGAAAGGCAATACCTCCTCCTTTGTTTTTCTCGCGGTCTTGTCTAACGACACTATAACTTGACGAGCAAGAAAGGGGATTCCTGCTCGTCAGTTTGGTCTCTTGGAGTGCCGCAATGAGGATGCCATGCCTACCCATGAAATCGGTCACCTCAGTTGCTTTCCTGCTGAGTCCGTTACAGTTCCATTGCAAGATCTTGAAACCACTTTCATCGTTATCTTGCAAGGAACCCCCGGGCTCATCTACGGTGATTGGGTTAATGGCGTCGCCTGCTGGTGTCGGCACAGTCGGGTTACGGGCGCTGCGGTCGGTCGGCTGAGACTGCCGGGCACGGTTGGGTGATGCTGGGCGTGGAGTCACCATCCTGCGGCAGCATGGGCCCACATAACTAGGGCCATATTGGCCCTTGTTACGTAGTCCCGAGCACCTCAGGTGGTAGGTGTATCCACACTCATTACACACAACCGGCCACGCAGTCCCCGTCAAGACCTTCCGACAGCACCTGCACGTCGACCGGGCTGGGCCAGCAGGAGACACGCATAGGGGTCCGGATGTCTGAGTGTCCGTGTCATGTCTTACGTCCGGATCTGTCCGGGGCGTTATGGATGACGCCCGAGTCCGTATGGGCGGCTCATCAATTGTGTCGTGTCTTGTCACTGTCAGGTCAGTAAGTGTCATTGAGCAAGGTGGACACCTGAAATTGCTATGATGAAGTTTAGCACTCCGGAGACCGGAGCATTTCAGGTGGAGCCACTCATGACACCCATAACATAATACAGACACCCCTCTGTTTGTGATTTTTCTGCGACAAACAGGGCACACGTATGCCTCGGGGCCTGGATTAGACTCAATGTCTCCGGCAACAAGGAGTAGGAGATAGAGACAATGAAGACAAGCCGGCTTTGCCTTCATCGTCAGTGAAAAAATAAATTAAAGAATAGGAAAGGTAGGATAGAACCTGAACATACCTGTTCTGTTGGTTTGGTGGGTTGACAGGTCTTGACCAGGGAACCTGGGTCAGCCCCGGTGCGAAGAACCGCCTGTCCGGTTCTGCAGCTGTTGCAGCGTATCGACGTAGTGTTTCGATGGATGGGTTTGCCACATACCGGGCAGAGCCAGGTCCTTGGTCCAGGGTTAATTTCTATGCCGGCACGGATGAGAAGTGAACGGAGCAGGAATACCGGTGTATGCCGCTCCGGTGTAAAAAAACGGGTTGAAACATATGTATAGTTGAATTCTGGGTACAGTTGAGGTAGGCAGTCCTTGGACGAGACGTTGGTGTCCCGTGTCGATTCCGAAGGCCCGACTGCCAATGAGAAACGCAAGTGTGTTCACGATCTGTAGTAATAATTTACAACATTTACTACAAATACTCCAAATACTCCAATTGGTGAATACCCCTATTTTTCAATATTTTTATTTTCAGACATTTTCGTATATGTTTTTTTTTTTTTATTTTTACCATTTTCAGATTTTCATTTTGTAATTTTTTTCTATTTTCTTTTTTAAAAATTTTTTTTTTTTTCAGATAATACATTTGAAATTAAAACACTACTAATGAATGCATTCATTGCTCATATGCAAACAACTTTTCATGGTATGCTATTTTAATTGGTTCGCAAACAATTTTTCGGCCTGATACGAAAAATGAAACAAATAAATAACAAAGATTCACTGATCGACAAAACTGAACTTTTTGTGTGTTAAATAGACTCGATATACAAATTGTTATGGATTTTGCCACGCTAAATTCTAAAATAATAGTGAAATTTTTCCAGCACACATCAAAAAAACACTTTTTGTAGCGTTTGCGGAAAAATGGTGCGTTCTGGAAAATTTTCATTATTATTTTCGGATTTAGCGTGGCAAGATACATTAAAAACAACCATGTGGATAAATGCGGTATGTAACACAAATTTAAGTACTGATCACAGTTTCTAAGAATCAGAAGCGACAAAGAAGACATGTCCCCCTTGTATTGAAAAAAGAAAAATTAAAAACATATAAACTTATTTTCTTGAAAGAATTTGTATGTTACATCCTTCATCCATTCTGCCCTGCAACGCATAAACACATTATAGAAAAAATTATGTGTTCGAGAAAAATGAGTTTGTTTGGAAATTGTTGAATTTAAGCAAATTTTAGCAATACTGGTAAAAACAAGCATGTGCAAGATATTCCATTTTTAGTCTTTTTATTTCTTTTTATGGAAATAAAAATACAGAATTACAAAGCAAAAACACATTATACGTGTTTGAAATGTTTTTGTGAAGCTTTTTCGATTTCAAAATATTCTACACATTCCAAATTAAAAACCATAATGTGTTTCTTTTTTGTTTTTGATAATGAAAATTTATTGACATACAATTTCAGAGTAATTATAAATCGACAATGTTTTTCTTTTTTGTAACATTGGGAAAAAGCATACATATAATGCGATTTTCTATTTCATATCTTCGCAATGGTGACAGATTTTGCAAAATTTTGATGCAGAGCTAATGGACATTGGGAGATTCAGAAAATGCTTCCAAGGTTAGGTTAGGTTAGACTGGCTGGCCAAAGCCACGGATAGACCTACAAGGTCCCTACCGATACCCGAAAGGAGTCTTTATTGTTTCAGCGTACGTAAACATCATTTAACATGCAAGCGTTGTTTGCAAATCTTATAAGATAATTCACACTAAGTCCGGCGATTTCTTCTAGACCCCCAAACGTCGAAGCTCCTAAGTACTTCAAACGAGTTCCCGAGAGAGCGGGACAGAAGCAGAGGAGATGTTCCAGAGTCTACTTTTCCTCTTCTAGACATTTCCTGCATTCATCACTGCCGGTCAGTTTTAGCTTAAACGCGTGAGCTGCCACCATACAGTGACCAGTTAGAACACCCACTAATGTTCTACAATTTTTACGGTCGAACGATATAACATTTTTTGTGTGTCCCACATTGTATGGTTTGCACATGATTTTAGCGATTCTGCAGGTAGTTAAATTTGTCCACCTTGCATTCGCCCTTCTCCACATGCTTTCTTCCAGATATCTATTGATTTCCTGCAGAGGCATCAGTACTTCGCTGATTTGATCCTCTGGCAGACTAGTTCCCTTTTTTGCAATATCATCTACTGCTTCGTTTCCCTCTATGTCCTTGTGACTCGGTACCCAATAGATACATAGCATACTCTTGGTAGCCAGTTTGTCCATCGCTACTCTACACTGAAGGACATTCTTGGATTATGACCAGTGCGATGTTATTGCTTTTATGGCCGCTTGACTGTCTATATATATGTTTATTAGGCAGTTCTCTGTTTCATCTACGCAAGCTAGCTCCGCTGCCTTACGGGCAGCAAACACTTCTGCTTGGAATATGCTACAGTAATCGGGAAGTTTAAAAGACTTGCTGATGTTGAGTTCAGCACAGTAAACACCAGCCCCAACACCAGCTGACATTTTCGAGCATCTGTGTATATATTGAAAGTTTTGCGCATTGGTTTCATGCCCTCGCGCCAGCCTTCTTTTCTTATATCCTTTTTCCATGGTATATTGTCGGAATCATATAGTCTGAAGCGAACGTAGCATCCCGGCCTATATAACTGTGTCCTAAGGATCTGCATGTAAGTTGTCCTGTTACTCGTAGTCTTAATGCAGATTTTGCCGCCCGATTCTCTGCATAGAGGTCAATCGGAGGTAGGTTGAGGATAGCTTCAAGAGCTGCCGTAGGAGTGGTTCTAATTGCCCCCGTCGTACATAGCGCTGCGAGTCTCTGAACTTTCTCCATGGGCTTAACGTATGTTTTCTTATTGAAGACGGTTCACCATACCAGGATACCATACATTAGTATGGGCCTAACTATGGCTGTGTAGCACCATTGCATTAGTGAATGTGATATGCCCCATGTGCTTCCAAACATCCTTTTACATGCATATAAAGCGTTAGTGGCCTTCTTCATCCTCTCTTCAACATTGAGCTTCCAGTGCAGCTTGTTGTCCACAACTACCCCTAGATATTTGGTATGTGATTTGAGTATTATGTTGGTACCATTTAAGATGGGTGGTGCCCATTCCGGGACCTTATACTTTCTAGTGAATAGTATCATGTCCGTTTTCTCCGCATTTACACTCAGACCTGCCTCTGTCGCTCACTTGAGTATAGTGTCGAGAGTGTCCGTCATGAGTGCACTTAATGTTGATGGGCATCTCCCCGTTATAATTACAGCAATGTCATCAGCATAGGCTATTAATCTCGGGGCCTTACCATCGAAGTATGTGAGAATTTTGTTAACTACCAGTATCCAAAGCAGTGGAGATAGAACGCCTCCTTGCGGTGTTTCTCTGCACGTTTCCTTTGTCACTACAGCCCCGTTCCATTCTGCTTTTATCTGTCTGCAGCTCAATAGGCTTTTTATCCACAGATAGATAGCATTGTCGATTCCTATATTATATAGACCCTGCAGTATAGCTTCCGTCGATACATTGTTGAAGGCCCCTGCAACATCCAGAAAAACCCCTAGAGCGAATTCCCCATGTTCCAGTGCCTTCTCTATACCAAGTACTAACGAATGGAGCGCAGTCTCGGGGGATCTGCCTTTTGTATATGCGTGTTGTGCCCTTGACAGACATCCAGGGTCTATTGTGTCACCTATATATGCTGCCAAAATTTTCTCAGAGGTTTATAGGAGGAAAGACGTAAGACTAATCGGTCTGTAGTGATTACAGTTTGTTTATCTAATTCCGTCATCAGAAATTTTCTATATAGGACCCAGTTTGTATTTTTCGGATTCCTTAGAACTTTTCTTATTTGGGTTGGGTAGAAACTAACATTGAAGCTTAAATACTTGTGATCTGAGAACGACGGTGTTTCCAGCACCTTCCATTCTGCGATCGAGGTATTTTCTCCGGTGGATAGAGTGATATCAAGAACGTTTCTTGAGGTGGGTCCAATATACGTTGGTTCCTCACCCCGATTACCGATTATAAGTTCAGTTTGCAAGATGTAGTTCAGTAAAGACTCACCTCTGTCATTGATGTCTGCGCTGCCCCATACCGTGTGATGTGCGTTTGCATCAGAGCCGATGACAAGGGGGTGCTTCCTCTCGCTGGTTGTTTCCACCAGTCTATGAAGCTCTAGCAGCGGAGCGTTACCGTCATGTGGCATGTAGCATGACGCAAGGAGTAGAGTATCATCGCTGCCGCCATCTATTGCCACTACTGTCAGGTCGTCTGTGGAGAAGTAAGCTGAAATATTAGAGTGTATACTTTTCCTTACCAGTATAGCCGTTCTTACCTTGTTGCTTACATTCGGGATGTATAATTGAAGTTTCGTGACCTTAGCCCAGATACCAAGTTACCCGAAGCTATCCAGGGTTCCTGGACTAAAGCCACATCGTAGCCACCTTCTTCTAGGTTCAGAAGAAGCTCGACTGAGGCCATCTTACAACGATGGAGGTTTATTTGAAGGACCTTTAGCATCTGCTACCGGCTCCTCCACTGGGATGGGTTCGCACTCCATTACACCTTTTTCCTCGACATCGCGTAGATTGAGAGAGGAGCTAAGTATTTCGTCGAGGTCTTTCTCAACTTCTCCTGCCCCCACCAGCGTGCTTCCAAAGGAAAAACGCATTATATGACCACGATGTGTTTTTTCATAGCTGGGGAGATATTGACACGATAAGACAGTACCCGATGCCATCTGATAGCAAGGAAGTACAGAGATGCTTGGGGAGAATGATTCTCCCCTTCACAGCGTGTTCACTCTACTCCTATCGGAGTAGATTTACTACTCTCGAGATGATTCTGAAATTTCTACTCCTCTACTATGGTAGTAGATTTTTCTTCTTCCCTCAAGATACTTTCTACTACTATGGTAAGAAATCTCTCCTCAAAATATTATATGTGTTTTATACAATGCAAAATTTGTACTACTATCGTAGAATTTGTACTACTAGAAAACCATATTTACTCGCTCTTGAAATCTACTACCCTGACAGTAATTTCTACTACTCTCGTAGAATTTCTACTACTAAGCAAAAAATTAAATCTAACCTCTTTTCTTCAAATCTACTCCCCTAAAATCGAATATCTACTACTCTCGTCATAGCAAAAAGTGAGAACCTTCCCCATTCAATTGATTTCCACGAATTTGATAATTTGCTTCTAAATTCATCTAATTCATGACCTGAACTAAAAATTATTGATTTCAGCCAACTGATACGCTTAATTACGTACTACTTTATAACATTTAAATACAACATTTTTTCTTTTTTTTTCGGTTTCGGACAAAATTTAAAAATTTAAAATTAGGACATTTCGGTTTCGCCCGAAAAAAAAATAGAAAATTTCGGCCGAAATAAAAAAAAAAGATTTTGGTCGGTCTCTTCTACTTATTATATCATCAATAATGTATTTTCACCTGAAAAAAATCATTTTACAGCTAAAAGTGGTATGCAATAAACTCGCACACGATATTTCGTACCATGTATCGCATGCTATGTACCATAAGTGGTCTACACTTACGATCTATCGCCTGAGATGTATAGTATGCGAGAATTTATCGCTAATATAGACGGCGGTAACCCCCATTTTTCATTGAATTTCCATTGAGTTTAATAAACCTGTTAACATCATAAATAATTATATTTGTACATAAAAGTATATTCAAATCATAGCTAATATTAATACATATATTTCAATAAAGACAGTTTATTAAAAAATCGCCAAATATTAAACCCCCAACATATTTTTATAGCTATTCAAGGTCATCAATCATCACGTTGTCGTTTCCATTTTCTAATCCAATTGATAAAATTTCGGGACCCATTGTCTTTGATTCAATTATTTTAGGAACCTCGTTAGCTTCTGAGTTGGCACGGTTGCCGAATTCTTGCATTTTTAGAATAAGCATAGCGAAAACTTGAGCTGGCAATGATGTTTGCAGCACTTGAAGCAAACGAGCTGGTTGGCCGCATACTACTATAGCATTAGCCAAGTGCTCAACTCCACTTTCGAATTCTCCACGAGCAATAAGAGTTTCTCCCAATTGAATTTCTTGAAGGAAATATCTGGAAATAGATGACATCAAAAACATAATTAAATAAAAAGGGTCTTCACAGTTTCATTCATCAGTACTTTATACCTAGTGCTCGGATTTTTATAACCTAAAAAAAAGCAAAAAATTACTTTAAAAAATGACAAAATACCCTAAAAACACCAAAAAAATTACCTAAATATTTATTAAATATTAATTTGCATCTTGTTTGGTTCTGAACAAATAGTTCTGCTTACAAGAAATATGCAAATCAAATTTGCGATTTAAGTGTGTTCAAGAGCATAATAAAAAATCTTCCAACCAATTGATACCCTGTAAAATATAGATGCACTCTAAAACCCAAATAAGGTTGAAGTTTGACATTTGTGACACAAAGACATTTTCAGTAAAAGCAAGAGTTCTTGGAAACTTGTTCGGTGTAAATGCAGGTATATATAGGAAATCAAATTGGTTGGTAAGCAGTCAGCAAAATTATCTTTGATGAGGGAGTGGCAGTCCCGAAATGGTCCATAAGACAAATAGCCTTGTTGACTGTTAAGACTGTAAATACTGCCATGCTGATGCAACCCTGCGTAAATAAATGTAATTTTTGGCATTTTTTCTGAGCCGATGGCGTCCTGCGCACATTGGCCAGTTCAGTTGAAAAAGAGATTTCGAGGAATAAACATCGATAGGTTTTTTTTTTATTATTTTTCCAAACGCTAAAAAGTGTGGTTTTTTTCTTTGTTACAAGCCAATTATAATGGACGGTGACGCCCGCAAGAAATGTGACATAAGAATCTGTTGTGTGAAAAACAATGGAGACAGTTTTAACCCATTCAGGACCATAATGGCTTTTTATTCAAACTATTCATAGGAAATTTCCCCATATGTCATTTGGAAATTCATGGGACATATGTGTCCCAGTGGTCTTCAAGGGATACATATCACATAATACATATACGTTGAAGAGTTCTCTACCATTTCCACTAAACTCCAGATTTTTTAAGCTTTTCTCCGAATTTATAAAAAGGATTTTCAAAAAATTTAATTTTTCCCATACAGTTTATATGGGAAAATCCCAGTCTCGCGAGCACGTGTTAATGTTGACCTAGGATGCCCAAATTTTTTTTAGAATTTTTTCTCACAAAATGAAACTATTTGAGGGGGATCGTGGATTTCCAGCGAACAAAAAATTTTCTCCATTCGATTTTGGACCACGCTAATATATATATATATATATAATGATGAGCTGAAGGAATTCCAAATAGAATTATTCCGTTGATAATTAAAACCAACTGCAACAGCTTCCACTATTGGTTCGGCTTGTCAAAGATATTAGAAGGAAAAAAAGGAAGACGGCAAGAAATTAGCAGAATCAATATGTGGCTTTATTCCTTTTTAATATTTTACCTATTCGGCTTCCAGAATATATATATAAATATATATATATATATAAATATATATATATATATTAATATATATATTTGTCCAGGTCAGTCTGTCTGTCTATCTGTCTGTCCCTAACGCTAATTGATTCAAAATTTATAGCTACACTAAACAAATTTTTTTTAAATGTTAGCCCTTCTGGTGGTTTGTCCACACGACGCTGCGGTTGTGAGAAGGAATTAGAGTCACTTACAATATATTCACACATAAATGTTTATAAATGTTAGCCCTGGTGAGGAATCGAACCCACAACGCTGCGATTGTAAGTAAGATGAAGAAGCCAGCCAAATACCTTTAGCTAATATCGATAAACTTCAGCAAGCTGTATGCAAAACGCTTTCATGTATATACACACACAAAAAAATCATGTTTCACATATAAACAAAAATAGCTTCGACCTAAAGCTGCCACCTTTAAGAAAATAACACTGCCACAAGACTACCGTTGACACCTAACACTATATTCACCTATTTCGGTGGTGTATTAGATTTTCATATTACACTTTCCTATTACATTATATTTCATATTTGCATATATTCCCAGTACAACATTAAGGTCCGCACACACCAACGCGAAATACCGCAGCGAAACTTACTCAAAAATGTTTCTTGCAAATGCGATATTTAAATAAAAAATATTTGTTTGAGGTTAGAAATTTCATGAAAACTAATAAAAATGTAAATCATTTATATATTAAAATTCCCGAAAAAAATACTACAAAATGAACACCTTTCTTAGAAGACATTCAAGAAATTGTAAAAGGGGAAATCAAAACTTAAAAAAATTTATATCTCGGAAAGTAGATTGTCCAAATATGACACTTTTACATGTGGTAATTTACATTTCTAATCCTACTATAATTATCGCTAGTGATAAAAAATGTCAAACAGAAGATGTGTCTCACAGATCATAATCTATGTTTAGTAATACTCAGTTTGAGTTGAGGCTGTGTGGCCATTTACAATTCTAATGTATTCTATTATTGTCGCTATTAAGAAAAGTACACACACAAGTAATAAATAGTTTATAGCCTGCGCGGGGATCACTTATCGTGCCTCTGCTGATATTATTCTAATTCTGTCCAGTTTTAAGAGATTTTTTGTGCCTATATATTTGGGTGTTTTATTAAAATAAAGTCAGTACCTTACAAATACTCAAAACAAGTAAATGTAATATTGGTGAAATTTAAAAATTTTAAATAAGTGGCGTTTCTCACGGCCTAAACAGTGAGAAAAGCATAACCGAGGCTTAAACAGCGGTTGTATACAGTTAACTAATACAAGTTTTTATTTTCGAATACAAAATGTCGAATGAAAAGCGAAAATTGTTGGAACGCCAGAATGAGATTGGCGAGATGATCATCGTCATGAATGATAAGGTGCAGCAAAAAAAGCTGCGTCAAACTACGTTGGATGAGACAAATTCCCACTTGGAAAAAAGTTATTTCGAGAGCAGACATTTCGAAGAGATTGAAAAAATAGTGTACGGAATTCGTACACACATAAAAAATGCAGATGTCGACCTTACTATGCCGAAGCAGGCAACTGAGGCAGCTGGGTCTAGTGAAGGTCATCGGCAAGAAGCACACAGCGGCAAGAAGGGCACAAGAGGGAACATCTGGAAGTCAAGCCGGCAGACATTCTGATAAGAAAATTTTTCCGTCAAGTGAACAACATGAAATTATTGTTGGATGAAGGCATAGAAGATGATGCCGGCAGAGCGGAATTGGAATGCAGAAAATCTTGTTGGGAGCAGAAAATGCAACTCATAAATGCAATTTATACAAAATTGACATTTGATATGGGAGAGGACGATGACGATGTAGAAGAGCAAAAAGATCAAGTGCACAGGTCGTATAGCGATGCTTCAATGGACTTAGCAAAGAAGATGCGGTCACTGGAGATAGTGAAAAGGCCAGCAACTTTTAAGCTGGAGGATATCAAAATCCCAACATTTTTTGGGGAAATAAACGAATGGTCCTCTTTTTACGATATATTCAAAAAATTGGTACATGAGGTCAGCCATTATTCAAATGTTGAGAAAATGTACCGATTGAAGTCATTAGTAAAGGGAGAAGCTGGAAGGCTAATTCAATGTTGTTGATGCAAGTTATGATGCAGTGTGGGAAATGTTAACACATCGGTACGCTAACCGTCGGTTACTGTTTACAAAGTTGGTTGACAAAATGTTGGACCAGCCAGAAGTCAACAGCGAGGCAGCATTGAGTATAAAGCAGCTTCTCGATACAACAAATGAATGTGTTCATGCTCTGAAAGGGATGAATATCAAATTGGATGATTCGGAGCCACTAATTGCTCGTATCATCATAAGAAAGCTGGACAGAGACGGGCTGCGTTCATATGAGCAGAACGTGAAGAAAACTAGGGAGATACAGACTCTGAGCGATGTGATGCAGTTTTTGGAGCTGCAGTATCAAGCGTTAGAAGCTGTAAAAGGAATGAAGCTGATTGGAAATAGTGGAAGCAGTAGGCAAAGACAATCTACAAATTCGTTTTATACGGGACAACTAAGCTGCGCATATTGTAACACAGTAGGACATAGTGTGAAAGTAGGACATAACATTCCTTGCGCTATCAGTGGAAGATCGACACAGCTGGGTAAAGAAAAGCAACGCGTGTTATGTATGTCTATAACATAAGATAGACAAGAAATGCAGTAATGGAGCTTCCAAATGCAAAAAGTATTGTAAAAATCCTCACATTCTGCTGCATTGGGAAAGAACGTATGGTTTAAATAAAACAAAAAATGAACCAAGGCAGGAGTCAGCGACTTCAATGATGACAAAGGACGATGCATCACCGGCTGTTCTTTTGACAACGGCACAGGTAAGAGTAAAAACAGCGCATGGAGAATTTCTGACCTTGAGAGCACTAATTGACCAAGGCCCACAAAAACCGCATTTTCAGAAGAAGCTGCGCAAATATTGAATTTACCAAAGAAGAAGGTGAATTTGGAGCTAGTTGGTCTTGGAAGCACGGTGGTTGCAGTATCAAAGTAGAAAGTAAATTTGGAAATCCGACCAAGGTTTATGAGCGACGAATTGTTCGTAATTGAGGCATTAGTATTGCCAAAGCTGGCCAAGGCGCATTCGGTCACATCATTTAAGTATGATATCAATCAGTTGAAAAATCATACGTTGACCGATCCTAATTTTAACAAATCAGACCGAATTGATATTGTTATCGGCGGCGACTTGTATCCAGAGATCTTAGAGGAAGGCATATTGAAATTGGATAAAATCCTGGGTCAATCTACAAAGCTTGGGTGGATATTATCCGGAGTACTCAACGTATAAAGTAGGAGTAAACAATTAACAGCAGCCGTAACAACTGGGTTGGAGCGATTTCGGGAGTTGGAGGAGATAAATGATTCGGTTATTCCTTCAGATGGGGATGATTTATGTCTACGGCAATACAAAGCTACACCGAAACCAGATAGAGATGGCAGATTCATCGTTAACTTGCCGTTTAAAGAAGATAACGCCCTCGGAGATTCTCGAAAGCAAGCAATGGCAAGATTCCTGAATTTAGAGAAAAAGTTACAAGCAAATAATGCATTAAAAACGGAATATGTTAAATTCATGCGGGAGTACCAACACCTCGGTCATATGTAAGAAGTCAACGACCATCTGCGTGGAAAATATTATCTTCCTCATCAAGCGGTGGTTCGTGAGAGCAGTATTACGACTAAGGTTAGAGTTGTTTTTGATGCTTCGGCGAAAACATCAAATGGCAAAAGCCTCAACGATGTGTTACATGTGGGGCCAAGGCTACAGAAAGATATATTTGATATCATAGTGAAGTGGCGAGTTTGGAAAAATATAATTGATGGCAGACGTAGAGAAAATGTACCGTCAGGTAAAAGTCGCGAAAGAAGACCAGAGTTACCAATACATACTTTGGAGAGAGAATAAGGCGGAACCGATAAAGCAGTATGAACTAACAACTGTCACCTATGAAACAACTTCAGCACCATTCCTTGCCATTAGAACATTGCACGAGATAGCAAATCAATGCGTCGATGCAGACATAGCTAAAATCATCAAGGAAGATTTTTATATGGACGATCTAATGACTGGAGCAGATACCATTGAAGAGTGCAGGCGAATTCGTGGTAAAATATCACATCAATTGGATAAATTTGGATTCCATTTGAGAAAATGGAGTTCTAATACCTGTAACGAGCAGTTTGCTTGTGTTTGGAGCGAGGGTCTGGCACGTCTTGCGCTCGGCTTAAGCTCGCCGAATGTCGCGGGAACTTTTGCTCCCTGCTGTCGTTCAAAAAAAACAAATTTGCGTGCCATAAAAAAATTAAACATGCAACATTAAACGAGACCAATACACAAAGAAAATCGAACAGAAGAAACAAAGGGAACGTACTAGATTGGCATCGAGCAATGACTGCCAAGTCAGTTGGTGCTTTGGTGGTTCGCACCGTGGATGGGCCCTCCCCATATGACTGCTAAAGTAGCCATCCTTTGGCATCCAAATTGCCATCACTATTTAAATGGATGCCCCTTGATTCGCCTGTCGTCCTTCCCTACTGCATCCTCAACCGATTATATTTTCTCCTACTCCGACATTCTTTCAGATAAGAACTTTCAAAAGAATTTCCACTTAGTTGATTTACACATTATATTTATAATATTCCTTAACAACATATAATTGACTTAGGGATTTACAACATTCAACATAGGTATATAGGTATATTGGGTATTTTCATTTATAAAGGAAAGTATTTATAAAGGTAAGTATCTATAAAGGTAAGTAATTGTTACGGTAGGTATTTCATTTCATTTTAATTTAATTGACATTTGTTTTTTCTTTACAGATGTTTACATATGAGGACAATTGGTAAGATATACGGTAAGTATAAGTAGTTTTGGTTTTAAACAAAAAGCAATTTCATATTTTTTTGGATTCATTCGTTTTAATTTAATTCAATTTTTCTAGGTATTTCTTCTAAGCGGTAAATATTTTCGATTTTTTTATTTAATTTATCATGTTTTTGTATTCACTTTGCTTTCTTTTATTTCATTTCCAATTAGGTATAACTGGTTAAAAAAAAGGTAAGTATTCATTTCTATTTTTTTTTTAATATAATTTACTTAACATTTTAATTTTTTTCAGGTGTAAGTATTTTACAAGGGTATAAATATTCAGAATGGTATGTTATTTTTTTTTGTTCTTTTAGTTTATTTTTTTAATTTTTAGCAATTTGTTTTCTCTTTTATTTTTTCCAGGCGTTGGGTTATATTTCCTTTTGGTTTTTATTATGATCAAAATTTCCGCAGTTATTCCTTTCTTTTCAGAAAGTCCTGAAACTCGGCTCGGTATCCGGCATTTTGTTTCAGCCCAACTACAGCGCTTTCTCTATAAAAGAGTGTTACCTAAGGAATTCCTGGGCCCAATATTTTCCCTATCTAACACCTAACTCTCCTAACTACGCCGATTTCAAAACTCTGTATATAAAAAGGAACGATCGCGAAATATCTTTTTTTTTCTTTAAAGAAAAATATAATCCATCACCGTTCTTTGTTGTTTTTTTCTTTTTTTTTGATTATGTAAGGTTTCACCTTATTTTTTTACCTAATTATACGAGAACATACATTTTGGCTATTTACAACACATAAACTTATCTTTTTTTCCTTTTCAGGATTTTTTCCGGACCGCTTGTAAACCGCTGCCACCGTCACTGGATTTTTTTTTACCCCGTCCAAGGCCTGGGTCTCGCCAACAAAAGGGTGATCCACCACTCGCGGGCTTTTCGGGGTTCTCCGGCAAAAATTTTTGTTGTTTCGTTGCTGTGTACTCCTTTTGCGTTTTCCTGGTGCTGGTGGTTCTTGGGTGGTGCTGTATTATATGAACATTTTTTTTGGTTTTGTTAAACTTCTTTTCCATATTTTTTTTTTTTTTTGGTTCTCTTAGTTTTAATTCTTTTCCGTTTTCCTTCTTACCAGTTTGTTTGTGTGTTCCTCTGGGTAGACTTTGTATTTTGTTTAATTTTTGTAATTAATTTTTGTGGGGATTTGTTAATTGTTCTTGGTTCTTCCTTCTTTTTGTCTTCAGGTTAGATTTTCTTCCTTCTTTGTCAAAATCTGCATGTCATGTCTTTTTCGTTTAGTCAAGGTAGCCATTTCGATTTATTTTTTTTTTTGTAGTTTGGCAGCACTGTTTGATATAATCGGTCGAGGGATGCATCGTTCCAATTCTAACACTTACTAATACCTTTCTTTTTTTTCTATTTTTTTACTTGCACGTGTAGGCGACCGTCACACCACAAACTATTGGATGCAAGCCTGTGAGCATCAATAGGTTGCAATGACAGCTTCCGGGCGACTGCACTAAGACTACATCTGGGGACATGCAATAAACGGTTACACATTTTGACTACGGAAGGAACGAGCTAATCCAATATTATATGAATAAAAAATTTATAAAATACGTTTATATTTTAATAAATAGGCAAATAATTTAATAAATATATAGAGGAACGAAAAACTGAATAAATAACAAAAAAAATCAATAAAAATAAATAATTTATATAAATAGAGATGGACGAAATAAATTAAGAACTAGATAAGTGTAAAAATACATGTATAAATAATTGAATAAATAAACTTAAAAAAAATGTATAAATAATTAAACCTAATACTAATATCACAGATGAAGGATCACGGAAGTTTTTCCAGATTGCTAAAACAGTCTTGTCCAGGTACATGCGTATTTGTTTGAGGTGGTATGTTTTCACCAACATGTTGTTTTTTTTTTTATTTTTCTTGCAGATCTGTTGCCAGCAACACAACTACATACATTTAAGGATGACGAAGCTAAAAGCACAACATGGAAAATGTATATCCCTGGACTCTGGATGTCCCAGCGGTGATCTTCATGCGGTGAATTGAACTTTTTTGTTTCTTATTTTATAATTTATTCTTATTTTAGATAAGTTTTCGTATAACAAAAATGTACTACTATTTCTATTTCTAGTTATATTTCTATTTATTTTTCTGTTTCCTGGGCAATTTTTGTAATTTGTTTTTTTTTATTTTTATTTTTATTTATTTATTTTTTTTTTATTGTTTGAGATGTTGTGCGTGTATAACGCCTACAGATTTGCCTTGTAGATTTTCTACGTCGTAAAGATTTTTACCAACTGGTTTGACGATTCTGCATTTTAGCCATGGTCGACACAATTTTGCGTTTATCCCTTTCGCAAAATCGCTTTGTACAAAATTTTTTCTAAAGACCTCTTGTCCAACGTGAAAATGGATTTCTCGACTTCGACGATTATACGTTTTAACATTTTTTTCATATGCTTTATGAAGACGCTTTCGTATTTTATCTCGTATTATTTGCATTTTGTCGTGTTTTGTTATTATTTGCATTTCCCCATCTTCTAAAATATCGAGTTTCTTGGCAATCTGATACGCACTCGCGTGAGTGATCATATTGTTTCCGAAAAGAGCGAAATAGGGTGTTACTCCTATTGACGCGTGTATTGAGGAGCGCAGAGAGCATTCGATGTTTGAAAGATTTTCGTCCCATTCTCTTTGGTCGTTTTCGAGAAAAGCCCTGATAGAAGTTAAAATGGATTGATTGACTCTCTCACTTGCATTTGATTGTGGTGCATGAGAGGCGGTTCGCATGTGTCGAATACCAAACATTCCTACTAACTCTTTGAACTCTTTTCCAACAAACTGTTTCCCATTATCTGAGTGGATAATTTCTGGTACTCCAAATTTGTGGAAAACCTCTTCTGTCAAAAATTTATTTACTGATTTTGCAGTTGCTTTTCGCAATGCCTTTAGCAACACAAATTTAGTCTGGTGATCAAGAACAATAAAAATAAAAGAGTTGCCAGATTTTGATCTGGTATACGGGCCAAGAAAATCGACATAGATTTTTTGAAATGGCCTACTTGTAGTGACTTCGGCTCCCATAGTAGGACGAAGTGTCTGAGTTGAATGCTTACATTCTTTGCAGACACTACACCCTCTTACAAATTCTCTCACTTCAGTGCACATCCGTGGCCAATAAAAATATTCACGTACCCTACTCAACGTTTTTGTGAATCCTTCGTGTGATTTATGTGATTTTCGCATCACCTCAATGGTCAGCTCATTAGGCAACCACAATTTCCATACATGGTCTTCGTCGTTCGGTTCACCATTATAAAATTTTGTGCGTTTATAAACGTACCCGTCGATTACTTTCACATCGGGTAACCTATCTTCATTTTCCTCTACTGTTTGGATTAATTTCAAATATTTTTCGTTCTTAAACTCATCGGACCCAAAATCTACAACATCGTTGCTTTCCTCCAAACTCAGTTCTTCCATGTCAAAACGCGATAACATATCGGGTACAACATTTTTCGACCCTTTTCGATGCTCGATATCGAACGCGTAGCCCTGCAGCTTTAAGCTCCACCTCGCCAGCCTACCACTTAAGTCATTTTGCTTCATGAGCCATTTTAAACTTGAGTGATCCGTTATCACGGTAAATGGCATCATCTCAATGTATGGCCTAAACTTAGCGATAGCTGTTACCACTGCCAGACACTCTTTTTCAGTGACGGAATAATTTTTCTGAGCGGCATTCAATTTTTGGGAATAATATCCTATAGGGTGTTCTTCATCATTCTCATCTTTTTGAAAGAGAACAGCTCCCATTCCCACATTTGACGCATCACATTGTACAAAGAAAGGCTTTTTAAAATTCGGACTGACAAGGACTGGACTGGACACTAACGCTTTTTTTAATAAATTAAATGATTTTATCGCCTCGGGCGTGAAAACAAACTTCGTTGACTTTTTCAATGTATCGGTGATAGGTGCTGTTAGGGTTGCAAAATCTTTAATAAATCTCCGATACCATCCAGCAGTACCAAGAAATTGTCTCACTTGCTTCACAGTTTTCGGAATATTAATTTTGCTGATGGCTTCAACCTTGCTAGGGTCGGTTTTTAATTTTCCATCTCCTACAATATAACCTAAATACTTAAGCTCTGTAAAACAAAATTTAGACTTGGACATGTTAATAGTAAGATTGGCTTCGGACAGACGTTCACCAACAGTTTTTAAAATATCACAGTGAGTTTCAAAGTTTGACGATACAACAAGTAAATCGTCCAGATAGACAAAAACACGATCATGTAGTTCGGACGGAATCACTTTGTCCATGAGTCTGCATAGACGCTGCGCAGCGTTGCAGAGACCGAAGGGCATTACCGTGAACTGGTAATGTGGTCTACCCTGAACAGTGAAAGCGGTTTTCGAACGATCCGATTCTGCTAGTGGAATTTGCCAAAACGCGTCTTTTAAGTCCACAGCAGATATAAAATAGGTATCGCCGAGTCGACTCAAAAGACCGTCAATATTTGGCAACGGATAAGCGTCCTTAACCGTCACTTTATTTAACTCTCTTGCATCAAGGCATAACCGATTTTTGCCTGGTTTTATGACAAGGGTCGTTCTGCTGTTCCAGCTAGCGTGAGGTGCGGGCTCAATAACCTTCAGACTCAACATTCTATCTAACTCCTCGTAGGTCAATTTTTGCACAGCTGGAGATATCGGATAATACCGCACCTTTTTAGGGGTGGCATCTCCGGTGTCAATAGAATGCTGTTCTAAATTAGTTTTCCCTAATCCAAATTTTGTATAACACCTAAATTCATTTTTGGCTGACTCTAACATCTGCTTTTGAGTTGACGTTAAAACATGCATTTTAGGACTATCTGACTCACATGATTGAGACGAAGATTCTATACTTAAACTGCTGACAAAACATGGGGAAACATTGAACGTATTCCAAAAATCTATACCGAGGTATAGCACTTGGGACAAAGAAGGAACCAGATACAACGTAATACACTCAACTCGATCACGACATTTAATCTCGGCACGAATTTTTCCAACGATAGACTGACCTCGGCCATCGGCGGTTTTTATAATGGAACAGTAGTCGAGTATTGGGATTTTCAGTTTGGATACAAGATCCAAACAGTCCTTTCCCAAACAGCTAACCGTTGCTCCACTATCCATCAAGCCTTTGATTCGGTGGCCATTTAGAAATATGTCCATATATGGCCGATAATCAGTCCCAAATGGAATACTCGCCTCCGCGATATGTTTGCGTTCTTGCTTTCTTGCAGTGTATCGCGCTCGGATATCTAAGACCTTCTCACTCAAGGGGACATCATCAAAAATTTGCTTACGTCTAATTAAATAATTTTCTAACCTAACATGATACGGGACAATTTCGCGGACTTTCTTAATACTACTACTTAAATTTCTATTGACTACAATTAAAGGGACTGAATGACTAATATTTACGGGGTTTGAGTCTGAGTTGAGCACCCTGCCCCGGCGCTCTGAGTGCTCCTCTGGTAGTTTCCCTGACACTTAGGACATTTGGGGGTTATGACGTTCTCCCACCCACACTTGAAGCAGAAAATATTACGGACGGACGATGGACATTCAAAAAAACTGTGACCCACCTGTCTAC
This sequence comes from Heteromyza rotundicornis, assembly GCA_951394025.1. NCBI lineage: Eukaryota > Metazoa > Arthropoda > Insecta > Diptera > Heleomyzidae > Heteromyza > Heteromyza rotundicornis. The sequence continues at coordinate 50,199,389 of OX596010.1, read as the reverse complement.
AGTTCCAGCACTTTAAGGGCTGTCGTGCCTGGGTCTCATTAGCTCTGTTCAGTGCTTCCACTTCAAAAAATTTATATTGAGGATCAACCTCTTCCAACTCATTGACGCGTTTGTAACTGGGATTTCTATAGTGCTCGCGATTAGGCTGTCGCTTGGCGATGTTTCGCTCTGCTCGACGACATTCTTCCAACAACTGATCCATTGTGTGGATAGTCATCGGAAAAACTAGCTGCACTATCCCATCTTTTAAATTGTCTTTAACGATCCGCACCAGTTCATACTCAGGTATGGGCATCCGCAACTGATTTTTCAGTGTAATGACAGCACTGTGGAACTCTTCCACCGTTTCATTTGAATACTGTCTGCGCTCCATGATCTTCCGCTGAATCTCATAGTCGCTCTCATGTCTTCGGAATTTCCGAAGCATGGCCAACTTCAAATCCTCCCATTCGGGCTGAGGGTGTTGCCGTCTAAATGACCAAAACCACTCGTACGCCTCTCCCGATAAAAGTTGATGGAAGTGCTTCAAAAGCTCTGACCACGGACAGTTTCGATCTTCCCGTATCGCTTCCACTCTAAATAAAAAATCTTCGATGGTCACTGTCTTTGAAGAACCATCAAATTTAAGGCCCCATTTATCTAGATGGTATCGTATGGGTACCGGATTCCGAAAATGATAAGAATAATTAGCCGCATTGTTTTGTTGTATATTTGATTGTTGCTGTTGGTTATGAGGGGGAAATTGATATTCATGTTGTTCGTATGGATAAGATGGCCTACTCCGGTCAAAACCCTGATTTCGATTGGTTGGTGGTAGTGGGGGCTGAGCTTGAAAATGTTCACTCGGATCAGATTCCCTAACTTCTGAAGCCGTCGCATTCAGTTCTCCAATACCAGCTTGGTTAAAGTGTGTAGAGGGATTTTGAATGCGTTGTAGTTCAGCTTGGATTGAATCGCTGACTATTCGCGGTACCAATCTAGCAACTATCTGTTCAAACTGACTCAATATACTAGCCTGTGCGGCTCCCACTGATGCGCTAACATAATCGCGTAACGTCGTACCTTGCCCATCCACTCTCGTCGCTGAATTAATGATTCCGTTTTCATTTACTTCTCTTTGCCTTACTTCCTCTCGAATGGTTTGTGCAGTTAAGCTGCTAAACTGAGGTGAAGTGATGGTCGCATTTAATTGAGACCCAGATGAACCACTGTGGTTAGCATCAGTATTTGTTGTTGTTCCTTGCGTATTTGACGCCATTGAATTTGTAATTGTTGTGGTGGGCACGGTCATATCACTTAAATTTATACTTGAATCAATTCTCCTTATGCCTCTTCCACCTGAACGGGTATTATATTGGCTCATTATTACAAAACCAAAATTTAAAAAAAATAGGTAATAAATAATAAAAATGTATAAATAGAATAAATAATAAAAAAAAATAGGACTACACTACACTTAAATGTATAAATAGTAAATAAATGAAAAAAAATATAAATAAATTAATAAATAATAGCAAAAAAAAAAAAACTTAAAGTACGAAAAACGAGAAAGAAAACTAATATGTAACCAACCACCAATATATCTACTAGCCACTTAAAAAATACAACTTAAAGTTTACGAAAGGATAACAAAAATTTGTAATTCAAAAAAAAATTATTTTTAGAAATCAACGATTTTAATTTATTTTAGTTTAAGTCTTAAATAAGATTTAATTTAAATTTGTAATGTAGTTTTTAAGTTTTAATTGTAATTTTAGATTTTAATTTTTTTAGTTATAAGTTTTAATCAAAAATTCCAAAAAAAAATTATCCAAAATTTTAAAGTTTTATTTCTAGGTTTAAGTTTTTAAAGAATTTGTAAAAATAATTTATTTAATTTTTAAGTTTTAGACTTTGTTCATTTACTTTCTGAAAAATGTAAATTTACAAAAACACTTTTTAAATCTTTCCTTTCTTTTTAACTTCAACACGGTTGAGTCTTTTACAGCGGCTACGAAGGACGATTTACGAAATTTCAATTATAGACTTGAACAAGATGGTAAGTTGCTAACATATGCATGACTGTGCTCTAATACTTAATTAGAACCAGTATGCTGTAGCTACTGTATAGCAGCAGGTTTCGAAAATTTTTCAACAAAAACCATCGAACCCACGACTACACACAATCTTGCTCAAGATACTACTCTACTACGAACAAAAGATACAACAATACATTTACAAAATCACAAAATTCCCACCCTTGCCACACGCCGCAAATGCTCCTGGTCACTATGGACCGTAAGAAACATGACTGACGTTGGACAAGAGAGGAGACAAAAATCTAATCTAAAAACATAACACTAAACATCACTCAACAATTCGTCGACGCTTCACCGCAACGCGGCATAATCGGAGCAAGGTCCGATTGTCCGGGGCTGATGACAACATCTACAAACAATTAAGCGATGAAAAAAAACAAAAAAAAACGAAACAACAAAAACATTCATTTGGGGATTCGCCGAAGCTTCACCGCAACGCGGCATATTCGGAACTATGTCCAAATGTCCGGGACTGATGAACGCACTTCGAACCGACAAACAAAATTTAAACGATGCCTTCGTTAAAGAAGCTCGTACGTTGGGCGCCATTTTGTAACGAGCAGTTTGCTTGTGTTTGGAGCGAGGGTCTGGCACGTCTTGCGCTCGGCTTAAGCTCGCCGAATGTCGCGGGAACTTTTGCTCCCTGCTGTCGTTCAAAAAAAACAAATTTGCGTGCCATAAAAAAATTAAACATGCAACATTAAACGAGACCAATACACAAAGAAAATCGAACAGAAGAAACAAAGGGAACGTACTAGATTGGCATCGAGCAATGACTGCCAAGTCAGTTGGTGCTTTGGTGGTTCGCACCGTGGATGGGCCCTCCCCATATGACTGCTAAAGTAGCCATCCTTTGGCATCCAAATTGCCATCACTATTTAAATGGATGCCCCTTGATTCGCCTGTCGTCCTTCCCTACTGCATCCTCAACCGATTATATTTTCTCCTACTCCGACATTCTTTCAGATAAGAACTTTCAAAAGAATTTCCACTTAGTTGATTTACACATTATATTTATAATATTCCTTAACAACATATAATTGACTTAGGGATTTACAACATTCAACATAGGTATATAGGTATATTGGGTATTTTCATTTATAAAGGAAAGTATTTATAAAGGTAAGTATCTATAAAGGTAAGTAATTGTTACGGTAGGTATTTCATTTCATTTTAATTTAATTGACATTTGTTTTTTCTTTACAGATGTTTACATATGAGGACAATTGGTAAGATATACGGTAAGTATAAGTAGTTTTGGTTTTAAACAAAAAGCAATTTCATATTTTTTTGGATTCATTCGTTTTAATTTAATTCAATTTTTCTAGGTATTTCTTCTAAGCGGTAAATATTTTCGATTTTTTTATTTAATTTATCATGTTTTTGTATTCACTTTGCTTTCTTTTATTTCATTTCCAATTAGGTATAACTGGTTAAAAAAAAGGTAAGTATTCATTTCTATTTTTTTTTTAATATAATTTACTTAACATTTTAATTTTTTTCAGGTGTAAGTATTTTACAAGGGTATAAATATTCAGAATGGTATGTTATTTTTTTTTGTTCTTTTAGTTTATTTTTTTAATTTTTAGCAATTTGTTTTCTCTTTTATTTTTTCCAGGCGTTGGGTTATATTTCCTTTTGGTTTTTATTATGATCAAAATTTCCGCAGTTATTCCTTTCTTTTCAGAAAGTCCTGAAACTCGGCTCGGTATCCGGCATTTTGTTTCAGCCCAACTACAGCGCTTTCTCTATAAAAGAGTGTTACCTAAGGAATTCCTGGGCCCAATATTTTCCCTATCTAACACCTAACTCTCCTAACTACGCCGATTTCAAAACTCTGTATATAAAAAGGAACGATCGCGAAATATCTTTTTTTTTCTTTAAAGAAAAATATAATCCATCACCGTTCTTTGTTGTTTTTTTCTTTTTTTTTGATTATGTAAGGTTTCACCTTATTTTTTTACCTAATTATACGAGAACATACATTTTGGCTATTTACAACACATAAACTTATCTTTTTTTCCTTTTCAGGATTTTTTCCGGACCGCTTGTAAACCGCTGCCACCGTCACTGGATTTTTTTTTACCCCGTCCAAGGCCTGGGTCTCGCCAACAAAAGGGTGATCCACCACTCGCGGGCTTTTCGGGGTTCTCCGGCAAAAATTTTTGTTGTTTCGTTGCTGTGTACTCCTTTTGCGTTTTCCTGGTGCTGGTGGTTCTTGGGTGGTGCTGTATTATATGAACATTTTTTTTGGTTTTGTTAAACTTCTTTTCCATATTTTTTTTTTTTTTTGGTTCTCTTAGTTTTAATTCTTTTCCGTTTTCCTTCTTACCAGTTTGTTTGTGTGTTCCTCTGGGTAGACTTTGTATTTTGTTTAATTTTTGTAATTAATTTTTGTGGGGATTTGTTAATTGTTCTTGGTTCTTCCTTCTTTTTGTCTTCAGGTTAGATTTTCTTCCTTCTTTGTCAAAATCTGCATGTCATGTCTTTTTCGTTTAGTCAAGGTAGCCATTTCGATTTATTTTTTTTTTTGTAGTTTGGCAGCACTGTTTGATATAATCGGTCGAGGGATGCATCGTTCCAATTCTAACACTTACTAATACCTTTCTTTTTTTTCTATTTTTTTACTTGCACGTGTAGGCGACCGTCACATACCGAAGACATTATCGCTGACATTCCTAATACCAGTGAAAATGAAGTTCTGCATATTCAAGAGGACGAGACGATAAAAACTGTGGGTTTACAATGGAGTCCAAAAACCGACGAGTTTATGTTTTGCATAGCTACCCGAAAAAAGAACAATGACAAAACGGCAAGCATTATCATATCTTGCTCGAATATTTAATCCATTGGGCTGGTTGGCACCTATAACAATCGTTGCCAAGTTGTTTATACAAAACTTGTGGAAAATTAAAACAGAGTGGGATGACAAGTCAGACGACGAATTGACGAAGGAATGGAATAACTTCATACAACATTTGTCAGCAATAAAAACGATTAGAATTTCTCGATGGATGTTCCTAACGAAGAATGCAACGTACCAGTTACACGGGTTTGCAGACGCATCGGAGAAAGCATATGCAGCGGTGGTTTATATGAAGGCAGGTTCCGCGGTAGAAATTGTAGCAGCAAAAAGTAAAGTCAATCCAGTAAAAAATAAAAAGACGCTGCCAAAATTAGAACTGTGTGCGGCTCATTTATTGGCAAGGTTGATGAACAAAGTCACAGACATCATCAAACGAAACTGATAGATTTACGCTTGGAGCGATTCATTTCATTTCATTTATTAACGTCTAATGGATACAGTAATCCTTACAGACTAGAAAACAACTAACAATATATTTATTAACTTACACTAGCTAAAATCATTCAGTAAATATTTAAATGCAAAACGCGACGAGGAAAAATTTATACCATTTTCATTTTTATTAATTTTATTAAATTGAAGAAGAGTCCGAGTAATTGGCTCAATTAATGCATAGTTTGTTCTGTGAAAACTTACACAAAACAAATCATTGTGACGCAAATGTCGATTGGGAATCTTAAATAAAATAAGTTCCAACAAAGATGGACAGTCAATATTGCCACAGATTATGTCGAAGACAAAAACAAGAGATTGAAAAACTCTTCTTTTTTCAAGAGATTGAAGATTTAATAACAAACAACGGGAAGTATAGGATGGCAATGGATCCCGAAAGTGCAATGATCTCAATGCAAACTTCATACATTTTTTTTTGAACACGTTCTAGACGATTAATGTGGGTAACATAAAACGGCCTCCAAATAAAAGAAGCATATTCCAATTTCGACCTTACAAAAGAAGTGTATAAAAGCTTAAGCGTGTATGGATCAGAAAAATCCGAGCTGTTTCTACGTACAAAGGCCATAAGGGAATATGCTTTGGGAATGACAAAATTAATATGTGCAATAAAAGTAAAACCAGCATCAAATAAAACTCCCAAATCTAAGATTTCTTTAAGTGACTTTAGTTGTGTACCATAAAGTTTATACATTTGAAAAGGTATTACATGTGATTTCGAGAAGCAGACATGAAAGCATTTATTTACATTCAAAGACAATTTATTGATTTTGCACCAACCCAACAAGTTATCTATTTCAGATTGCAGAGTAAAAGTATCACTAAGATTCGCAATTTTTAAAAATATTTTAAGATCATCCGCATATAGTAAATATTTAGCAAACAGAAAAACAACTACTGATATCATTAATAAATAACAAAGGGCCCAAAATACTCCCCTGAGGGACACCGGACAAAATTATAAGATTTAACATTATCGATTTCAACTAAGATACGATCTAATCCAATTCAAAAACGAGGAGTGAAATCCCATTTTAGCAAGTTTGGCTATTAGGATGTTATGACAGACCTTGTCAAACGCTTTTGAAAGGTCTGTGTAAATGGTGTCAACATGACAACCACTTTCAAAGGACGATATACAGTAGTTATTAAATACAGCCAAGTTACTGACCGTTGAACGTCCTGCAACAAAACCATGTTGATGAGGACAAATTATTGTCTTGGTAGCAAAGAATAACTTACACTTAATGACAGATTCGAACAATTTTGACACTGAAGATAACTTCGAAATCGGCCTATAGTTTGAAACATCATTCTTATTACCACATTTAAAAACTGGGGTAATAGATGCAATTTTGAAATTATCAATATACACTCCAGCTTGAAGCGATTTATTAAAAATCCCTTTTAAAGGTTTAATAAGAGAAAACACACATTTTTTAGTAAAAAGGAAAACAAACCATCAACATCAATTTTGCAAGAATTCTTAATATTTATGATACCATTCATCACATCATCATCAGTGAGTATCATGGATCCGAAATCCACTGATGACTTGATATCATTAAAAATAGAGTAATATATATCCACCGCGGGTTCAAAATTTGAAACAAAAAAATCAGCGAATAAATTAGCAGAATCTAAAGCAGAATCAGATACTTTATTTAAGTAAAACATTGAAGACGGAATACTAGAGACAGATTTTTTAGATTTAATGAAATTCCAAAAAAATTTTGGGTTCAATCTTATGTTACCTTCACATTGCAACAAATACTGCTTGTATACAAATTTGTTAAGAAAATTAAATTTTCTCAAATAATGTAAATATTTGAACTTGCAATCAACATCATCTGTGGCTTTATATCGATTAAAAAATTTATTTTTTAAATTTTTTAACTTTTTAAGCTTTTGGTTATACCAAGGTAGCTTATAAACTTTATTGGGCATAGTCGGTATATGCGTATCGCAAATCTCAGACATTTTACTGAGAAACATATTATAACAAGTCGACAGATCATTAATATTTAAGATGACATCCCAATCAACATTATCCAAAATAGCATTTAAAGAATTAAAGTCACACAAATTATAATTATACTTAGGATTACAACTAAAAGAAGAGTTAAAAAATTCATAGAATATAATATTAATTAATAAAGGAACATGATGCATATCACACTTTGAAAATAGAAAATCGCATTCCGATATTTTAAATTTGATATTATTACTTACAAAAACTAGATCTAAAATCCTATTCAACAAGTTTACAATAAAATTAACTTGAACAAGATCAATACTAAAAAGGCTATCAATAACACACATTTCAAATGAATTATTAACATTACTAGGCGTAAGGTCCTTATCAGATGAAACAAAAGACCAGACTATTTTATTTAAATTACAGTCCCCAAGGACGCAAAAATGATTATCAACCACTTTATTCGTTGACAAATGCATGATATTGTCGACATGAGCGACATACAATTCTTCAGAACTATGAGGTGGAATATACGAAGCACATACGAACAACAATCCGGAAGTACTCTTTATAGACACACATAATTGATCCAACAAAGTGTCACTATTTTCCAAAACTACAAGTTGTGAGCATATCGATCTCTTGATGGCAATAAGTACACCGCCACCTCTAGTGCATCCAGTTTTTTGAGCATCTCTATCTTTACGATAAATTTGATAAAGAAGAGTATCAAAAAACTCTGCATCGAAAAAGTCTGAGTTCAACCATGTCTCTACTAGAACAATGATATCAAAATTGCATGAAGTCGTAGGCAAATAAACATCAATGGCCTTTGTACGCATACCAGAAATGTTCTGATAATATAACTTAAGAGATCTAACATCACTTATCTCAGCATTAACATTTACATCTTCGACCGAGGTTCTCCTTGTCTTGGAAAAAACTTAAACGGCCGAACCTTTACATTTGACGGCTACAACTCGGGTTTCAGCAACTATTCATAAAAGGAAGCAGAGACACCAACTTTAAAATTGACGAATCTTAAGTTTTCAAGCGGAGCACCATTCTTAACGAGCTTAAAACAGACAAGATGTTGAGAGCAAACCTCAGCATGCTTCTCAATATACGCAATTATATTCTCTTCAGTTACACTAGGTTTAAAAGAGGCCAAATGTATCCATTTCTTTTTAATCACAACTTCCAAATCGTTGTTATCATCAACCCCAACAACAACAACAGGTTGCTTATAACATTGGATACATTCGATGATAACATTGGGCTGGATTAGAAATAAAAGAAGTAAGGATAAATTCGTGAGAACAAGGACAACGGAAATTGGCGCTTTGATTCCCACAGCTAAATGGAATCATGTCAGTACAAAGGAGAACCCAGCTGACATCGCATCAAGAGGAATTTCACCATCTAAGCTAGAACAAAATATTTTATGGTGGAGAGGTCCGGCATGGTTGGTGCAAGATGAATATGATTGGCCAAAAGAGCAGCAAAATATACTACTTCACTTGCAAGAAAAGTGCTCATCATTAAGAAAATTGGAAAGAGTTGCAGCTTATATTCTGAGGTTTAAAGGAGTATTGGAAGGAGAAAAGTTTCCGGCATATTTAAGAGCAGCCGAAACAATATTAATAAAAAATCAGCAACTTGCCGAGTTTTCAAGCGAAATACGGTTATTGAAGAACCACAAACTCGTCTATCAAAGAAGTCAAATAGCGAATTTGAATCCACTGCTTGATAGCAAAGGGATTTTAAGAGTTGGAGGTCGACTGGAAAATTCGCCTATTCCTTACTATCAAAAACATCCTATAATTCTTGGCAAATCCAGGTTGACGACTTTAATAATTCAAGACATTCACGTCAACACGTCGCGTTGCGACGGTTATTCGCAAGAAGAGGCAAGTGTCAACATATATATTCAGATAATGGAACAAACTTCGTGGGAGCAGCGAGAAAGTTGGATGCCGATTTTAAGCAAGCTATTAAAAATAATTCGGAAGTGATTGCTGTTTTGGAAGCAGATAAAGTTCAGTGGCATTTTATTCCCCCGGCAGGCCTTCACTTTGGAGGGTGTTTGGCTCACTCGTAAAGTGGCCAAACAATATAAAAAAGAAAAAAGGGTGGAATTCGAGAACTAGCAAAATATAATTAAAGGCGTGTAGGCTGTAGGTTTTTCAGTATGATTTATTGAAAAAGGAGCACAAAGGTTGCTTACTTGCGACGGATGCTGTAGGATACGAAAGTTAGCTTAAAAAGATATGTTGTTGACTCGTTCGATGCTGATACAAGAAGAAGGAAGTTAAAGTTACGGAAAAGGCAGAAGGCTTTCATATTGAATTAAACCAGTTTAGGGACACAGCTTAACAGAATGTTAAGCGGTGTTCCAGTAGGTTTAATGATATAAAGTTGGTTGCCGTACAATTCCGTATACAGGGTGGCAAAAAGGTTGTTTTGGCGTAAACAGAGGGATTTGGGAGGCTAGCGTCAAGTCGATGAAGCACCATCTAAAAAGGGTGATTGGAGAAACTAAACTAACATACGAGGAACTGAGTACTCCTTTAACTCAGATTGAAGCGGTTCTCAATTCAAGGCCACTCCACGCGATTGGCAATAATACAGACGAAGTTGACACGTTAACACCAAGACATTTTCTGATTGGCCAGCCAATTATTGGAACAACAGAAGCGGTAGATGACCGTTCAATTGGATCTTTGGAAATTAATACAAAAAATGAAGAAAGACTTTTGGAAAAGATGGAAGGAGGAATATCTTTCAACTTTGTAACAGCGGTATAAATGGCAGAAACCGCAGCTAAATCTGGCTGAAGGCCAAATTGTCATTATCAAAAATGAAGATACGCATCCGGCAAGATGGCCCCAATTCAAATTATAGAAACTCATCCAGGATCTCACGGGAAGGTGCGAGTAGTCAAATTGAAGATACAGGATGGAATCTTAAAACGCCCAATTCATAAAGTTTGTCCATTGGAAACAAAAGAAGAAGATACGAAGTGGAACGAAGCAAAAGCTACCAGTGCACTAACAAATCTAGGTGTCGATGCTTCACTCAGAGAATTGATATTTCAGCTACTCAAGAGCAGGATTGTCAATGCTGGGTGATGCGGAAGCAAGGAGTGGTGTCCTTTCTCCTCTTCTATGGAATGTGGCGGTTAACGAACTACTACTAATACTGGAAGGAGAGGGGTGCAAGGTAGTCGCCTATGCGGATGATGTTGCGATTGCTGTGCGAGGTAAGTTCCTGGCAACCCTGAGAGATTTGTTACAACATGCTCTCTCAAAGCTCTCAACTTGGACCTCTGACTGCGGTCTGGGGGTCAATCCCCATAAGACCGAATTGGTTCTCTTCTCTAGGAAATACAAAGTTCCGCCGATAGCCCTCCCTCTCTGAATGGTACACAGTTAGTTTTTCTAGATAGAAAGCTATTGGGAAAACGTGGGGTATGTCACGTCGGGTAGTTCACTGGCTCTATACTATATGGAATTCTTGTATGGTGGCCAGCTTTGGACAAAGTCATATATCGAAAGTTGTTGATGAAAGTCCAGCGTATGCCCTCCATATCTATCAGACGCATTAGATATTTTATTACATCTGATACCCTTAGATCTTCTTGCCAAACAAATGGCTGCTATGGCGGCGGTCAGGCTTAGATCCACAAATCAATGGGGCTACTCTACTAAGGGACACTCCTCAATTCTAGTTGGCAATAAATCCATTCCTGGGACAACCGACTACATTCTTCCCGAAATCTCCTTCACAAGAGACTTCCGTACCACTATCCCGTCCCGGTCCGACTGGGAGGAGCAGTGGCCTCGGAAGAGGGATCAAATTCACTTCTATACGGACGGCTCCAAGCTCGACAACAAAGTTGGTGGAGGAGTCTTCTCTGACGAACTTAATGTAGGTTCGAGAGGTCATTCTTCCTGGACAGTGTAGGTGATCTTTCTACGGCTAGCATATCAGGCATTCATAGGTTCATCTTGAACTCCAATTGGTTTGGGGCATAGGGGAAGGGAATATGGATCCTGTGGTATCACAATGGACCGCTTTTGGTCTAAATGTATCGGCGTGCCGATAGCCACCTTAACCTAACCTAACCTATACCAAGAATCTGTCAAGTTCTTTATGATGACGAAACAGCTGAGCAACATAGTCGAAGAGAGCGAAACAATTCAGTCAGAAGTTATCGAACTTTTAATTGACGTCAATCACGGAAAACCAAACCCAGACTTGATCACACCTCCGCAGCTGATATCGGAGATCCAAAAAATAAGAGAACATCTTCCAGAACAGCTGGAATTACCTGGAAGACAATCGAACGAGCTTCAAGCAATCAATAAATTGTTGACAGCAAGAGGGGCGCTAATAGGAAATAGTCTTTTGATGTCGGAAGTCACTATCAATGTAACAAATTTTCCAACATCTCGTCTGCGAAAACAGCTGGGCATGGATTGAGGCTAACGACAATTCCTGCGAAATATCACCTTTAAAGCCGCTTAACGCATACGACTGGACATTTATAGAAATGAAAACATCTCCATTGTGGTAAGAGCTTCACAGCAAAAACAAATGGCTGTTTAAGAACTTTAAAAGAACTGCAGCACAAATACAGTGTAGTTATGCCCATCAGAAAATCATCGAATTACCGAATCAAGGAATTTTAACTCTGGAAGCAGGATGTACCGTGCACATTCCAGGAGCCACGCTAATCGCACCCCATAATGTCTTTTCTGGTATTACCAACTCATTTTTCACATCTTTGACGAAGGAAAATGAAAATTTATCCGAGCATTCCATGTAAACTCTAAGATCGTTTGTCATCAATCACACCAAGGAAATTGATCAACTCAAGAAGCAAATTTCCGAACTGCATGCGGATAATCTACAGTTACAATTCTAATGTATTCTATTATTGTCGCTATTAAGAAAAGTACACATACAAGTAACCCTGCCCCTTCAATAGATTTCCACGCATTTGATAGTTTGCTTCTAAATTCATCTAATTCATGATCTGAACCTAAAATTATTGATTTCAGCCTACTGATACGCTTAATTATGTACAACTTTATTACATTTATATTCACAATTTTTTCTTTTATTTTTTCGGTTTCGGTCGAAATTAAAAAAATGAAAATTCGGCCATTTAGGTTTCGGCCGAAATTTTGTTTTCCTTTCCTATTTTGAGTGTGTGCTTGTGGGATTCTTTTTCCCTTTTCTGATTTCGTTCAAAAAGTTACAGAACCAAAAGGGAAAGATCATAAAAGGCGTCAGTGTGTTTATAATAAAAAGAACAATTTTTATTTAAAATAAACTTTATGAGAACTTGTAAACTCCTTTATAAGATGCAAAATATTTTTAAAAATAAACAAAAATATAAATAAGAACCAAAGTAACAAAAAATATACAAAACATTCAAATATTTCTAAGCGCGCGACCACATGCAAAACGCATGCAATTCTTGTCGGATTTTCATCCTTTCTTTTCTTTCCTTTTGCCCAAACCAAAATATCGGAAAAAACACAAGTAAATTGCCGCTTGTTGTTGTAGCATACAACCAGTTTATGTGCAATATGTGTGTGGTTTTTGAATGCTTTGTAACTTGCATAAGTCATTTTTTGGTATTCACACCAACCAATGCGGCCTAACCGACTTTACACTTGTATCTCCAAATACGCATGGCTACAATAACAAAAAACAAATTTCTACTCTTTTTCTAAATAAAAAATCCGTTGATTTTTCGTGTTGCATATTATCTCAATAACAACAAACACAAATGAGACCTTGTCAACTCCCTCATAGCTGCAAAAAATGTGAAAACGTCAAAAAAGAAACTAAAATATAAACAAAAACCAAAGTAACATACAATAGACAAAAGAAATTCAAATATTGTTTATCGTACTCGCCGCGAATGAGGTTTAGGTTTAGCTGGCGCAAAATGCAACCAGCTAAACCTAAATCCTGTTTCCTCACAAAAAACCAAACACACGCACGCGTAACAACAAAAGCAAAATGCAAAAACAGTAGAAAATCTCCAGACAAAACTCAAAGAATTTGCTAGTAATGTGTATGGCAAACGCCACCTATCCCAACTAGCAAAAGCATGCGCACACAAAAATAGCTGTTGAATTTGTCATTTTTTTGTATTCTTCAAAAACGCGTAACTGTTGTCAAAAAAATTAAATAATTTCTACTATTCTATAAACCGGTTTATGTATATACAAACACACAAACAATTTACTAACCGATATGTCGCATATTATCCCAAAGATTATTTGAATGATCTGCCAAATAGTTGAAAAACAACAACAACAAACGCAAATGTCTGTGCAAAGTATGCAAAAAATCTTAATTTTTACAAGTATATCAAAAGTTTATCAAAAACAGTAATTATTTTGTAAAACAAAATCCAAACTGTTTTGAGAAAAGTACTAAATTCTTTAGTGAAAAAACAAAAGAAGTCAGCGTAAAACAGAAATAACTAGAGTTCTTTCTTTTTTCCCCTCAGCATTGTTTTATTACATGTTCCATATCGTTAAATTTGTTCTTTTATTTTTAGTTAAATTTTTTCTCCTTTTTTTTGCACAGACATTTTTTTCTTTTTTTTTCATGGTGAGGGTGTCATATATTACAAGGCGGTGGATTTGAAATGAGAAAGTGGAAGTCAAACACGAAAAGACTGGTGCAAGAAATGCGATCTGAAGAAGAGGAGTCAATGATGTTTGTTGATGGTAAAAAGGCATCGGGACTTAAATGAAATATTTTCCGCGATCAATCCTTCTTTGTGTTCAAGACACCTCAATTGGTAGGTGCAGTTACAAAAAGGAAAATTTTGGGTTGTGTTGCACAGCTATAGATCCGAACGGGTTCATTTCTCCAGTCACTATTTTGGGAAAAATCATCATACAATATTTGTGGCGTTCGGTTTGGATTGGGATGAATCCGTTCCAGCAGAGATAGAGAATAGATTCAGAAAATATTGGGAATATATAAGTTTCCTAGAGATTCATGGATTTTCAGACGCATCGACATGCGCATATGATGAGGTGATTTATGTTCGTGTTGAAGACGAGAATGGCCTGGCAAGAAGAACATTGCTGGTGGATAAAATTCCACGAAATTTGAAGACATTTGTTGGGAATCGAGTATCATCGATACAGACAATCACCATTGTAAAAAAATGTAAATATATCAATACGAAAGACAATCCAGCTGATTTGTTGAGCCGTGGTGTGAAGCCATCTGAGATTAATTACTGTGGATTATGGTTGCGGGGCCCTGAGTGGCTGATACAATCTGCAAAAAACTGGCCAAAGTATGTGTGTTAGTGCCAAACACACTGGCGGAGGCCAGACAAAAACATGGCGTAGTTCAGGTAATGATGCAGTTCATTCGTCAAAATTATTGGATTCCACGGATTCGTAACGCACTAGGAGGTTATTTGCAGAAGTGTGTTGCTTGTGTTCGAGACAGGCCCGTGCGCAAGGGGGGTTTTGGGGGTTCCAACCCCCCCCCCCCCCCCAGAGGTTAATTTTTCATGATGTCGTGAAGCCAATTTTTGTTTGCTGGAATATTTTGAAAAAATCTCCAAAAATACAGTTTTTATACAGTTTTCAAAAGATTCGTTTTGTTTTGATAAATTATTGACAATTTTTTAACTTCTTGATCCTACATTTCTCAAAAACGTGATTGAAAAATGGCCAAGATCCAATGTCTTGTATGACTTAAATGACTTATAATAATCTAGAGAATGAACTATCTAACTAACATTTTGAGCAATTTATAGGTTATTTTGGAACCAAAACCTAAATCCAAAATACGTTTCTAAAAATTTCCAATCGAATCCACAAAAAAAAATATGTGGTCCAAATTTTGACCCATTATATGTATCCATTTCTTACATTTCCAATCAAATAGAGCAATAAAAAAAAATTGAAAAATCATCCCTTTTTTGTTGTATACATATGTTTGTCCGATTTAGCTGAACTTTCAAAAATTAATTTTGTATAAACCGCCCCCACGGGAAATTCCTGCGCACGGGCCTGGTTTCAGATAACCATCGAGTCGAAATTCAAATGATGGCCGATTTACCTTCCGATCGAGTGAGAGCAAGCAAACCATTTCTGAATACTGAGTGGATTATGTCGGGGCGATAGAAATCAAGATGGTCGACAGAGAGGGGCGGCATTAGCTCGTGAAGCAAAAGGTTTGGATCGCGGTTTTTGTATGCCTTAAAACAAGAGTAATTCATCTCGATGTAGTGTCAGATTTAACAACAGTAGCATTTATTGCTTGCTATGAAAGATTCATTGCCCGCAGAGACCGTTGTGAAAGGAGGTGCAGCAATAATGGAACAGCATTTGTAGGAGCGGCAAAAGAGATAAGAAGAGCAATGGAAAAGTGGAATAAAGACGAAGTTTTTCAGAATTTGAGCATGCAGGGAACGGACTGGCGTTTCATGACACCGGCAGCTCCACACCAGGGTGGAATATACGAGGCGGCAGTCAAATCTATGAAACACCATCTCATTCGGGTCATAGGTGGGGAAATTGGTATTGATTAAAAGCCAAAAGTTCCCGCCAGCGCAGTGGGCTATGGGACGCATCGTTGAACTCCATCCCAGTAAAGACAATTTGGTACGATCCGTGACAACCGCTACAACCATCTTGAGATCCGCTACAACCATCTTGAGAAGACCAGTACAAAAAAATTTTTATTTTACCATTAGACACAACCGAGTTGGAGAAGTAGATTTAATAGACAAAATTATTTTTACAAATGCAGTTCAATTGGCAAAAAATGTTGAGGACAACTTGAGTTCGCTTGTCCCTGAAATTACCCAGTGTAATTGCCGCGATAGCCAAACAAATTTTTACAAATTAAGTTAAATTTGCAAAATATAAATGTGAAAAATGTTTGCAGTTTTGACCAATTCGATAAATAATGCATCTAATTCATCGATTTTCTTAACTCAAATTTGTAGTAAAAAATTTATTTTACACAAAATAGCCACTGATATGTATGTGCATTAGACAGGTTCCAAAACTTAGAAACTGTGCGATTGGCCAGTTTGTTTCCCTTGTATATAAAAATGACTTATGTGAAGTTTGAAGCCAATCGGATAAAGAGAAGTCGGCGCGGAATACACTTCTTTTTCCTCATACAAAAAAGAAACACATTGGAAATAGTGCTCGGATTTTGATGCCACTTTATTTACTAGTTAATTTGGGGTCACTGATTTCAAAAATGAAGTCGGTTTGAATGTAACACTGTTGATTTTGCCACAAATTGCCATTCAAATAGAAATGTTCTTATTTTTTTAAATTGTCTGGTAGCTGAATTTTACCATTCTCTTTTTTCTTTAATAGATCTGACATAACATTTTCCATATGTTTTAACCGATTCCAAAAAAGTTGTATAGTTTTCACATAAAGCCTTTTTTAGCAAAAGCATGTAATATTTTAATTTTTTTTCCAAAAAAGTTAGAACTTAAATTTTTAATAGAAAATTTTTTTTAAGACTCAAGAAATTTTTTAAATTTAAAGGTACAATCACTAAAAGCTTCTTTACGGGAAAACTATACAACTTTTTTGAAATCGTTTAAAACATATGAAACAATTTATGTCCGATTTATTAAAAAAAAATAATGTTTAAATCGAAGCTTACATCCAGCTACCAATCAATTTAAGAAAATAAGTCAATTTCGATTTGAATTGCAATTATCGGCAAAACCAACAGTGTAAAGTTCAAACCGACTTCATATTTGAGATCAACGAACCCAAAATCCCTATATATATTATAAAAGTGATTCTGTGTCTGTCTGTCTGATTGTCCCTAAATCACGGCTAAACGGCTGTACCGATTCTTGATACTTTCAGGATAAATTCTATAGGTATCGACATGTAACATAGGGTATATACGGTGGGGATTGGACAAAGGGGCGTGGCACCTCCCATACAACACAAAATATGTCTACAAGATAATTTAGTAACTATTGAATTGAATTTGAATTGAATATATAAAGATGAAATTTGGCATGGAGTTGTATAATAACTTTCCCAAACTTTGTGCCAAATATGGACATAATTAAACAAGGGGCGTGGCAGCGCCCATACAACACATTTAAATAACAGCTAAGTAATCAAGTATTGAATATATTTTAATGAAATTTGGAACGCAGTTGTATAGTATGTTTCCCCTGCTATGTGTCGAATATGGGAACAAGGGGCGTGGCACCGCCCATACAATTTTCTACCCCATAACACGGTTAAACGGATTTAATGATTTTATTGAAATTTTAAAGTAAAATTGTGTAAGTAATGGAATTTGCAACAGGACATAAGAGATTGGAATTGGACAACGGGGCGTGGCACCTCCCATACAACAAAAAACATTATTAAAATGTAACTTAGTAACCATCGAATGTTGAGTGGTTCATGTCACCAACTGCGTCCTTGCATATTTTTTTAGTTAATAACGCCGGAGGGGGATTACATATGCCACCAAGAGCGTCCTTGGCACTTTTTTGGGTGAATCATGCCGGGTGGGATTACAGCTGCCACCAAGTACTTCCTTGGTAATTTTTTGGGGGAATCATACCGGGTGAGATTACAGCTGCCACCAAGTGCGTCCTTTGACATTTTTTGGGTGAATCATACCGGGTGGGATTACAGCTGTCACCAGGTGTGTCCTTGAGCATTTTTTGGGTGAATCATGCCGAGTGGGATTACAACTCGCACCAAGTGCTTCCTTGGACATTTTTTGGGTGAATCATACCGGGTGAGATTACAACTGCCACCAAGTTTCACGGGGATAATTTACCATCAAATTTAATCGATTTTACTAGGTTTTATGGAATCAAAATTTTCATTTGCCAGACAATTTTTTCTTTATGATGTCAATTTTTGTTTGCTGGAATATTTTGAAAAAATCTCCAAAAATACAGTTTTTATACAGTTTTTAAAAGATTCGTTTTGTTTTGATAAATTATTGGGTTTTGCCTATTCGACAATTTTTTAACTTCTTGATCCTACATTTCTCAAAAACGTGATAGAAAAATGGCCAAGATCCAATGTCTTGTATGACTTAAATGACTTATAATAATCTAGAGAATGAACTATCTAACTAACATTTTGAGCAATTTATAGGTTATTTTGGAACCAAAACCTAAATCCAAAATACGTTTCTAAAAATTTCCAATCGAATCCACAAAAAAAAATATGTGGTCCAAATTTTGACCCATTATATGTATCCATTTCTTGACATTTCCAATCAAATAGAGCAATAAAAAAAAATGAAAAATCACCCCTTTTTTGTTGTATACATATGTTTGTCCGATTTAGCTGAACTTTCAAAAATTAATTTTGTATAAACCGCCCCCACGGGAAATTCCTGCGCACGGGCCTGGTTTCAGATAACCATCGAGTCGAAATTCAAATGATGGCCGATTTACCTTCCGATCGAGTGAGAGCAAGCAAACCATTTCTGAATACTGAGTGGATTATGTCGGGCCGATAGAAATCAAGATGGTCGACAGAGAGGGGCGGCATTAGCTCGTGAAGCAAAAGGTTTGGATCGCGGTTTTTGTATGCCTTAAAACAAGAGTAATTCATCTCGATGTAGTGGCAGATTTAACAACAGTAGCATTTATTGCTTGCTATGAAAGATTCATTGCCCGCAGAGACCGTTGTGAAAGGAGGTGCAGCAATAATGGAACAGCATTTGTAGGAGCGGCAAAAGAGATAAGAAGCGGCAGTCAAATCTATGAAACACCATCTCATTCGGGTCATAGGTGTGAGAGTGCTGCCATTCGAACAGTTGCGAACGTTGCTGGCACAAATTTAAGCAATACTCAATTCGCGTCCATTGCATACATTGAATGATGATCCGACAGACCTTCAGGTATTGACACCTGGTCATTTCTTGATTGGGGAGCCTTTTTTTCTCCCGTTACCGTTTGCAGTACCAGAGGAGTCATCGGCAGAATATAGTCAAAACGTTTTGGGATAGACGGCATACTGACAAGAGCGAAAAAAACTGGAGACGAGAATCTGAACGAGTGCAATTGGGGAAATTGGTATTGATTAAAAGCCAAAAGTTCCCGCCAGCGCAGTGGGCTATGGGACGCATCGTTGAACTCCATCCCAGTAAAGACAATTTGGTACGATCCGTGACAACCGCTACAACCATCTTGAGATCCGCTACAACCATCTTGAGAAGACCAGTACAAAAAAATTTTTATTTTACCATTAGACACAACCGAGTTGGAGAAGTAGATTTAAAAGGTAGACAAAATTATTTTTACAAATGCAGTTCAATTGGCAAAAAATGTTGAGGACAACTTGAGTTCGCTTGTCCCTGAAATTACCCAGTGTAATTGCCGCGATAGCCAAACAAATTTTTACAAATTAAGTTAAATTTGCAAAATATAAATGTGAAAAATGTTTGCAGTTTTGACCAATTCGATAAATAATGCATCTAATTCATCGATTTTCTTAACTCAAATTTGTAGTAAAAAATTTATTTTACACAAAATAGCCACTGATATGTATGTGCATTAGACAGGTTCCAAAACTTAGAAACTGTGCGATTGGCCAGTTTGTTTCCCTTGTATATAAAAATGACTTATGTGAAGTTTGAAGCCAATCGGATAAAGAGAAGTCGGCGCGGAATACACTTCTTTTTCCTCATACAAAAAAGAAACACATTGGAAATAGTGCTCGGATTTTGATGCCACTTTATTTACTAGTTAATTTGGGGTCACTGATTTCAAAAATGAAGTCGGTTTGAATGTAACACTGTTGATTTTGCCACAAATTGCCATTCAAATAGAAATGTTCTTATTTTTTTAAATTGTCTGGTAGCTGAATTTTACCATTCTCTTTTTTCTTTAATAGATCTGACATAACATTTTCCATATGTTTTAACCGATTCCAAAAAAGTTGTATAGTTTTCACATAAAGCCTTTTTTAGCAAAAGCATGTAATATTTTAATTTTTTTTCCAAAAAAGTTAGAACTTAAATTTTTAATAGAAAATTTTTTTTAAGACTCAAGAAATTTTTTAAATTTAAAGGTACAATCACTAAAAGCTTCTTTACGGGAAAACTATACAACTTTTTTGAAATCGTTTAAAACATATGAAACAATTTATGTCCGATTTATTAAAAAAAAATAATGTTTAAATCGAAGCTTACATCCAGCTACCAATCAATTTAAGAAAATAAGTCAATTTCGATTTGAATTGCAATTATCGGCAAAACCAACAGTGTAAAGTTCAAACCGACTTCATATTTGAGATCAACGAACCCAAAATCCCTATATATATTATAAAAGTGATTCTGTGTCTGTCTGTCTGATTGTCCCTAAATCACGGCTAAACGGCTGTACCGATTCTTGATACTTTCAGGATAAATTCTATAGGTATCGACATGTAACATAGGGTATATACGGTGGGGATTGGACAAAGGGGCGTGGCACCTCCCATACAACACAAAATATGTCTACAAGATAATTTAGTAACTATTGAATTGAATTTGAATTGAATATATAAAGATGAAATTTGGCATGGAGTTGTATAATAACTTTCCCAAACTTTGTGCCAAATATGGACATAATTAAACAAGGGGCGTGGCAGCGCCCATACAACACATTTAAATAACAGCTAAGTAATCAAGTATTGAATATATTTTAATGAAATTTGGAACGCAGTTGTATAGTATGTTTCCCCTGCTATGTGTCGAATATGGGAACAAGGGGCGTGGCACCGCCCATACAATTTTCTACCCCATAACACGGTTAAACGGATTTAATGATTTTATTGAAATTTTAAAGTAAAATTGTGTAAGTAATGGAATTTGCAACAGGACATAAGAGATTGGAATTGGACAACGGGGCGTGGCACCTCCCATACAACAAAAAACATTATTAAAATGTAACTTAGTAACCATCGAATGTTGAGTGGTTCATGTCACCAACTGCGTCCTTGCATATTTTTTTAGTTAATAACGCCGGAGGGGGATTACATATGCCACCAAGAGCGTCCTTGGCACTTTTTTGGGTGAATCATGCCGGGTGGGATTACAGCTGCCACCAAGTACTTCCTTGGTAATTTTTTGGGGGAATCATACCGGGTGAGATTACAGCTGCCACCAAGTGCGTCCTTTGACATTTTTTGGGTGAATCATACCGGGTGGGATTACAGCTGTCACCAGGTGTGTCCTTGAGCATTTTTTGGGTGAATCATGCCGAGTGGGATTACAACTCGCACCAAGTGCTTCCTTGGACATTTTTTGGGTGAATCATACCGGGTGAGATTACAACTGCCACCAAGTTTCACGGGGATAATTTACCATCAAATTTAATCGATTTTACTAGGTTTTATGGAATCAAAATTTTCATTTGCCAGACAATTTTTTCTTTATGATGTCAATTTTTGTTTGCTGGAATATTTTGAAAAAATCTCCAAAAATACAGTTTTTATACAGTTTTTAAAAGATTCGTTTTGTTTTGATAAATTATTGGGTTTTGCCTATTCGACAATTTTTTAACTTCTTGATCCTACATTTCTCAAAAACGTGATAGAAAAATGGCCAAGATCCAATGTCTTGTATGACTTAAATGACTTATAATAATCTAGAGAATGAACTATCTAACTAACATTTTGAGCAATTTATAGGTTATTTTGGAACCAAAACCTAAATCCAAAATACGTTTCTAAAAATTTCCAATCGAATCCACAAAAAAAAATATGTGGTCCAAATTTTGACCCATTATATGTATCCATTTCTTGACATTTCCAATCAAATAGAGCAATAAAAAAAAATGAAAAATCACCCCTTTTTTGTTGTATACATATGTTTGTCCGATTTAGCTGAACTTTCAAAAATTAATTTTGTATAAACCGCCCCCACGGGAAATTCCTGCGCACGGGCCTGGTTTCAGATAACCATCGAGTCGAAATTCAAATGATGGCCGATTTACCTTCCGATCGAGTGAGAGCAAGCAAACCATTTCTGAATACTGAGTGGATTATGTCGGGCCGATAGAAATCAAGATGGTCGACAGAGAGGGGCGGCATTAGCTCGTGAAGCAAAAGGTTTGGATCGCGGTTTTTGTATGCCTTAAAACAAGAGTAATTCATCTCGATGTAGTGGCAGATTTAACAACAGTAGCATTTATTGCTTGCTATGAAAGATTCATTGCCCGCAGAGACCGTTGTGAGAGGAGGTGCAGCAATAATGGAACAGCATTTGTAGGAGCGGCAAAAGAGATAAGAAGAGCAATGGAAAAGTGGAATAAAGACGAAGTTTTTCAGAATTTGAGCATGCAGGGAACGGACTGGCGTTTCATGACACCGGCAGCTCCACACCAGGGTGGAATATACGAGGCGGCAGTCAAATCTATGAAACACCATCTCATTCGGGTCATAGGTGTGAGAGTGCTGCCAGTTGCGAACGTTGCTGGCACAAATTTAAGCAATACTCAATTCGCGTCCATTACATACATTGAATGATGATCCGACAGACCTTCAGGTATTGACACCTGGTCATTTCTTGATTGGGGAGCCTTTTTTTCTCCCGTTACCGTTTGCAGTACCAGAGGAGTCATCGGCAGAATATAGTCAAAACGTTTTGGGATAGACATACTGACAAGAGCGAAAAAAACTGGAGACGAGAATCTGAACGAGTGCAATTGGGGAAATTGGTATTGATTAAAAGCCAAAAGTTCCCGCCAGCGCAGTGGGCTATGGGACGCATCGTTGAACTCCATCCCAGTAAAGACAATTTGGTACGATCCGTGACAACCGCTACAACCATCTTGAGATCCGCTACAACCATCTTGAGAAGACCAGTACAAAAAAATTTTTATTTTACCATTAGACACAACCGAGTTGGAGAAGTAGATTTAAAAGGTAGACAAAATTATTTTTACAAATGCAGTTCAATTGGCAAAAAATGTTGAGGACAACTTGAGTTCGCTTGTCCCTGAAATTACCCAGTGTAATTGCCGCGATAGCCAAAGAAATTTTTACAAATTAAGTTAAATTTGCAAAATATAAATGTGAAAAATGTTTGCAGTTTTGACCAATTCGATAAATAATGCATCTAATTCATCGATTTTCTTAACTCAAATTTGTAGTAAAAAATTTATTTTACACAAAATAGCCACTGATATGTATGTGCATTAGACAGGTTCCAAAACTTAGAAACTGTGCGATTGGCCAGTTTGTTTCCCTTGTATATAAAAATGACTTATGTGAAGTTTGAAGCCAATCGGATAAAGAGAAGTCGGCGCGGAATACACTTCTTTTTCCTCATACAAAAAAGAAACACATTGGAAATAGTGCTCGGATTTTGATGCCACTTTATTTACTAGTTAATTTGGGGTCACTGATTTCAAAAATGAAGTCGGTTTGAATGTAACACTGTTGATTTTGCCACAAATTGCCATTCAAATAGAAATGTTCTTATTTTTTTAAATTGTCTGGTAGCTGAATTTTACCATTCTTTTTTTTCTTTAATAGATCTGACATAACCTTTTCCATATGTTTTAACCGATTCCAAAAAAGATGTATAGTTTTCACATAAAGCCTTTTTTAGCAAAAGCATGTAATATTTTAATTTTTTTTCCAAAAAAGTTAGAACTTAAATTTTTAATACAAAATTTTTTTTAAGACTCAAGAAATTTTTTAAATTTAAAGGTACAATCACTAAAAGCTTCTTTACGGGAAAACTATACAACTTTTTTGAAATCGTTTAAAACATATGAAACAATTTATGTCCGATTTATTAAAAAAAAATAATGTTTAAATCGAAGCTTACATCCAGCTACCAATCAATTTAAGAAAATAAGTCAATTTCGATTTGAATTGCAATTATCGGCAAAACCAACAGTGTAAAGTTCAAACCGACTTCATATTTGAGATCAACGAACCCAAAATCCCTATATATATTATAAAAGTGATTCTGTGTCTGTCTGTCTGATTGTCCCTAAATCACGGCTAAACGGCTGTACCGATTCTTGATACTTTCAGGATAAATTCTATAGGTATCGACATGTAACATAGGGTATATACGGTGGGGATTGGACAAAGGGGCGTGGCACCTCCCATACAACACAAAATATGTCTACAAGATAATTTAGTAACTATTGAATTGAATTTGAATTGAATATATAAAGATGAAATTTGGCATGGAGTTGTATAATAACTTTCCCAAACTTTGTGCCAAATATGGACATAATTAAACAAGGGGCGTGGCAGCGCCCATACAACACATTTAAATAACAGCTAAGTAATCAAGTATTGAATATATTTTAATGAAATTTGGAACGCAGTTGTATAGTATGTTTCCCCTGCTATGTGTCGAATATGGGAACAAGGGGCGTGGCACCGCCCATACAATTTTCTACCCCATAACACGGTTAAACGGATTTAATGATTTTATTGAAATTTTAAAGTAAAATTGTGTAAGTAATGGAATTTGCAACAGGACATAAGAGATTGGAATTGGACAACGGGGCGTGGCACCTCCCATACAACAAAAAACATTATTAAAATGTAACTTAGTAACCATCGAATGTTGAGTGGTTCATGTCACCAAGAGCGTCCTTGGCCCTTTTTTGGGCGAATCATGCCGGATTACAGCTGCCACCAAGTACTTCCTTGGTAATTTTTTGGGGGAATCATACCGGGTGAGATTACAGCTGCCACCAAGTGCGTCCTTTGACATTTTTTGGGTGAATCATACCGGGTGGGATTACAGCTGTCACCAGGTGTGTCCTTGAGCATTTTTTGGGTGAATCATGCCGAGTGGGATTACAACTCGCACCAAGTGCTTCCTTGGACATTTTTTGGGTGAATCATACCGGGTGAGATTACAACTGCCACCAAGTTCGTCCTTGGATATTTGTTGGGTGGATCATGCCGGGTGGGATTACAACTGCCACCAAGTTTCACGGGGGGAATTTACCATCAACTACAGCGTTGTCGTAAATTCCTATATATATTTATTTTTAAATTTTATACAACCCGTGCAACGCCGGGTATGTAACAGCTAGTAAATAATAAAGGGTGTTTTTTAGAGGTATAGAACTTTAAGTTGGCAACACTGTTTTAACTGGCGGCCATTTTGCCAGCTGCCAAGTGATATGTGTTTAGTTTGGTTTGGCATTTCAACATGAATAGACTGACGCCTGAACAACGTTTCCAAATTGACGGCGCAACATGTCAGACAGGCACGTAGCCAGGTTAGGGGGGCTTGAGGAGCCAAATTATTTCGTTTTTTTTTACTGAATATCAGGAAGTAATGGGACTCAAACGTTATCGTTAAAGCATTTTTGCCAGTATACTCGTACTGAAATTCAAACAAAAAGATCTCAAAATCCTTTTGTTTTTTTGTTCAGAACCAATGTTCGGAAAGTCAAATTTTTTGTCAGCCTTCTTGTTTGTGACAAACTATTCAGTCTTACAATATTTTATATTATGCATTGAATTTAATTCAAAATATATCATATGCAGGGACTGGTACCGAAACGAATATCGATTCCCGTTCTCAGATTTAAAAATATATCTGTTTCGGTTCCGGTTCGCAGAGATTTTTAAATATCGGTTCCATAAATTCAAAAAAGTTTAAAAAGATAAAAGCTGGATGATACGAAAATTTAACTAAAATTTATCTTTTAAAATTGTTATTTCTTTATGAAATGATTGTTGATGTATTTTAACCTTTTTTAAAAACTGGGAATCCATATAAAATACGGCAATTTTTAATTTCAAATCTTGATTTCCCAACAATATGATTTTTTAGTTGTACCTTTATTGCAGGGAATGAGCGAAATATCGAATTACTAACATTTTCAGATACTTCTTCTAGACTTTGCTTCAGCTCCACCTAACCATGTTAATAATAATAAAAGGGGGTTTACACTGCAACCGTTGGTCTTCTGTGACCTAACCATGTTAATAAATTGAAAAATCTTTATGAATATCTGGACGATAAAATATCAATGTCTGGAGTAGGGATTGGAATCCCGGACTTATTTCAGTCCCGATGGTTTCATGTACAATTTGCATATTTGAAGTAT
Organism: Heteromyza rotundicornis; assembly: GCA_951394025.1. Classification (NCBI taxonomy): domain Eukaryota; kingdom Metazoa; phylum Arthropoda; class Insecta; order Diptera; family Heleomyzidae; genus Heteromyza; species Heteromyza rotundicornis. The sequence goes on along the minus strand of OX596010.1, from coordinate 50,172,903 downwards.
GTGGAAAGATGCAGCAGAGATTCTTTTGTAATATGATTTTCGACCACTTACGAGATATTGGCGATTAGTAAACAATATTATGTTGGTTTGTTTTAAAATTTAAAAATCCCCTTTAAATTAAAAAAAAAAATTAAAGGAAACTGCGATTTTTTGTTTATTTTTATTCATTGATGCTTCCACTGAAGTCTTGAAAGTGCTGCTGTATTGCGACGCTACATATTTTCGTACAATAAAACACCTACTCGCGATTTTAATGACAATAATTTGAATAACAGACTGATTGCATGATTTTCCAAAAGGTTATCAATTAAATAGCTGGGGTCAAAACTAGAATTAAAAATATACTTTAAAACTAGAGAGTGGACTATCTTCGGCTATACCGAAGCTGAAATACCCCCACACAGTAGAAAGAAGTACCTCGAACATAAAATGATGTGGTCTCAAGACCCCATTTTGAGCCACCTATAAATAGTTTTGGAGCCCGGACCATGTCCAAAATCCGTTTCTAAAAATTTCCAATCAAATCGACCAAAAAATAAACTTGGTCTCAAGACCCCATTTTGACCCTTATATATATGTGGTTTCGGAACCTCGGACCATGTCCAAAATACGTTTCTACACATTTCCAATTGAATGCAGCAATAAAAAAGACTTGAAAAATTTTGACCTTTTTTTCCGTTGTATGAGAGCCACGTCCAGTTTTTGTTCGATTTGGCTGATTCTCGAACTTGATCTCAGTATTCACGAGAAAAACATGTACCCAAAGTTTCAAGTCGATATCTCCAAAACTGCGACCGCTATCGTGCGGACGGACAGACAGACGGACATGGCTAAATTGACTCCGGCGGTGATGGTGATCAAGAATATATATACTTTTCCATACCGGACATGTTGTGTCAAAGTTAGTATACCCTGCCACAGTGAGTGTGGGTGTATAACAAATATTTTTTTCAACCTCTCCCCCGAACCTACGGGCCTGATGTCAGACAATCCCATTTTCAATCACTTTTTCTAACATTTGTGGCCATATATCGGTTGTCCTTTAAGTGGTTGATCGTTTCGGGCTTATCAGCGTAGACTAGCGACTTCACATATCCCCTCAGAAAGTAGTCTACCGGCGTTAAATCTTGGAGGCCAATTCACGGGTCCGGAACGTGAAATTATGCGGTTACCAAACGTTTCCTTCAGTAAATCAATTGTGTCACGAGCTGTGTGACATGTTTCGCCGTCTTGTTGAAACCACAGCTGCTGCATTATCTTATTTATAGCAGAGATCGGAAATTGCGCGCCTTTACTCGTGGATTGTGTAGCAGATACCATAATTATGCATTCATTTAATTTTTTAAAATCTAACAATTGCAATAATGATGGACAGTCAATATGAGCCGATACAACATCATAAATAAAAACCTGGGAAAGTATCTTTCTTCTAGACTCAAGTGACTTCAAACCTAAAAGTAAACATCTAGCATAATATGAGGGCATACTATCAACAAATAACGAACGTACTGCATATCTTGAGAAAGTTCTCTGAATTTTCTCCAATCTAATATAATGGGTAACATAGAACGGATTCCAAATAAAAGACGCATATTCTAAACGCGACCGAACAAATAAATTATAAAGAGCTTAGAGGGTCATAAAATTCTGAACTATTTTTACGAATGAAGGCTAGAAGGGAGTAAGCTTTAGGTACAATGAAATTTAAATGATGGATAAACGAGAATTTCGAGTCAAAAATTACGCCAAGAACACGAACAACGTTGACAATTAGTAGCTTTGAGCGGTCAAGATGATATGTTGTAGACAGGACACACATAGATCTAAAATATGACGCATTAAAACATTTTTTTATACTTAATGGTAAGCAATTTAACAAACTCAAACTGAAAACATTACTAAGATCACTTTGCAAAGAAAAAGCATCATCCAAATTTTTTACTTTTTGAAATTTTGACTTTTTGAAGCACTTATTAATATCAATAATAAATAAAATAATAATCTTAGGTCCTAGATACTACCTTGTGGTACGCCGGAAGAGGCAACAAATCAATAAGATGTTGCATTTTCAATTTTCACAAGAATCCACTTCAGGAAAATAGAATGAAAACCCATTTTTTCAAGTTTTGTAACTAACGCACTATGACACACTTTATCAAACGCCTTCGAAAAACCAGTGTAAATCACATGTACTTGATGGCCAGATTCAAAGGATGTTATACAATAATTAGTAAATAAAGGCAAATTTGTCACAGTTGATCTCCTTGCGACGAATCCATGCTGTTCCAGGCAGATATGACGTTTCACAAGGAAAAATAATTTTGTTCTTAACTATACTTTCAAATAACTTAGATGCAATTGACAAATGAGAAATATGACGGTAATTAGCTAACTATATCATTTTTCGCACCACTTTTAAAAACAGTGGTAATGAACGCAACTTTCCAACAATCAATGAAAGAACCAGACAACAGAGATCTATTAAAAATCAGACAGAGTGGTATACATAGAGAATGTACACAATTTAATAACAATATAGTTAATAAACCATCAGTATCAACCTTAGGAGACTTTTTAATTTTTAGAATAGACTCTGACTCTGAAAGCACCAATGAACCAATATCCAAAAATGCATCCACATTATTCAGAATAGACGGTTCATGCCAGGGATTATCAGGATTTAAAAAAGTCAGCAAATAGGTTAACGGAAGCTTCAATAGATGAAGAATTTATCCCATTGAGAAACATTTATGTTGGAATATGCGAGCCCATTCTCTTAGATTGGATAAAATTCCAAAAAGATTTAGGATTATATTAAACTCAAATCTCAGAATATATTGCTTATACAGAAATTTATTAATTGCTTATAAAGAAGTTATATGTAAGGAACAGCTAGGAAGGAAGATGATAATAGCTTCATCATACATGGCGCAAGAAAAAGAAGCTCCACCTGCTGACCTCCGCAAATTAGTGGAAGACGCAGAACTCGCAAAAACGAACATGGTGATAGGAAGTGACGCAAATGCTCACAACCACATATGGGTCACTCTTAAACTTTATTAATACCACAAACCTCAGCATAGGAAATCGCGGTTGTGAGCCAACATATACAGGATCAACCAGTGAAAATGTCTTAGATATTACTTTGCATACTGAAACAAACTCCTTTGAAATGATAAAATGGCGTATATCTGATACAGCCTCTTTCTCAGATCATAAATACATCGAATTCTCTATAAACTTTGAAGTGGAACCTTTAAAAAAATCTTTTAGAAATCCAGAAAAAACAAATTGGGTAATATACTCAAAAATTGTCAAAAGTAAATTAGGGGGTAAAGCTCCAGTTTTTGATCTCAGTAAGGAACAGATAGAGGACTGTAATGAAAAGCTTTCGTTATCTCTAACCAAAGCTTTTCATATTGCATGTCCTGTTAGGAAAAATAATGGAAGGATTCAGCCTCCTTGGTGGAACAAAGATCTCACAGAGGCACGTAGGAAAATCCAAGCTCACTTCAAAGAGGCGCGAATTCACAATTCCTTGGAATTGTGGAATGTTTATAGATATGAGCTAAAAATCTTTAAAAAATCAGTCCGCAGGGCAAAACGTGAAAGTTGGCTGGTCTATTGCAGTAACATCGATAAAACTTCGGAAACGGCTAGACTCAGGAAAATTCTTTCGAAAATGGAGATACCGCCGCTTCTTTTGCAGAAAGAGGATGGAAGCTAGACCAGCTAGATGGACTAGAAGGACTAGAAGGACGAGCAGGACACAGTGGATGTACTCTTACAATCTCACTTCCCTAGTTGTCAGGATATTCCAGCTTCACATTCCTTTGCTGAAGCATCTATAACCTCCGAAATTCCAGATATTTTTACTCTTGAACGGATTAAATGGGCAATTGACTCGTTTCGGCCGTATAAATCTCCTAGTCCAGATGGGATTTTCACTAGTCCAGATGGGAATTATCACACCGTGGCTTTTATGTATTTTTAAATGGTGTTTAAAACTTAATATGATACCTAACTCATGGAGCATTGCGAGGGTACTCTTTATACCGAAAGGTGGTAAGAGTAGTCACGTTACGGCAAAGGATTATAGGCCAATCAGTTTAACATATTTTCTTCTAAAAACTGTAGAACGCATTCTAGAATCTAACATCAAAGAGAAATTAACTCGGAATCTTCTCTCTCTGTCTCAACACACATATCAGAAAGGTAGATCAGTTGAATCTGCCTTACACTCTGTAGTACAAACGATTGAAGCATCAGTTCAATTCAAAGAATATACATTAGCTGCATTTTTAAATGTAGTTATCTTAGTATCGGGAAAATTCTTGAACGTAATGAGTGAGTTGCTCGAAAATGCACTCAAAAACATGTGTAATTGGGCCCGCGCTAAGGGTCTTAATATAAACTCGGAAAAAAAGGATTTAGTTCTATTTACTAGGAAATACAAAATTCCTCCATTTAGAGAAACAAAAATCAATAACGTAATTTTACCTATAGCTCAACAGGCCAAATTCCTTCTTGATTGGAAACTGTCTTGGTAAACAAATGTCGAGGAACGCGTTAAAAAGACGAATAATGCCTATTATGCATACAAAAAAAATTTTAGGTAAAACATGGGGTTTAAATCCTAAAGTGACCCATTGGATACACCTCTATAGTAAGACCAATTTTACTGTATGGGGTGTTGGTCTGGTGGACGGCCCTCGAAATAAGATCAACAGCAAAGAAACTGGAGAAATTTTAGCGACAAGTATGCGTTGATATAGTGGGAGGCCTCAAAACAACATACATACATATATTGGCGCTACAACCCTCGAGGGATTTTGGCCTAGCTTCTTAATGCAATTATCATGGGCAAATGTATATGATATTTGTGGACCTACAGTTTATTGCCGGTTCCTATCGGCGGGACTCCCAAAGAAGAAGCTTTTTCATGGCAAGATTTACTCTCGCAAGATTGCCAGAACTTGGCGAGAAAGTGTCGAAAAACAGAAAACACATTTCTGCCTTGCCCCAGGTGGGAGTCGAACCCGATACCTTCCGATCGTGAAGCAGAGGTCTTAGCCACTGCACCACGGCCGCCACAAACAACTCTACAAAGTCGCTTAATGTGATACTGCACTTAATACCAAAAGATCTTTTTGCCAAAAAACTGCTTTACGGCTTAAAGAATCAAATTTTTTTCTGTATAGGACATAGTAACTTAGATAATACTCTGTCTATTACAACCGATTACATATCTCCAAAAACACACTTTAACAGGAATTTTTCTATTCAAATTCCCTCAAGAGAATATTGGTCATCCAGGCAAGGTGAATCAATAAACGCACTTCATATATATACCGACAGCTCCAAACAAGAAGAGGGGGTAGGGACAGGTTTTTATTCCAATAATCCCAAGTTAAGTAAATCATTTAAACTACCTACTGTTTGCAGTATATTTCAGGCGGAGATGGTAGCAATCCAAAAAGCTGCTGAGAACTTTATAGGCACGAATTTCAATAAAGAGATCTATAATCGCTCAGCTATACTGTGCTTCTATACAACAAATAAATTGTGTGCGAGTAGAAACGGTCGATTTTCATTTAACTACACGAAAATATACACACGTCATAGTTCGAGCAATTGCTTCGGCTTGTGTGGTTGTATATTTAGTAGTTTAAACAAAGAATATCGTACCAGTGAGAAAAAGGTTACTGATGATCTGCCGCAGTGGGCAGTGAAATGCATGTAACTTACTTTCTACCCGCTGGCATACAATTTGTTGTTGTAAAAATTCGCAGCTTAATCGATTTAAGTTGCGCTGAGCTTGGACCCGACTATACACAATATTCATTTACTTAGAGCTCGTTAAATATAAATCAGTTGCATTTAATGGGCGGGTACACCCAATTCAAAATATTCATTGTAATAGACAATATTGAAAAATATTAATGTCGAACTTCAAATTTTTAAATAAAAAAATTTCCACTGGCGACAGTGTCGATCATATAGTAGCGTCTTGTATTGAATCTGAGCAGAATCGATCAGCTATACTGTGCTTCTATACAACAAATAAATTGTGTGCGAGTAGAAACGGTCGATTTTCATGAACTACAAGAAAATATACACACGTCATAGTTCGAGCAATTGCTTCGGCTTGAGTGATTGTATATATAGTAGTTTAAACAAAGAATATCGTACCAGTGAGAACAAGGTTACTGATGATCTGCCGTAGTGGGCAGTGAAATGCATATAACTTACTTTCTACCTGCTGGCATACAATTTGTTGTTGTAAAAATTCGCAGCTTAATTGATTTAAGTTGCACTGAGCTTGAACCCGACTATACACAATATTCGTTTACTTAGAGCTCGTTAAATATAAATCAGTTGCTTTTATTAAATTTTGTAAAGAATAGAAAGAAATTTTGTTTGATGATGTAACTATCGCCTAATGTGTAAAGTGGATTAAAAAAGAAAAAAATATAAAGCACTGGAATTAAAAAAACAACAAACTACGGCCGGCACCGGGCTTGAACCTATGACTGCCGCAGTCATAGGCCGAAGCTCTAACCAACAGACCACAGCCAGCTATAATATGATTTCAACTAATGGCGATTAGGTGAACTCCATAATCTATGTATACATATACAAATTATTTGTGAAATATGTGAACTTTTATTAAATTAAAGAATAGAAAGAAATTTTGATAGATGATGTAATTGTCGCCAATGTGTAAAGTTGAACTGTTACTTTAAAAAAGAATTAAAAGAGAAAGATTAAAAAAAAGAAAAAATATGAAGCAATGAAGTTATAGGCCGAAGCTCTCACCAACAGACCACAGGCAGCTATAAAATAACTTCAGCTAATGGCGATATAGTTCAGCAAGCTGTATGGTGAATGTGTATATACACACAAAAAGTAACAAATATAGCTTTGATTTACCATTGCCACCTTTAAGGAAATAATACTTCCACAAGGCTAGCGTTGCCACCTAACATTGTTTTCACCTGTTACGGCTAAACATTATTTCCTACTAGCTGGGCCCGGTCCGCATCGCTGGGCCTAAATAATTTTTTGTTGTTGCATTGTCTGCAATGTAATGGATGAAAGTGATTTTTAAATATATATGTTTAATTGGTGTTTATACTGTGGAGTTAATTTTGTACAATTTTATAGAGAGGAATATTGATGTAGCGATCGGTATTAAAATAGGTTTTGATGAATGAATGAATGATTCGTATTGTATGTATGTAGCGCAGTAAAGTATGTTTGGAAGATTATTGAAATTAAATTAAATGACATGTGGTATAAGTATTTGAAACAAATGCCGTTAATTCGGCCGGTGCAAACGACTGGATTACGATCTTTGAGCTTTGGTACGTAGCCGAATGCTCGCACAAAATGGCCCGGCAGTGTAAACACTTGAAAACGAACCAATCTGTAGATTCCGATGCTGGTGCGGGAGGGAATATTCAGTCAGTGTAAACGGTTGCACGAACGGAATTTCGTTTACGATTGGAGTTCGCAACAAAAGTTGTGTTCGCTCCTACGGTCTAAGTGCACCTTCAAATTAAGTAAAAATAAGTACCTTTATCCCTTTTAGACAAAATTAAACCAAAAATTCCCTTAGGAAGGGAAATTTGCCTAAAGTTGGCTGCACTGGTTGAGCGCCCCGTCTGTGAGGAGTGTTGCCACATTGAGAGACGTTCTGTTGTGTTTTTGTAAATTTTTCTTGTGGGAAGAATGTTATTTCTATAATTTGTTGGGAAAATTTTTCAGTGCTTATTTGCCGAAAAGGCCAATTGCGGTGTTTAAGCCAAGTTTCATTTAAGTTTCATTCGCAATGGACGTCTTCTCGTAATATTAATGGCGTTTTGCCTGCATTTAGGTCCCCATAAGCCAACGCGAAATTCCGCAGCCGGTACGGAACTTGAACAAAAATGTTGCTTGAATATGCGATACTGCGTTTTTTTAAAGAAAATTTATAAATGATACACATTTTTAGTTGTAGCTTTGAAATTTTTCAGCGCAAACAAATTTTTTTATTCCAATATCTTTGCTGGAAGAATTTTCGAGAAAGTACCGCGGCGGCGGAATTTTGGGTATTTTAAGTTTTAATGAAGTACTGTGTGTAGGGTTACTGTGAAAGTGGGCGACTTTCGCAGTGAGCATTTAAGGTCGCCACACATGAATGCAAAATTTCGTTGGTATCGTGGTACTTTTTCTTGAAAATACGATAGTGCGCTCTAGAATGATATGCATTTGTTTTTGTTTTTTTGAAATTTTTCAGCACGAAAAAATTTGTCCCAGCCGAATATCGCCTTGCAATTTTTGGGGAAATTTCGCGGCAGTGTGTGGGGAGCTTTAAGTTGGGTATAATTTAATTTCCATTCACAATAGACATTTTTCCGTAGTTATTTGGAATGTAAATGACAAATGCATTTAAGTGGAAATGAAGTACTGTGAAAGTGGGCGTAAAATGTGCACTGGGAGATTGGGGCAAATTATGGAATTGCGAATATGTAATACTCAAGGAGAAGCCGCGTTATTTTGGCATTGTCTTAGGTTTTTTTCCATTGTTGAAAAGTCACATGCAATCAAATGGAAATAACCTTAATTATTACTCCCTGCTGCATTTAATGTTGAAAATTCACGAAGTTGTTGAAATTTGTGATCGTACATCGACTTGAAATACTTTAGCAAATCGATTTCATACTTTGAAAGAAACCGAAAGGGTTTTTTAACCCGCAGATATGGTAACACTGCTGTGGGGAAAAATTAAGTCCTAGGTGGCAACCAAGTTGATTGTTGATCATATGGTATTTGCTTTAAAAGATTCACAAATGTGAGAGAAATACGTATTTTCTAACTTGTGGGCGGTAAAAGTGGGCGTGTCAAAACTTATCCTATGCCACGACTCACGACCCCTAGAACACATATATAAATTTTGGTGAGAATCGGTGCTGTAGTTTTCGCGTCCACTGGTGACAAACATACACGTCTCTTTTATATATATAGATTGTCGATTATTTTTATTGTAAAGCGATTTAATCAATGGATTTTTTCAATTTCAATTACAATCCCTGGATCCCGGGATTTGTTCGGGATTTTCGAGATTAAAGAAAAAACTGTTGCAACAAAATTTTAAGCTTAATTTTATTTTAATTCAACGTAGAAATAATATTTAATAAATATTGAAAAATTTAAAATAAATAAAGTCAAACAAAAAGTTTTACTCTGATCGAACAAGTTTGATATTTTATGTGTTAAATTGAGTTGCTTTATTATTTTTTTTTTGCCACGCTGAATCCATTCAAAAGTACAACACTCAAACGGTCGACAAAATAATTTTATTAATTATATCTTATTTAAGATATCTATCTGAAAATATCTTAAACAATGCATAAAAAATCCATTTTTTTAATAACGGGATTCTGGACTCAAAATCCGGGATTTATAAAACGTTCGGGATTGAATGCCTTAGTCAAAATCCCGAAATCCCGGGATTGAATGCTTTAATTTTGACGTACTAAAACCGAATCTTTTTTGTAGCAAAAATCTGCTTTCCGAGATATAAATTTTTTTAAGTTTTGATTTCCCCTTCGCGTTGGTGTGTGCGGACCTTGATGTTGTACTGGGAATATATGCAAATATAAAATGTAATGTAATAGGAAAGTGTAATATGAAAATCTAATACACCACCGTAATAGGTGAAAATAGTGTTAGGTGGCAACGGTAGTCTTATAGGGCGAAGCTATTTTTTTTATATGTGAAACATGATTTTTTGTGTGTGTATATTAGCGTGGTCCAAAATTTACTTTTTTCGCTGGAGATCCACGATCCCCCTCAAATAGATTCATTTTGTAAGAAAAAATTCACAAAAAAATTTGGGCATCCTAGGTCAACATTAACACGTGCCCCCCGAGACTCGGATTTTCCCATAGAAACTGTATGGGAAAAAATAAATTTTTTGAAAATCATTTTTCTAAATTTGGAGGAAAGCTTTAAAAATCGGGAATTTAGTGGAAATGGTAGACAACTCTAAAACGAACCAATCCATACGAAAAACGGGATTTTACGAACCACACAACTCCTTCAAAAAATCATAAAAAAAAAAAAATATGTTTTTTTGGTGCATTTTTTCTCGTACCTGAAGGAGTTGGGAGGTCCGCAATAAAACCGCTTCTTACATGGATTTGTTCGTTGAAGAGTTCTCTACCATTTCCACTAAATTCCCGATTTTTTAGGCTTAACTCCGAATTTTGAAAAATGATTTTTGTATAACTCGGTGCTTAAACCGAGATATGCTTTACTTGAATTGGGTTTCAACAAACACAAATTGTATAACTAGGTGCTTAAACCTAGATATACTTTCCCTTGAAATGATGTATTCAACGTGGAAGTGGTTGTTGTCCAATTGAATTGGATTTGCCGTTAATCGGCCCTTTTATTGATTTTTCTTTTTAATATTTATTTTCCATTTGAGTACATGTTTCATTCCTTATTATTTTTTGCAGATCACAATTATCGCGTGGCTCATTATTGAATAGATGTATCTCGCATGAACATATCTCGGCACCTTTGTTGTATCTTGATTTTATTTTGTAACACAAGTACGTATCCATACTCATCAGCGTACAAGATTGAAGAAGTTGGGCAGTCATTGGAAAATATTGGTCCCTGTGTGTATTGACTGCGATGATCTCGTTACAGGGTTTGACCGAAACCATACTATTGTTCACTACTGTAGGTATCGGGAACATTTTGTATAACTCGAAACGCTCTTCGTTGCATAGCGGTATTGTTACTCGAAATACTATATGGTTTTCAGTTACTCCTCCTTGGATCGTCATGATCTGATACAAATGTAAAGAGTCAGCTGGTAGTCGGAGAAGTGGTGGTAGGTGGTTGCGGATTCTTACCAACTCTTCTTGCAATTGTGATAGCACACATGGACTGATCTTGCCATGATGAGTGTCAGCGAGAACGTCCAATATTGAGGTTTGTATTCGTTGCAAATTTGAAGACATTATTGTGAGCTGGAGTGATAGCGAGATAAACCTTTCAAATATTGTATGTTGAGAAGTTTCGCCATGGATTCTGTTTATGATTTCAGTAATCTAGTTGTCAAGGTGATTGAATTTGGTTTGAATTGACAATTGATCGCCTTTGATAATATTGATGGTCGAATCAATTGCTGACGTTTGATTTTTCAGTAACTGTTGAAGGTAGCTTTCGTTCTCCTTGACCATGTCGATCGTATCTGATAGTTGATCAGCGTATTTTGAGTCAAGGATTCCAAATAACGAATTGGCTATGTTTCCCACCAAGTCTATTGCTCCTCTTTTTTATCGCTTGGCTGTTAGAAAACTATTATCCCGCTTCAGTTGATCTCTCACATGTTCAAGGTGGGTTACCACATTCGTGCAAGTACTTTTTTGATTTATTTCTAGGCACAAATGTCGTAGAGCCGCTGTGCCATTGGAAAATGCTGATAGTTCATTCCAACGTTGGCCTAATTCGTAGTATATAATCAACTTACATTCTGAGCGAGATATTACTGCTGAACCGATGCCTTCGAAATGTATACCAGGTTCAGGTTTGAATTCGAGGTTTTCAATATTTGTTGCCATTATAATGGGCAATGCCAGCATGAGCACTAGGAGTCCGGTAGTCAAGTTGAACGATGACGTTTTCCGCCTTTTGCGTACTGTTTCTTCTGACTGATGTGGGCGATTGTCGTTGAGTCTGACGGGAGTAGTCCGAAGCTGTGCTGATGTTTTTGCATTGTTGTCTTCCTCATGTTCATTGACTGGTAATGGTGCCAGTCTTTGAACTGCCCTTCGTGAGACGTTTTTTGCTGTACGAACGTCGGCAACTCTGACATGACCATCCGCACCTCGAATTACATTAATTACTCGTCCCAATGGCCACTTTAATGGAGGCAGATTGTCTACCTTTATTAGAACCATTGTTCCTGGCTTGACATTTTGTGATTCTTCCTTCCATTTGTAGCGGTGCTGTAAGGTATTCAAATATTCCATGGACCATCTCCTCCAAAATTCCGTTCTGAGCTGCATCACAAGCTTCCACCTCGTGGGAAGTTTAATGTTCGGTTGTTGAGAATGACTATCAATTGAAGATGTTAATGGCTCACCGATGAGGAAGTGACCAGGTGTGAGCACTTGGAGGTCATTTGGGTCAGACGACATGGGTGTGAGAGGTCTGGAGTTTAAAATGCCTTCTGTTTCGGCAAGAACTGTCCCCATTTCTTCGTAAGTAAGATTAGCTGATGCCAAAGATTTTTGTAGCAATCCCTTTGCTGACTTTACCGCCGCTTCCCATAACCCACCAAAGTGTGGTGCTCGTGGTGGAATAAAAGCGAATTCGATGTCCCTTTGGCTGCATTCGCTGACAATTTTCTCTGTTGCATGGTCATCGTGAATTATGTGGTGAATTACCCTCAACTGGTTCTTCGCTCGCACAAAATTGGTGGCATTGTCGCAGTATAGGGTCTTGCAATGTCCACGGCGAGATATGAAACGTTTAAGAGCTCCTATGAAGGCTTCAGTTGTCAGATCACTTACTAGCTCCATGTGCACGGCCTTGGTAGCAAAATACGGCTACATATGCTTTCATCAATTGTTTTCCTCGGATTTTGAAATGTGTCCACACAGGGCCAAAGAAGTCCACTCCCGAGATGACAAACGCTATGGCTGGTTGTACCCTTGTTTCTGGTAAATTACCCATCACTTGATTTAGCAACTTTGGTCGCGCTCGGAAACATTGAACGCAATTTTGAGTGACGGAGCGAGCCAAGGTTTTTATTTTGATTGGCCAAAATCTTTGTCTCACGATCGCTGTGAGTGTTTGAGGAGCAGCATGCAGGTGCTCCCTATGCAAATCAGTCATTAGCAGTTTTGTCCATGGATGGGCGTACGGCAACAATATTTGGTGTTTTGCATCAAAACTTAGGCTGGAAGCTTCTAAGCGCCCCCCAACCCTTAAAATGCCTTGGGCATCTATGAATGGCGATAGATTGCTGATGGGGCTTCCATTGTTCACATTTGAATGACGCTTCAAATGTTTAATGTCATCAGCAAAGGCATCCTTTTGTAAATATTTGACAATGTGTATCAATGACTCCTCTACTTCTGCTGCGGTTGGTGCTGTTGCGACGTGAGAAGCATCGCGTTTGAAGTGTTTCACGCCGCGAATCACATATGTTATTATTCTTTGGAGCCGTCGAAATGAATTTTTGTGGTTTATTTTTTCAAATGTCTTTGGATTGGCGGTTTTCAACAGATACAGATGTAGATGATGCAGCTGCAGTTGTCTGCTGCATCACTTCTAAGAGACATTGGTCACTAGGAGGTTGGAGTGGCCCATTTGTTGCAGTTTGGTTTAGGCATGTAGGTTGCGATGCTGTAGTTGACGTTGTCTGTTGCCTAACTTCCAAAAGGCATCGGTCACGAGGAGGTTGGAGTGGCCAACTTGTCACAGCTTTGTATAGGTATCTCGGACCGAATAGCCAAAACATATTGTCCACTAGCTTGGCTGGTTGTAAGCCTCTTGATATGAGGTCGGCTGGATTGTCTTGAGATGGTACATGGCGCCATTGTTGTGGAGTAGTCACCTGCTGAATTGCGGATATCCGATTGGCAATGAAGGTGTGATAATTCGATGAATTCGCGTGGATCCATCCCAACACTGCCGTGGAGTCGGTCCAAAAATATGTGGTCACTCCTTTGTATATCGCACTATCGTTGAGCTTCAGCATCAGTTCTACTGCGAGTTTTGCAGCGCATAACTCTAATCTTGGCAACGTTATTTTCTTTGTGGGGGCAACACGTGATTTTGCACAAAGAAACCGAATTATCACGATATCGAGAGCTTGCGTCGTCCTCATGTGGGCCACGGCTCCGTAAGCGTGCTCTGATGCATCGGCAAAAATATGGACTTGTGGATTGTTGGGCTGGGTGTGGCCAAAGACATGCCGAGGTACGCTGATAGTTTGTAACAGTAGTAAGTCTTTCTTGAAGGCCAACCAGGTGTTGTGCAATGGAGATGGGAGTTCCGTATCCCAGTCGATTCTTAGTTTCCATAGTTCTTGCAGAAATATTTTCGCAGTAGTCGTGACTGGAGCGATGAAACCAAGGGGATAAAAAATTCTGGATATATCGGCTAACGCTGTACGTTTGGTGATCTTCCCAGTACTTATTTCTCCAATTTTGATTTTAAAATCGTCGTTCGAGGGATTCCATGTCAATCCCATTGTCTTGATGGTCTCGTTGTGCGTCTCCCCGATTTCCACTTTGACTTCACGATCAGCTAGTGGGATGTCTTCAAGTAACTTTGGGTGGTTCGAGCACCACTTTCTCAACTTGAAACCTGCAGACTGTAACATGAAGCGTAGTTGTTGCTGCATTTCACGTGCAGTGGGTAGATGATCAGATCCACTCAGCACGTCGTCGACATAAAAATTTGATTTCACAACATCCGCCGCGAATTTGTATTTGTCGGCTTGACCCTCAGCCAACGCTTGAAGTGTGCGTATAGCCAAGTAAGGTGCAGATGTTGTGCCATATGTTATTGTTGTAAGCTTGTAGCACTTCATGGGATGTGATGGGTCTTCTCGCCACCAAATGAGCTGCAACCTTTGATCGTCTTTATCTAACTTTACTTGTCGCTACATTTTTTCAATATCTGCTGTAAAGACAAATCGAGGGAGACGAAAACGAATTAAAAGGTAACGGCATCTTCTTGGATGGTGGGTCCTGTGGCCAGAAGATTGTTCAACGATACGTTGGTTGAAGTTTTAGCGGAAGCATCGAAAACAACTCTTAGTTTTGTTGTTGAGCTGTCTGGCTTGAACACTGCATGATGTGGCAGAAAATAATTTGGCCCCTTCACATCTGTGGCATCGATCTCTTCCATGTGACCAAGCTGCACGTACTCACGCATGAAGGCTGTGTATAGGGATTTAAAGTGTTCTTCACAACGACGTTCGGCAGATGTGAAGTTGTTTTTGCGTGTGTCACATGCTTCAAGTAGCCAACATTTTTCGAGTGTTGTATTAAGGGAATCATCCTCAGTGGAAATTCCGCAGGTGATAGCTGCATTGGGAATGTCTTGATTGTTGGATTCACCCCCAGCTATCCAGCCGAACCGTGTATTCTGTAATATCGGCTGTCCAACTCCAATTGTTAGTTGACCAGTGCCTAACCATGAATAGAAGATCCCGGCTCCAAGAAGAAGATCGATTTCTTTGGACTCGTGGAACTTCGGGTCGGCTAAGTGGATACCATCAGGGATGTTCCAATTATTGATGTTGATAGTTTTTGATGGTTGTCTTGAAACAATTTCTAGCAAAACGTGAGCTTCAAGTCGGCTCGTGAAATCGGTCACATTTGAATGGAGTTGCAGATTAACTCTTTCGGCGGTACGGCTTTTTACCAGGCCGATGCCCTCGACTCCAATGAGGCATGGAACCCTTTGTAGTCCTAATTTGTTCACAAATCGTTTTGTGATGAAGTTGGTTTGTGAACCGCTGTCCAACATAGCTCGACAATGGATTCGTTGGCCCCAATTATTTGTAACGGACCTGTCAATCTTTCGATCAATGTTGATGCCAGCAATCTTCTATTTTGGTATCTGTCTTGCAGCAGCTTCCAAGCCGTCTCGTAGTTCTCTTTGGTTAGAGCTAGATGTCTGATCACTCGCTCAGCTTCACCGGTCAAATTGGCCTTCAAGTACCACAGCTTTTCTACTGCTGCGATTGGCGATTTGTGCACCATTTCGCTGAAGATGTCGAAAAACTGGTTCCACTGCAGATAGTCACCATTGAACATTGGAATAGTTATTTGTGGCAACCGGAACGACGGTGGTGCAGCTGGCGGTGGAGCTTCTTTAGAGTGGCCTTCTCGGGAGTGGACTTCTTCTGCCAGAGTATGCAACTCGATCATCTTGTGGTGGACCTGTTGTTCCATGTCAAGGTATGCATTGAAATCATACCCTTCATATTCTGGTGATGAAGCCTCCTCCCATAATCTGTAGTTCGTGTTCTCAACTTCGCTCCATAGTCGCTGCAGTCTTGCAATATTTCCCTCGAAATATTGCCGTGATTGATCCTTTCTGCTTTCGATACCGGCTAACAGGTGTTTCATGGATGCCATTAGTGCTTGTTGCTTGCGCAGCACTGACGCCACTCCATAGTGTACGGTTTTTTCAGAATCAGCACCTTCCTTTTGCTCTACACTGCCATGGGCGCAGCGGCAGGCTTTATATTAAATGCCTTAATGCACTCTTGAATGTCCTCCATGACTTTGTTATATGTTTCGCCCAGTGACGCATGAATATCCTTTTCGAAGTACTGGTAATCTGCGGGTGTGGCTGGATCTCTGCGAATTTGGTTGTCAGCTCTTTGAAATATTGTCCACAAATCTTGCAGTTCTGTTGCCTTCTGTTAAGGTTCTCTACAGTTTTTCTATCTTTAGATGTCTTTTTATAGTTGCTGATGATCATCTGTATGTTGGTGGCATTTTCATCCTGCTGATTTATTAGGTCGTCCAGATTACTCATAATGTGTTGGTTGGATTCGACTGGGTGTTATTGGGGTTATCTAGCTGCGTGCTGTCACGGGAGAACCTTGCGTAGCTGATTTGTTTACTCTCTGGAGATGAGTAGGCTCACACAGGTGTGCTTTTGCCTTTGAGTCCTTTGTGTGCGCCATAAAGGTACTATGGTATTTGGATTTAAAGACGAACAGTCGCAACAGTTGTACATAAACCGAGTTGCGTTGCTGTATCCTTTTTGCGTTACCAAACTGGTGCTTTTCACAAAATTCTATGGTATTTTAAGTTAAAGACAAAGAGTCGCAACAGCGGTACATAAACCGAGTTGCGTTTGGTTGCTGCGTCCTTTGGTCGGGGTCACCAAAATGTATTACTCGGTGCTTAAACCGAGATATACTTTACATGAATTGGGTTTCAACAAACACAAATTGTATAACTAGGTGCTTAAACCTAGATATACTTTCCCTTGAAATGATGTATTCAACGTGGAAGTGGTTGTTGTCCAATTGAATTGGATTTGCCGTTAATCGGCCCTTTTATTGATTTTTCTTTTTAATATTTACATAAATTTCGATTTTAATATATCCACAAAATGTGCACATATGCCAACAATACAGACTGCAGCATAAGCATTTAGCGACACATTGCAGTGGCGTGAAATGTGATCGCCACAGTGCAATGCTCTGTGACTTTAGTCAAGGCTAAATGTGTTGTTGTCATAAGCGCGCATTTTCGCAAATATGCAATGCTGGTATTATACACTTTTCAAAAAATTTAATTTTTCCCATACAGTTTATATGGAAAAATCCGAGTCTCGGGGGCACGTGTTAATGTCGACCTAGGATGCCCAAATTTTTTTGTGAATTTTTTCTCACAAAATTTAACTATTTGAGGGGGATCGTGGATTTCCAGCGAACAAAAAATTTTCTTCATACGATTTTTGACCACGCTAGTATATATACATGAACGCGTTTTGCATACAGTTTGCTGAAGTTAATCGATAGCTAAAGGTATTGTATAAGTCAAAGTGGCTTTGGTGAGTAAGCGTTTGGTTGGCTTCTTCATCTTACTTACAATCGCTGCGTTGTGGGTTCGATTTCTCACCAGGGCGGTTAACATTTATAAAAAAAAATAAAATCTATGTGTGAATATATTGTGAGTGAGTCTGGTTCCTTCTCACAACCGCAGCGTCGTGTGGACAAACCACCAGAAGGGCTAACATTTAAAAAAAAAAATATAAGGTTAACAACAAAAATTTTTTAAGCGAAGTTGTAAATTTTGAATTGGTTAGCGTTAGGGACAGACAGAAAGAAAGACAGACAGACAGAAAGAAAGACAGACTGACCTGGACAAATATATATATTAATAGTTGAGTGCTTATGCACGTAATCAAAAATATTCTCTGCAGTAACACACGGATTAAACGATGACAAATTAACCCACTTCTTATTGACAACCGCAACCAAATCATGACTCTCATTATTATCAACACCTGGCAATGCTTTAAAAAGTACAAGTGAGAACTTAGACGATCGTACAATAATGTTAGCGATAGTTGAGTGTGCTAAGAGCTTAGCATGTATCATTTGCGATTGCACAAAAATACACAAAAATAAATTGCAATAAAAGATATCTAAAAATAGAAATATAATTTTTGGCTCTTTTTGTGGAAAATACTGGGATGGAGGTCGACTTGAGAATTGCCTTAGAGTTCCAGTGGAGATCCAGCCATATCTCCATTGGAAAACCAACGTATATTTCCTTAGAGAATTACTATGTTCTCAATTGGATATCAAGTGGAGTTACAATGTTGGAGATTGGAGAAGAGCACTGGAGTTCCAATTGAACTTCAATCCATCTCCAGCCTTAATGCTTATTGGGAAGTGACAACTGTATGTATGTATGTACATGCGTGTGTATTGTTGTGACCTTTCCCAATAAGCACGAAAAATCTGTTTCTCCAACGTGTGTGAAATGTGGTTCAACCTCCACTTGATCTCCAACCCGTTATACACGTCATCTCCAACACTTTCGAGTTCAACTGGAGATCGACCAGAAAACACATTGAGAATAATTGTATTATTTTATAATTAGGCAATACCGTTTTAAAACAACGAAAATATTTGTCGCACCTGGCAATGCTTTAAAAAGTATAAGTG
This sequence comes from Heteromyza rotundicornis, assembly GCA_951394025.1. Classification (NCBI taxonomy): domain Eukaryota; kingdom Metazoa; phylum Arthropoda; class Insecta; order Diptera; family Heleomyzidae; genus Heteromyza; species Heteromyza rotundicornis. Next base: position 50,154,179 of record OX596010.1, on the reverse strand, counting down.
AGAACTTAGACGTCCGTACAATAATGTTTGCGATAGCTGAGTGTGCTAAGAGTTTAGCATGTATCATTTGTAGATAGAGTCGAAGATTCGAATCCTACCAGCGATTGTACAAAAAGACACAACAATAAATTGGAATAAAAGAAATCTAAAAATAGAAATTAAAAAATAATTTTTGTTTTTTTTTTTTGGAAAATACTGGGATGGAGGTCGATTTGAGAATTGCCTTAGAGTTCAAGTGGAGATGCAGCCCTACCAACGTCCATTTCCTTAGAGAATTACTATGTTCTCAATTGGAGATCAAGTGGAGTTACAATGTTGGAGAAGAGCACTGGAGTTCCAATTGAACTCCAGTTAATCTCCAGCCTTAATGCTTATTGGGTTCTGGTCGTTCTGCCTTGCTTGTGCGTATACATAGCATGTATGCATGCGCGAAGTGTATACAAGCTGATCTTCAGCGACACTGATTTGCTAACAGGAAATTGCGCAAGGTGCGGGTTCTGAATTTTTGTTAGAGTATGAAGCGCACAGTGATTTGTCTCCATAGTTATGCTACATAGTAATGTTTGCACATTGATGTCGTTTTATATGTACCAATCAAAATTAAAAAAATGTATCTGCAGTTTGGTTTGGTAATGCAAATATATTTCCTCCCCTATTTGAGTGCGCCTCTGAGTGGTACACTCGAGCTACAATACTTAACAAATTGCAACATGAATAATCACGCCGCAGTGTTTCAAAACGCTAATTTAGGAGCTACTCAAGCAATACATAGTTCATACAGAACCAAAAAATCTATGTACGTCTTGCAATTAAGCCGAGCAAATGGCTTGCAGGATTTAAAGCCTGTAATTCCGTCAGAATATCACGACAATATAAACCAGGTGAAGTAAAAACCATAAGAATGGCTTGAAATGCGTGAATGCTTTTGTTTTTATTACCAATGTTTGTAATATTTTTCTTCTTCATTCAAAAATAAACTAAATTTCCATAAAAATTTTGCAAATTGAATAAAACTGCAAATAAACTCATAAAATATTGTTTTTTCTTTTATGCAATATGCTCTATCAGACTTCTCGAAAAATTAAAAAAAATAAAATTTCAAGTGCAATACCGTCTATTAGACATACAGTTACGGACAAAACAATAGAATCACTAAAAGTTTATTTCATCAATGTTATAAAACTTTGAGAAAAACCAAAAATTAAGGCTCATTGTAAATTTTATTTAACATTAACATTTGTTAATTGTTATTTGTAAAAAAATAAAAGCGAAGACTTCAAACACTTGCAGATAAATTGATAAAAACGAAAATTTCATATAAAATGCATGGGACAAAAGAATAGAATCACAAACGAATTTTTTTGAAAAAGTTTTTTAAAGAGTCAAGAAATTAATAAAAAGTTATTATATTAATTAGTACTTGGTTGTATTTCCCTTATTATATAAAACAGCTGTACATCTGCTGGCCACGGACTCCACTAGAGCTTGACAAGTCCTTGTGGGTATAGAGTACCAAGCGGCATGTATTCTTTCCCATAGTTCGTGCTTATATTACTGACAAAATTTTGTGATTGACAATTATCCCCAAATTTTCTAGTGGGTTTAATACCGGGGATTGCGGTGACAACACCATTATGTTTATTTTGTTGTTAAAAAAAATCCACTTCTTGGTTAGGTTTGCCGTATGTTTTCCGATCATTGTTTAGTTAGAATTACCATTTCCGTGTAATTTTCCAATCCGCATAGGACAGCATGGCCTACTCTATGGCCTAATATCCAAATAATAATGTATCTTTTTAAGATTTGGTTTAAATGTTGCGTGTACTAATTGTATTTTTTCAAACACGATGATACGACAATACGAGACCCTTGTGAATTTCCTAAGTGTTGTTTTTTTGTAATGTTGTTGTAAAGTGGCGCCGGCGATAACCAACAGTATTTGCCGCAGACCAAAAATTTTACCCAAAAATTGGGCGATTTTTTGTGAACATTTTTTAAGTTAAGAGAGATGTGTTGTAGGGTAGCAAAAACGGTATTACAACAACAATAGTACAACAACCACTACACCATTACAACAACATTACAACATCAATGGTATTACAACAACATTACAACAAATGTACTAAAATAATATTAGAGCTGAATAAGAATTTATGTTTTGTAATGCTTGAGAATTATCAAAAAAACCGGTGAACACACCTTTCCACATGCCAATTTTCCGTGCAATTTCGTATCGGAAAATTCGAAACTTTAGGGGGTCAAACACTACTATCGAAAAAAAAAATTCGGGGCGTGGCTCCAACGCTTCACTTAAGCCAAATGTAATTTGGGGTTCGGGCCGTAAAGTAAAGCCTAAAGCCTTGCCTACTAGTGTTATATAATATTATAATATAACCTATTTCATGATTCGGTATTTGACATACCTCTCTATTGCCTCATGATCGTTCAAATTTGGTAATCCACTACTGGAAGAATTTCCGTTTTTAAGATTACTTCGTCGACCTGAAATAATTTCTATATTTATTTGAACTAAATAGATTAATTGAGCTACTTACGATCTCTAACTTTTTTCTTGTATTCGGGATCGCCCCTACGTTTATTGTCAAAGTAAATGCAGTATCCGACAAAAATTGTTCCTGCAACACCTGCAGCTATTCCAATTGCTGTTTTATTAATTTCAATCATTTTACTAAGTGCTGTAAAATTGTATCAAGTCTTAAATATGATTTTCACTTGTGGCAAAGTAGCCACTTTGCTTTTTTCGGAATTATGTTTTTGGTACTCTCAACAGTGATGCCAGATTGATGTCTCCTTTTTCTCGTGTGTTTTTTGATTTTTTTGAAACCTGTGTCCAAATAGCAACGTTGCTAAATACCATGGCTAAAGAAAATAAGGTTGATCCACTGCAGACAAAATGACAGAAATAAGGATTCTGACGTTTAATTTAGTGTTCACAAAGTTGCCACATAATTTGAAATTTTCTAAGAAACGTGTTGGCGTTGCCAAATATTTTTCATAACTTATCGTCATTTTACTCTTTCCAAGTTTTTTTTTAGTTTTGCAAGCATAAAGTAACATTTAAGGGTCAGATTTTACAAATGTAACATCGCTTCATGTCGCCAATGCATAAATTCGTCACAAAATCGGGGTTTAAATTGGCAAAATTAGGACTAATTGCCACATCTGGCAGCCCTTTTCTTGAGATTTTTTTTACATATATCTGGTAGCACAATCCTTATTTATGTCAGATGGAAGATGGCGGATAGTGTCAGAAGCGCCACTACCTTATTTTCTTCTACCATGCTAAATACCATAAGGAAAAAAAGCCAAAAAGCAGGGTGACTCAGATGCAAATTATAACCAAATTTAATTCCGTTCTTTTGGCTAAAACCACATAAATGCAAGAAACTAGACAAAACCCGAATAAGCAGTTTTAAAAAGCATGATTTTTACAATTTTTTAAGACTAATTACAAATTTAAAATACTTTTTTTTCATTCAAAGGTGAAAATTTCATTTTGGCCAAAAGCGTTGCTGGGGTGTTAGAGCAATTGTGACAAAAATGTGAAAATGCAGTCTTGTGGACAGTAATTTTAGAAAATTTTTGGCAGTAGTGGCATATCTAGAATCAGTTTTTTGTGGAAATGCACGCATTTTCAGAAATCGCCATTGGTGAAAATTCCATTATGGCCAAAAGCGTTGCTGGGGTGTTAGAGCCGTTGAGACAAAAATGTGAAAATGCAGCCTTGTGGACAGTAATTTTAGAAAATTTTTAGCAGTAGTGGCATATCTAGAATCAGTTTTTTGTGGAAATGCACGCATTTTCAAAAATCGCCATTGGTGAAAATTCCATTATGGCCAAGAGCGTTGCTGGGGTGTTAGAGCAGTTGTGACAAAAATGTGAAAATGCAGTCTTGTGGACAGTAATTTTAGAACATTTTTGGCAGTAGTGGCATATCCAGAATCAGTTTTTTGTGGAAATGCACGCATTTTCAAAAATCGCCATTGGTGAAAATTCCATTATGGCCAAAAGCGTTGCTGGGGTGTTAGAGCAGTTGTGACAAAAATGATGCAGTCTTGTGGACAGTATTTTAGGAAATTTTTGGCAGAATCAGTTTTTTGTGGAAATGCACGCATTTTTAAATTGGGTTGGAAACCGAAATTTAAATTTCCACCGTATGAAAACAGCAATTCTAAAAAACACAAAATGTCATGTGAAAAATTAAAAATGCACAGAAAAGAGTTGAATGGCGCACGATCAGGTAATAAAAGACGGAATTTTAACCATTTACGAAAAGGATCTTCACTTGTTTTTTAACAGTTTCGCTCAGGTCATAAAACTTTACAATATGTGATTACTGCTGGCACCGACTTTCACTACCGCCAAATATAGTTTTTCAACCGAAATGGTAAGCGGAGATTCCCACTTTTGACCTGTAAAGCGGGAATACCCACATGAGATGTGGTGCAGGTTAACGCTACTTATTTTTTACAATAAATAGCTACCCTTTCTTGGAATGAAGGAAAGCATGCATTTTTTTTTAACAGAATCCAATGCGAGAGATGGTTCGATAGTCGATCCAGTGTTTACTCGCTCTTATTGCTTCGCAACCTCTCTACGGAATAATACGTTTAGCCGAAACTCAGATTTTAAAAGTGCATATTTAAGTTTACAAAATGTCAGACAATAAATTAATTGCTGGTGCTCTTGTAGAAGCTTGGAAGAAAAAGTTGTGGAATAACGATCTGTTACATTCATATGGTGGTCGAAGTGGCGTTTTTCAAAAAGTAATTGATATTGTAAATCGCGATAAAAACAAGTATAAAAGAATGAAAACCACTCCAGCTAATCGCAAGAAAATAAGTAGAAAAGTGAGTAACCCTAAAAATTCTTTAATCTAAGAATCCGTAAATCGAATATTTTAATTTCCACGTGCAACTACACCTTTTCCAGTTGTAATTCAGAAAAAGCCAAATGAAATTCCAACAATATCAATTGTAATTCCATTATAATTTCGCTTGATAACTATTATCGGAATTACAACTGGAAAATGTATAGTTTGAATTTCACTTTAAATCGAAGTCGCATTCGACGAAAATACCAAAAGAGAGAAGTGCTATAATTTTACTATCACTCGGAAATTAAATATAGAACCTAACTGAATACATAATTATAATCCATAGGTTGTATATATTATAAAACGCAAGCATCAGATTGACGGTGAAACAGTTTGCATTGCAGTTAGAAATGTATGTTACAATTAATTATATGTATATTACACTAGTTGATAGACCATTTCTTATGTATTTTGCCACGCTGAATCCGAATATAGTCATGAAATTTTTCATGAATAGTTTTAGTACTACAACTTACGAAATAACTTGAAAACTAAAATAGACAGAAAAATTTTCCACAAAGTTGTAGAGCTGATAACACTGTGCGATAGTACTTTTACGGCATAAGGATTTTCAAATGGAATGGATAGAGTACATCCCAAATTATAATATAAATTCGCGGTTTTGCTGTTAGCGAAATTAGGGACTTTTTCAACTTTAAAGTTTAGAGATCTTTATTAGATAAACAAATTATGCAATTGAAAAAAAGTGAAGTGGGGTGGGAGTCAGTTATTAGTGTGTATTTAGTTGATTCCTCTGGTCGAGAAACGAAAAAAATTGTATGGGGAGGCGGGACCGCAAATAACCCTGTAAGGAGCTTTTCTTACTTCCGAATTACTGTAGCTTCTTAGGTGGGTTGGAAAGCTAATTTGGTAACAAAAACAAGGGTTATAAATACGTCAAAATCCGATCAACATAAAAAACGTTAATTTATTAGCCAAGTCAAAAAAAACAATTTTGTTTGTGAAATTTTGTGTTTAATCATGATTATTTCGAAAACTCTGTTTTTGGTTTTTTAACGCAGATCCGTTCTAATGCATCGATTTCTACGAAGTGTATAGCCGAAGTACACATTTATATAGCGATATTCATTTTAGGAATGTATGCGAAATTCTCTTGACGAAGTTCAAACCATAGAACAAAACTATGATGTTATTAACTATAACAACAGCAACTCAACATGTGATACTACTAATGACGATCTCAAAAACACAATCGGAACGGAAGAAGAAACTTTTAAGGTAGAACCCCTAAAAAGTTATAGGAAACGCACGACAAAAAATGAAAAATTAAACCGAGATGTTGTTATGGTTAAAAACACAAATACCAAAAGAATCTTGAAATTTATTTGAAAGGTATATGACTGCCAGTTTGTATTAAATAGCACGATAGAAATTTTTCAGAAACTTAAAGATAAATTCACAAAAAAGAAGTTGTTGGAAGATTTAATAAGAGTTTCACATGAGTTGCATAACAATGCCTGTGATATCAATTTTAAAACCACGTCGTTGGACGCCATCAAAAAGTAAGAACGCTTTCATATTGCAGAACCCTAAGAGCTGAAGCCAAAGGGCATTTTGATTACCATTCAAACGCTTTTATTGACGCTTTTTTAATGAGTGAGGGACCATATTCTGAATTTATACAGCATTTGGCAAAAAGGACTTGAGGTTTATATGTTTTCTTACAAGAAAATAGAGATTCTTCAAAGAAAAAAAAATTTAATTCTCGAAAAATGCAATTACACGTTAAGAGTCGATGCTAGCGGTCGTTCTGTTGCTCCTCTGGCGTGCGCAGAAAAAAGAATTCTTATTTATTCAATTGTAGGACACTTACCAGAACACAAAAAAGTTTTTCCTATTGCCGACGCTGTTTTGTCAAAACACACGACATACGACATCAGCAAATTTTTCCATTCAATAAAAGAGTTTTGCCAAAAAAATAAACTGAAATGGACAATTTGTAAACGGCTTATAACAGACGTGAGTTTTGCAATTGTGGGTGCAATACTGCAGGAATTTAATAACATGGAGTCGGTATTAACATATTTAAACAAATGTGCTGAATTTTTAGAAAAACCGACTACAAAAATTCCTTTTGTTGTGATTCAGTTTTGTGTAAGCCATTATGCCAAAATAGTAGTTAAGGATATAGACCAAATAGTACCTGTCGAAAATTTAAAGCTAAGAACTTTCCTCAGGGAAGCTATATTTTTTTTTAAACGACGAATCCCAACGGTCCCACTTACCCGCCCAACCGACCGAATGGCACATCCGCATGACGCACGGATTTGGTGACCGAACAGCCGTAATCCGGATTACGCTGTGTAACCGATCACGGGTAAACATATCTTGAAATTCGTTTCAGCTACAGATTAAAATCATCAGCTGATAAAACGCATATTAATAAAACGCGAATTAGGTTATGAATGCAAGAGAGAATTCTTCCAAACATAACATAATATAAGATTAACGTGATAATAAACAATAGAATTAAAAGAAAATATTATAAAGCATCAGAATTCATGCGACGAATATGAATTTGATAAAATATACATGTCTATTATGGAACTCGCAGAATCGATTGCGGCGGGAGTAAAACTCGATTCTGACGTTTTTCCTATTATTGAAAACTTTAGTAATTGTCGATAACAAAGTGAACGAATTCGGAGTAAAAACAGTAAGTAAGTAAGTAAGTAAAGATTTATTGAGACTTTCAGTACAAAAATATGAAGAACAATGCGTCTTTTTCTTATGATAGTAAACTTAGAACTATTTGTATTATTCTAATTGAGGTAGAAGAGATACGCTACTTGCTATGTATTTACATTTTGTTTATGGATATATTTCCTACTCTTTTTAACATTAGGCATTGTGCTTGCTCCCGGCACATTTAATATTTGTTTGAAACGTAGTTGTTTCGCTGAGAGGGAAAAGAAACAAAAAAAAAACTTAAAACTAAGGGGCTATTTACAAATATACAAAAATCTAAGATTATGTTCTTAGACATTTTTACTTTTTTTTTTTTTTTTTTAAATAAGATATATGAACATTACAATGTGGAATTTATATATATTTTAATGTATGCGGTATTTTGTGATACCATTTATATATTTTTTTTAATATAGATTTAAAATAATAATAAATTAGCCTCTATGAGTGCCGGGAGTTGAACTTTTAAAAAACTCAGGTAACAGTGGGCTTGTAGCTTCAATACAATTAATTTCATCCCAATAGGTGAGAGATAATCACAGTTTGACCAGCTGAATGTCTTTTGGTGTTCAAAAATATCACTTATAAGAGAATTGTCGTGAAAAGGTAATTTATTGACAAATATTTTTTGTAATAATAAGGCATACCTACAAAGAGGATCTATCAAATCTGCTTTGTTGTATATGAATTGATTTGAAAATCTTTTTGTGAAAGATTCAAAATTACGATCGACACATAATCTCAAAACACTTCTTTCGACGACCTCAAGTTCTTTTGCCACAGTCGGCGAAATGTAGAACCAAATAGGAAATGAGTACAAGATAACCGGGCGAATGCTGACTTTGTAAATGAGTAATTTAGTTTTTTGGCTCAAATATTTGCTGGTTAACAATTTCTTAAACATTGCTTTAATTCTATTAGCTTTTTTTTTTTACATTTCTAGCATGTTCATTAAATTTTACCAACTTGTTAAATGTGACACCAAGATATTTAAATTTATTTTTAAAAGGAATTTCAACACCATCCAGGCGGAGAGACAGATTTTTACTCTCTGGAACCACAAAACGTGGACACTTCCCAGATGCATTTCTAAGGCAAATGGCTTCGGATTTCGCCACATTTATCTTAATGCCCCAACTTTTGTAATACTTATCAATTTTAGATAGGTGATCTGACACCAAACCCAAGGCCGTTGACGGCGATCTAGAATGCGCATAGATAAGCGAGTCGTCTGCATAGAGGATACTCTTAGATCCATTAAAATCGTGGGGAAAGTCATGTATAAATATGGTATAGAGATGTGGAGCTAGATACGATCCCTGGGGGACTCCACTATAAATTGATCCAATCTCCGAACGAGAATCATTAATTTTAACATAAAATTTACGGCATGTGAAAAAACTTTTGAAAAGTCGAACTATAAATGGATCGAATCCAATTTGAATTAGTTTAAAAAGTATACCATCGTGGTATGCGCGATCGAACGCCTTTTCGATATCTAGCGACACTGCGACGGTGCAGATTTGATTTCGTAAATTGCAAACTACGTCATCTTGGAACTTGAGTAAAGCGTGCGACGTTGAGTGACCACGTTTAAAGCCGAATTGATAATGTGGTATGTAATCGATGAGAACGTCTTGTTCCATTTTCTTTTGGATAACACGTTATAGTAGTTTCCCAAGATTAGACAGCATCGAAATCGGTCTAAAATTATCTAAATTATAGTTATTAGGTTTTTTTTTCAAAGGGTAAATTTTAGCTATTTTCCATTTGTCTGGAAAATAACCATTATTAATACAATTGTTCATAATTATAGACAAGTAATTTAAAGCCTCTGTTGGCAGCTTTTTAATTACAAAATTTGAAATATTATCTGGTCCTGCTGATTTTTTTGCATTCGTTTTAAATTTAAGAAAGAACTTTAATTCATCTGGATCTGTAAAATGGTTAGTGTCTGAGTTATGTAAGGAAGTAAACAACGAGGAAAAGTTATAAATGGAAGATGAGCACGAAGATAAAAAGGAATCTATTGTTGAACAAATTTCTGAAATATCCGGTCTATTGGGTATATTTTCTCTATATGTATTAGAAAAACTACATTTAAACGCGTCTACTCTCTCCTCGTCTTCAGTGACTGTAATGCCGTCAATTACGATCTTATTACAAAAACTTTTCTTTTTATTGCCTATGACACTATAAATTTGTTTATAGGCTGTAGTGTTAAATTAAAAACCCGACTGTTCGCTTTTAAATCACTTTATTAACTAACAATTAGTATTTTATTTCAGTTGCTGCCAACCAAGCAAAAGTGCTGACCCAACAATCTCGCAAGTGCATTGCACCTCGATCGAGTCAAAACCCTCAATCGCTCATTTGCAATTGGAGACTTAATTGTGTCAGGTTTTGCTTGGCTGACAAACATGCTACAGGGTGATGTTGAAATGCGTGGCTCATGTGTTTAATGGGCCACAACATTCCTCACCACCCGCAGAAAAGAAAGGATTATTTTGGAAACGACAATAATCCTTTCTTGACAGCATGTTAGCAAATTTTAACTAGGTATATATTATATATTACATATTTTAATGAAACTTATTATCCACTACTATAACATTGTGTCAGGTTTTGCTTGGCTGACAAACATGCTACAGGGTGATGTTGAAATGCGTGGCTCATGTGTTTAATGGGCCACAACATTCCTCACCACCCGCAGAAAAGAAAGGATTATTTTGGAAACGACAATAATCCTTTCTTGACAGCATGTTAGCAAATTTTAACTAGGTATATATTATATATTACATATTTTAATGAAACTTATTATCCACTACTATAACATTCGCATAACTCTTAGTATATATGTAGTTTATCGATTTTTATGGAAACGACAATAATTTTGGAAACGACAATAATCCTTTCTTGACAGCATGTTAGCAAATTTTAACTAGGTATATATTATATATTACATATTTTAATGAAACTTATTATCCACTACTATAACATTGTGTCAGGTTTTGCTTGGCTGACAAACATGCTACAGGGTGATGTTGAAATGCGTGGCTCATGTGTTTAATGGGCCACAACATTCCTCACCACCCGCAGAAAAGAAAGGATTATTTTGGAAACGACAATAATCCTTTCTTGACAGCATGTTAGCAAATTTTAACTAGGTATATATTATATATTACATATTTTAATGAAACTTATTATCCACTACTATAACATTCGCATAACTCTTAGTATATATGTAGTTTATCGATTTTTATGGAAACGACAATAATTTTGGAAACGACAATAATCCTTTCTTGACAGCATGTTAGCAAATTTTAACTAGGTATATATTATATATTACATATTTTAATGAAACTTATTATCCACTACTATAACATTGTGTCAGGTTTTGCTTGGCTGACAAACATGCTACAGGGTGATGTTGAAATGCGTGGCTCATGTGTTTAATGGGCCACAACATTCCTCACCACCCGCAGAAAAGAAAGGATTATTTTGGAAACGACAATAATCCTTTCTTGACAGCATGTTAGCAAATTTTAACTAGGTATATATTATATATTACATATTTTAATGAAACTTATTATCCACTACTATAACATTCGCATAACTCTTAGTATATATGTAGTTTATCGATTTTTATGATTTATTTATTTATTTATTACAATTTGCCACTTAATTTTAAAATTCTGAGAAAACACAATTTAGGCAAAATATTCATAAATCTTCTAATTTATTTTATAGATACCTATACTACTCCCATTGTCGGTCCTGATGATATTACTGATGCCTTCCGTTGTAGTTGTATGGTATGTTTTCCTGGTTCTATATCTGTTGTCGGTTCAATCTGTCGCCTCGATCTTTCTTGAACTATCCTAGGACTGTTTCTCTGCCACGTTGCGTTTGGTAAGGACGGCATGTGCACAGATAATTTCGTAGGCTTAGTTCTCCTGTGCTGTATGGTGCATATTACTATCCCTATAATTGCAACAAGTAATATACCTGAAAGTCCGAAGGATAGACTTATTGCTCTGGCCTCAGTCTGATGGTAATGGATGCTGTTAGATAGTTGGCGTAGTTCCATTTCCGACTTCAGGTCGTCGAAATTTCTCTCGCCATCTGATAACATTTCCTTTATTCTCGTGTGATCTGATACCAAGATGGCGGTAGGAATAGTTCTTGTTGCGTTGACGTCCAACAACTTCGTCCAGTTTGCTTTCAAGCCTTCAATTAGTGTTGCGTGGTTGTTTGGTCGAGTACTTATGTTATGCCTGCTCTCGTGATAGTACTCGTGCAGCAATCGAGTCTGTAAATTATTCAAACTGCATTTTCCCTTTATCGTTAACTCTCCGAATCCCGAAAGTGTAACTGTATGCACATCGTCCTCACAAACAGCATCAAAAGTCTCCCTGTTCCGCAATTTGAAGATCCATCTATTCGCTGTTTCTGTCTTTATAAGGATCCCGTTGCTTGCTGGAACCACCACATGTTTGCATCTGTCATCTCCGACTGGGGTGTGCTGCATCATGTTGACCTCACAATTTGTGTTCATCCGCGTAAGGATTTTACCAGGGTGCTTGCACATTGTGATTTCCGTTGTTTCGTCCACTTCTAGTTGTCGACAATTTGAAACCTCGTGTAACGAGAGGCCGATGAACTCTCTACGATCTTTGGACTCTGCCATGTAGTCGTAAGTTGACTTTGTCACTATATCCCATTGCTCATTAAGGAAAAGTGGAACCGGGTACACCTTGTATAACGTGAATTTTGTTTGGTCTGGTAGCGGTATTTTAGCCACAATCACCATGCCGCCATCTATTGGAAATACCTTAACTTTCGCGGTCCGGTGAACATCGAAATTTCGGGATAGCAACCATTTTGATTTATTATCCACGGAGAGTCGGGCTATCATCGCATCCACGTCCTCCTTGTCAAGTATGGTTGGGTGTAGACTTCCTTTATATAAGTCATCCAGTATCGCCAATTCTACTTGCTGTTGACTTTGGATATCAAGCAGGTTTGAGTTTAATGTCACGTCCATCCTTTGAATCTGCAACGATAGTTCGATTTCGTGAAAGTTCTTGTTGTGGCTATTGGACTCTGCCTTCTCCTTCTTCCCCTTGGGATAAGATTGCCCCAATTGCCTCATTACTGGCGTCAGTAGTTAGCATAAATGGGTTCAAAAAATTTGGATAAATTAAAACAGGCGGAGACGTGATGGCGTCCTTCAGACAGTCAAATGCCTTTTGACAGTCGGCCGTCCATTCAAAATTAATTCCCTTCCTCAGCAACCTGTTTATTGGCAATGCTATATACGCCATATTCTTTATAAATTTCCTATAGTAATTCGCCAGACCTAGAAAAACCTGAACCTCCTTTTTGTTTCTTGGTGTTGGGATTTTCCTTACGCACTCCACCTTTCCTGGGTCCGGTAGTGCTCCGGACTCAGAGCATTTATGGCCTAAATATATAACTTCTCGTCGTAAGAAATGACATTTATTTGTATTCAACTTCAAGTTATGTTCTCTCAGCACATTCAGTACCTTACCTAATTTATTCTCATGCTCAGCTAAATTCTTTCCGTATATTACAATATCGTCCAGGTAAACGAAACAGTCTATCCCTTGCAGTCCTGTCAGGATATGGTTCATAATCCTTTGGAACGTCGCAGGTGCCCCCGTCAATCCAAAAGGCATCCTGTTAAACTCAAAATGCCCGAGACCGGTACTGAAAGCTGTCTTTTCCCTATCCTTTTCACTCACCAGCACTTGATGATACCCACTAGCCAGATCTAAAGTTGTGAAATACCTGCTGCTACCTAGTTGATCCAATATTTCCTCTATCCGCGGAATGGGAAAAACTTGTTTTATAGTAATGTCGTTTAGCTTCCTATAGTCAATGACCAATCTCCATTTCTTCTGACCGAATTCGCCCCCCTTCTTTGTAACTAGAAGAAGAGGTGAATTCCATGGTGACGTGCTGTGTTCTATAATTCCGTCTTTTAATAGTTTGTCTACTTGCTTCTCAATTTCTTCTCTATGTGCCTGTGGCAGTCTATATTGCTTCTGACTTATTGGAGGGTGCTCCGCTAGTGTTGGGATCTCATGTCTTAGAACCGGGGTATATGACAACTGGTCCCCTTCCAACAGGAAAACGTCGTGGAAAGATGCACATACCTTTTCTACAGATGCTCTCTCCTCCGAGTTTATAGAAGGGTCTAAACTCAGAGCCCCAAAAAGTTTTTCTATTCTTCCTTTAATGTCTATTTCGTTCACATTATTAATAGATGTGCCATTCGGTATTTTGAATTGGTTAAAATTAGTAAACTTTGGAGTAAAATCCTGTCGAAATATGTAATCATGGTCCGTCGCATTTAAAATTGGAATGTGCACCATATTTTTACGAACATTCACCAAGGTTTCTGCCATGTAAACGCCTGGTGATACCTCTTGTTTGTGTATCACCACAACTGGAATGTTTGTTTTAACTTTTAGAGGTACTATTACGATTGTTCGCTTCCCTACTGTTACTTCTTTGTTGTAATACACATTATTCAAATCATCCATAGATCTTAGAGGCAACTTCAAAATTCTTTGCTTTAAGTTGTTAAAAAAAATTATTTCCTTATCGAGCGCATTAATTACTGAATGGTTCCACAGGTTATCCCTCCCTATTATGCCATCTGCTGGCACACCCTGTTCTGATGATACGACGTGCATCGTAAAACTCAGATTTCTCACTTGGCTATGCACTATTCTAGTGGAGCCCAATGTTGTCACATACCCACCAAAAGCCCCACTTAAATCCTTTGTATTGCCCTCGTTCAACTCCGGGAATTCCACCATTGCGCTCCTTTTTACGAGGCTCGTTTCAGCTCCCGAATCCACCAATAATATAAGCATCTCGTTCTTGGCTTCTTTGCAAGGGATTTTCACGAAAACATCATTTACTCCTAGTACTCCTTGTCTGTTCCATACCACTCTCTGAGTCGTCGCTGTACCACCCGAAATGTTGTGATCGTAAAATCCCGCTATCCTTCTCCTTAATTTCTCCACCACCCTAACGCAAACTGCTTGGAACTTCCCTATTTTCAAACCCATTTCATGTACTAATTTTCCCAACACGAAACTCTTGCTCCTACTTGCCATAGACTCCCCCTTCTCAGCCAGCACACTTATTTTGTCACCCATATATAATATTATGCATTGCCACACGTATAATATTATCATCATTTTCGCCCATGCGACACCAACTATGCCCATAGCTTCACTCGTACTCGTGTGGTCTACCGCATTTGTACCTTTCTCTGTCTCCCTCTCCTCAATTCCTCCTGCCTTAATTTCCTTCGATATCTTACAGTTTTGGAGTCCCAATGTGCCCACAGACGCTACCGACGTTGGACCCACTACCAGCTTCCCCCCTTGCCCACTTTTTCCGCTATTTTGGGGTTCCCATCCTATTGGCGTGGAGTGGGCCCCCCGGAGTTTCCCTGGTCCCTCAAATAATTCTTCTTCGCGTCACAATCCGCAACCCTATGTCCCTGTTTCTCACACCAAAAACATTTAATCCGAGTGTTACCACGGCCGAAATCCCCACTTGCTCCGCTTCCGTCGTTTCCATTTCTATTCCGAGCCACATTTTCCTCCTGTCTGCTCCCAGCCTGTCCGCTCCCTTGGTACCCACTACCTTCGTTTGACTGTCTCCCCCGCTCAGAGCACTTCCAACTAACATCGTGACCATAAGCTCCGCAGCTTTCGCAATAAGGTGTATTTTTTCTTGTAAAACACTCGTCCCTTGTATGCCCAAATTTCCTACAAAACGAACATGTCGGCCTCCTTGATCCCGTCCAACTATCTTCTAGACTCTGTTTTCCAACCGCATCTGCATTCAATTGTGCTGTTCTAAAAGGATTACTCGAATTTGCTACCTGACCACCCTTATGAGGTAGTGCCGTTGAAACGTTTATCCCATATAGACCCTCTTCTGTGCTCATGCCATTGTAAGAAATGCTCGCTGCATTCCTCGCTGGCAATGACATCTGTCCCTTCTGCAACGTGGCCTCAGCTACAATTACCTTCCCCACAAGGTCATCCAAGGTACCGGATGTGATACCCAACAAAAATATTTTCAAAGTAGGGTCCTGCATACCCACTCTAAATGTCGTACACACTGACCTATCCAACTCTTCCAAAAGACCCTTATTACTGTCCCCTGAATATTTTCCCCTTATTATTCCCTGTGCTACTGCTCTCAGCGCCCCCAGTCGCCTGGCATATGGCCTTATTTCCTCCCCCGGTCGTTGGAAAGTCTGCCCTATCTCCTGAAGTACGCTATCCAAAGACTGTGTTTTCAGGTATGTATTTCTAATCAAGTGGTGCAACTCCTCTAATGTAGTAAACTGCTGAGAGCTTATTAAATTAAATGCATCGCCGTACAACCTCTGTTTGACGCATGCCATAAAATCTTGAAACTCCTCGTCCTTCACTCCCTTCCTAGCTAACTCACTCCCTTGAATAAATTTGTGCACTTCCGCCTGTAGGTCTGGCGTTTCTACTCCCGCAAACAACGGTACCACACTGTTGACTAGTTTAGCTATCTCATGCACATTCATCTTGGTTTTATATTCCGGAAACTGTCGCGTACTATGTAATTCTCGGGAGTCGGGAATTGTTGCCTCTTTGTGCACAAACGAATTATCATGCGCTATCGTCAACTCCTGTTTCAAAAGTCTGTTCTCTGTCTCTAAATCTTCGATCTTACGATTTGCTCTGCCCAAGGTATGGAACTCCTCTCTACTTCTTTGACTTATTGCTTTCTGTATACTCTCTTCCGATATATTCCGCACCCTAAGCTGTTTTCTTAAATTCTCGTTTTCCAACTCAATTTCCTCCCCACTCCTCAAACTGCTATCCAACTGACTATTCAATGACTTGTAGCTCCTTTTCAGCTGTTCTATTTCTTTTCTCAAACCCTCAATTCTCTCGTCCGAGTCTTTCCAATGTGTTTCTACAATACGCAAAAGTTCCTCGAGAATCGAATCCGCTACTTCTAGCGCCGTAAGATTTCCTAAGAATCCCTCTACCTTATCCTTGATAAGAATATACTGTTCCTTAGACCCGCAGAATAATTTCAAAGTTGCCCACAACTTTTGAACAAATCTCTCTGCCTCAGCACTTAACCGTTCTAGCTCTACTTTCGCATCACTAGATTTCGCCATTAATCAACTCAGGTGCAGGGCGCCACAAACAAAAATTGGAAATGAGGAAAAAGGGGGGAAAACGACCAAACAACATCTCAAAGAAAATCACGACTTTACAATGGTCGACGAAAAACACTTCACAAGTCCAATTTGGACCGAACACTACCAGACATAAATTATTAAATTGAAAAAAAAAACTAACTGCCACCAAAAAACACAAAAACCACAAGCTGATAATATTACACTGGAGCGGAAAAATACTCCCTTGATGGTAACCTGCTGCCACTCAAAAAAAAAAAAAAAAAAAACAACCACAAATCAAAAGAAAATCAAAAATAGCTATCTTAAATTTAGTGACCACAACACTGGCCCAAACCAAAATTTGAAAAAGAAAAGGAAAGTATACTTATCCTAAAATACTAAATGTTAAATTAAAAACCCGACTGTTCGCTTTTAAATCACTTTATTAACTAACAATTAGTATTTTATTTCAGTTGCTGCCAACCAAGCAAAAGTGCTGACCCAACAATCTCGCAAGTGCATTGCACCTCGATCGAGTCAAAACCCTCAATCGCTCATTTGCAATTGGAGACTTAATTGTGTCAGGTTTTGCTTGGCTGACAAACATGCTACAGGGTGATGTTGAAATGCGTGGCTCATGTGTTTAATGGGCCACAACAGTAGGACCAGGTTTAATATTGCATAGTCATTTATTGAATTCACTAGATTGGTGTATTTCAACTTGTTCCTTAATTATGATTTTTAATAATTGAATTTGTGTGGAGAGGAGCTGATACTCAGAACTTTTCTGTTGCCGTTCCTATGAAAAATTTTTTTTAGTTCTTTTTGCCATATATATTTAATTTTAAATAGTTTCTTAACATTTTCTGGTATGATGAATTTTTGGTTCTTTAATTCTACAGATTCGGAATGCAATTCTGTTACATAATTTACCGATTCTGTAAAAGCATCAATGGAAATATCTATCTCAGAATTGTCCAAATTCCTATCATCCGGAGGCATTATTTCGACCAAAGCCAAGCCTAGATCTTTACGAAAATCCGTCCACACAGTTTTTTCAAAGGATGTGAAAAAACGGGGAGGGTTAGTGAGGAGATCGAAATCGGGCAAACTGAATTCCATTTTTAGGGGAAAATGATCAAAAAAAGAAGAAATACTACAAATTCTATAATTTGGGTTAAGGGAATCAATTAAATTTGAGCTAATTAGAAAATGGTCCAAGAATGACGACCCATTTGGAAAAGACGGATTAACATCACAAACTCTATCAAATTCAAGTGCCGCATCCTAGAGCCAATCATGTATCGCTTTCCCATTTAAATTATCCATGGCATCCCCCCATGAACGATTCTTGGAATTGAGATCACCTCCAACGAAGGTTCCATCATAGCTCAGGGCGATATTCCGAATTTTGTCAAGACCATTGGAAATGTCAACCGTTGGATGATTACAAGGAATGTATATACTACCCAATAGTAATTTTTTGATAACTCCCGCAACTGAAATGCGAATAGTAACAAAACAATTCGGAAAATTTACTCCAGGTGTCGCAACAACCGAGTACTTCAGATTTTTATTAAAAACTATTGCAGTGCCCTGAGGCGAATTATCTTTAATAAAATTATAATTTTCCATAGAAACATTGGGCTTTCCTAGATGCGTTTCTTGGATAAAAGCTATATCTATATCATTATTATTTAGAATTTTCAGAAGTTCAATTTTTCGACTAGTGTCCACTAGCGACCTTACATTAAAAGTTAAAAGATTGAGGAGCTTAAGGACCATATTTTACTAAAACCTCCTTCAACAGATTCATATATTCGACTTTCGCCTGATCCTTAGGCATTGATTTAAAAGAATTTAAAAATTTTGTTATTTTATTTTCCAATGCAAACTCGTCCATATTGAAGTATTTAGCAACATTCATAAATTCCTCAATAAGTGGAGGAATCTTCTTATTTACAGAGCCGCCTAGGGGTGTTGAATTTGGATAAAAGTTACTGGCAAAAGACCTCTCAGGCGTGACAAAATTATTTTTACTTAAAGCCATGTTAACATTTTTAGAAGCAGTAATTTTTTTCTCTTTTGCCTCATTTAACCATTGGTTTTTTCTTTTTAATATAATCTTTATATGAGGAGCAGCCTCGATAATTTGCTGTGTGTCCAGCTTGGTGACAGTTCACACAGAAAGGAGTGGAGTTTTCATCCTTTTTTATCAGACATTCGCCAGGCTGGTGAGCTTGATCGCATTTTACGCAGGCAAATTGCCTGTTGCAATTCCTCGCACTGTGACCCCAGAACTGACATCTACGACACTGGATTTCTTTTTTATTGGCCTTTGGAGACTCCCAGGAAACTGTTTGATTTAAAACATATCTGATACCTTCAATATCGGAAAGCTTTTTTCCCGGAACCAAAGTAACAAGGAAAAGCCCGGTATCGAGTTTATTCTTTAATGAATAGGGAGTTACAAATTTAGTGATTTTATCGACAGCTCCTGGAAGCTCCAGATCCAGATTTTCTTTCAACTCCAGTATATCTGTTAAGTAGTAAAGGCCTCTTAACACCACGCTTGTTTGCTTTAACTCAGAAGGAGTGAAGGAGTACGACTCAATGCCCTTACTACGTAACAACGTCATCATTTCAGTATGCGCTGATAAATCCTCTAAATAGAGCTTGCTTTTAAATTTACTTTTATTTATTATTTTATAGTTAATCTTAGGAGTTTTTGCATTCAGCTGATCAACCAAATGCTTTATGTTTACATTGTATAAAAAAATGGGTGGGCAAAAGGAATTTTTGGTTGTTTTTTTGGTGCTAACATTTTGCACATTTTCAATTGGATTTAACACCTTTTTTTGGCTATTTTTAGGAGTACTGTTAATCTCCAGATCACCGAGGATTGAAAATCTATTACTGGAAGTTTGTACATCACTTACATTAATCTTTCCCCAAATGAGGATACATCGAATTGTTTTACGACCCAGCAATTGGAACGTTTTACTCGCTTATTGTTCACCGATTGGAATCCGTCCTCATCCGTCATATCTGACGTGCTTTGTCGCTGCACTGTTTCTGCGCCTTGAATTAGAACATCCTGGAGTATGACCATCTGCTCCGCTGCGGAAAATGTACTGGGAGAAGGCGGTGTCTCGAATTCCATCTGATGGTTTGCTTGTATGTGTGAATGTTGGTCAAGAATAGAAGCTTGAGACCCCAAATCGATGTTTCGTTGCAGCACCAAACCGCTGCCATTTTGTTGCGAAATCACATTGTGTGAGTGTGTATGCTGGGCAAGATTAAAAACTTGTGACCCCAAGTCGGTGTTTGACGACTGCGCTGCGGCTCGCTGTTGGTCTGCACACCAACTGTCATCGTAATCCTCGTGAAGTTGGTTCAATGTTTCGATTGGTTGCTCCAAACCTTCCATTTGGAAAATCTTTGCTTCAGCACCTCCGGTGACGTGCAATTGATCAATAGAGCACAGTTTTCCAGCATTCGGCTGGTGGATGCCATTGGAATCATGAGATTCGTTTGCCCTTTCCGGCGGTTTTTTGAGGTTAGGAAATGTGATCGCCTGCCATCTTCGAAGAAAAACTCATTTTAAACGAAAAGCCGAAACAATTCAGTTGTTTTGCGAGTTGGCTTTGCAAAAACAATGAGTTTCAATAAGTAAAGCGAATTTAAAATGCTTTTGTTGAAAATTTTATTTGTATTGAGATTGATAGAGAAAACAAATCGCACGTCTGATCAGATTGAGCTCACCAGCCGGAATCGAGTAAAAACAGCCATTATTGAATTCGCAGGTGATTCGTAGCTCATACAATTTGACGTTTTTAAAATTCGTTAGAAATTTGTAACGAATCTGTTGCGAATTTCAAAATTAACTCAAATAAGACTAAATAAAGTTGTGTAAACTAAACATAAATCATTATGGATGTTGCAAAAACGTAAGTTACAGCTAATATGCTAAATGTAATGCAAAATCATTAAATTCACTTTTTTTTATAGAAAAAGAACAACAAATCGCGATCAATTCGCCAAAAATCTCACAAAAAAAGCACCGGAGGTAACTCAGAATTTCTGGCTACGTTTGAAGGAAGAGTTGAACGCTCTAGGACCTCCATCAAAAGATGTTTCTGAGTGGAAAAAGGTGGAAATGTGTATCTCAATAATCTTAGAATGTACTCAAGTTTTCTTTTTTAGGTTTGGACTGATCACAAATCTACGCTGAAGAAAAAAATGGTCCACAACAAGCGGGAGCAGATGGCGACTGGTGGTGGAGAAAATCGGCAACATTACTTCAGTCCCTTAGAGAATGAAGTTATTGATCTGCTATGCCTGAAGGATTCCGTAGATGGAGTACCCAACGCTAGGAGTTTCGGCGTAAAACGATCACATACAACCAGCAACAATGTAAACGCAGCTTCGACATCAAATGATGCTCCGAACTCAAATGCAGTTCCGACACCACAGGCAACTTCGGAACCAGACCATAACACAGAGGAATCCGAACAGTTTTCTTCAGGCATTGCAGTCCCAAATTGTTCAATGCCAGATGAAGGACCACAAAGGAAAGTTCCAAGGCAAATCAAACTTCTAAAAACACAAGTAGAACTGCAAAAAACTTTTCACAAGGAGGTAACAGAAGTGCTTGCTGAACTCAGAGACCAATCTGCAGAAGGGAATGCAAGTTTAAAAAAAATTTACCGCTCATTGGATCGAATTGGCGATCAGGAAAAAAAACGAAATGAGATTTTACAAATGGATGCAAATGAAACAAAGAGGCACAACAGACGCATGGAAGAGTTGGCGCTGGACAAAAATGCTACAAAAAAAAAATTGCTCGAAATTGAAATTAAGAAACTAGAACTAATGCACAACGATTAATAGTTATTCCTTTTTACTAATGGTTTTTTTGGTTTTTTTTTAATTGTTCTTTTATTTACTTTTCAACATTGCTGAAACCATTCATACAAATACATGAAACACACGTAGTTTTATACAAAATTTTGTAATATTTCATTCCTAATTGCAATTGCCTGTTGCATATATCTTTCAGAAGACAATATTACGGCCCATACTATGGCTTTTATTGAATCTGCTTTTTGGGGAATTAGGTTCAGCACTTCTGAATGGTGTCATCAGCCATGGCCATAAAGGGGTATCCAGCGTCTCCTATTGAAATTTTATGTTCTACCAAGTTTTAATGCTCTTATACATTTTGCATGTTTTTAGACGTGATTTTTCGAGGTTTTCCAAATAGTTCGACCTCAACAACGACTATTGCTAGAGCTACTCATCAAGTTTACACAAATCTTACCTAACAATCTTGTATTTCTGTCCCCATTGTCATATAATGATTTAAAATAAAAACATGCATCGCTGTTTCCCCATATGGACGAGTCATGATTGGAACCAGGGTATCTAGCATCTATATATCTGATTCGTAACTTATGGTCACACTAAATGATTTCAATTACATATCAATTTTATTTGATTTGTTATGTTAATTTCAATAATTTTCGTTGGACTTATTGGTTTAAATGCATATTACAAATTACATTAAACTGAAACTTACTACCATTGCGTTGAGGCTTAAAACCCCTTTTCGATTATAGAAAAGATGTGCATTTTCCTCAGGCGGTTTTAAAATTTTAATGTGGGTACCATCCACGCACATAACTACTCCCGGAATCCTCGACTTTTCATAAAAATACATTTTTGATTCTCTTTTCTCCTCGGCAGACATTCTTAACGAAATCCACTTTGGACACAATTCCTCCTCCAATATGTTTAATACCTCGGACAGTACCACGGAAACGGTTGGTTGTGCCAACTAAGGCATTCAATCCCGGGATCCCGAATCCCGAAATCCCGGGATCCCGGAAGTTTTCTCAATCCCGGAAACCCGGGATTTTGAGTCCGTAATCCCGGGATTCAAAAATGCATTGTTTTTGACGTTTTTCCACAAAAATAATTCAGTGCATTTACTTTCAATCTAATTGGTAAATCAAAAAAACCCACTTTTGTAGATTTAGTGCTACAAACACACAAAAATTTACAAAATTTTTGTCACAAACGGTTAACAAACAATTTTTATCGATCTGAATTAAATTTTTTCAATTTAAGCAATTTTTTTTTACAAAAAAGATATATGCTAAAATTATTCTGTTAACCGTATATTGAAAACTTTATGAATTGGATAAATGGTTTTGTGTGTGTTTTACTTTTGAATGGACACCAATTTCAATAGTTTTAAACAACAATTGGTGTATTTGTTCCCGCTAAAATACTAAAACTACTGAGAGTAAGTTTTTCGTGTTTAGCATGAAATGGAACTTTTTGTTTGACTATATTTATTTAAATCTTGTTTGTTTTGTTTAATGTAATATTTATTAAATATGGTTTCTTTGCCGAATTAGACTTAAAATATTGTAGCAACAATTTGTTCTTTAATTTTATATTAACTATTGTATTTAATTGGAAAATCCCGAAAATCCCGAACAAATCCCGGGATCCCGGGATTGTAATTTCTAATCCCGAAATCCCGGGATTTTACAAAACACTTCGGGATTGAATGCCTTAGTGCCAACCCGACATTAAAATCTTGCCCAGTTCCATTTTGGTACCCTCCCTCGGCCAAAAATCTCAAGAATGCTGCCAGTTTAAATTCCGGTGTTATAGACGACGATCTCACAACTGGTGTCAGTTTCCTTTTTAAAACATCAAGGACATACTTAAACGCCAACTTGTTGAGTCGAAATTGCTTTAAGAATCTAAAAAGGATGTTAAAACCAATTCGCAAATTCTTTTGATGTGTTTTACTCACTGGTACTCGGAAAACTGAAAAACATCTTTTGCTAGACTTCTTATTTCCCTTCTTGTCTGCCTACAATTTGTGGTTTCGCCTTCAAATTCAATGAAGTATGCAATTGAATCCATTTTACAATTTAATTTCTGTTTTGTTTATTTTTTTTAAATTTCCAAATTCCCAAAGTGACATTTGTCAATTTATTTTCGGAATTGGTTTGATGTATCGATAAAGAAGTTCATTCGCTCGGTTTCAATAATAGCTTACACCGAAAAAGCGAGTCGAATGCGAGTCACATCAACTTCCGCCGCAATCGATTCTGCGAGTTCCATAATAGACATGATAATTTTTCTCTACTTTACGATATTAGACTTAACAAAAATACAAAGACAAAACAATCCAAACAGTTAATTTACGCGACAAAGATTACAAATATTAATTTTAATATTTTTTTTTTATACGAAATATAAAAAATCAAATACAAATAGAACAGTTAAGTAAACAGTAACAAAGCGAATGTGAATTCAGCTAAAAATTTTGTTTTATTTGTATACAATATACAGTAAAAAACATAATTCTGCTGAAATATAAATACAAAATACAACAAAAATACAACACTTTCGAAAAATCGACAATGCCGATCTTTGTGGAGTTTGGCAACCCTGTCATTTCATTAGACCCTAAGCGGTCCAAAAACTCAAAGAGCAACAAAGGCTTAAGTGTGATCAAGTGCATTTAAAATAAAAGTTGTAGTTTTATTAAGTGAATCTGACAGGTCAAAGACAGAATACAGGCTATTAAAATCGCTACAAATACAACGAAAAGGTTCATTCTGCGCGTAATTAGAACGGCACATACTTAATATCAAAGGAATGAAAGATCTGGAACGACGGGTTGGAATATTAAAATCAATTTCTTGAAGCAAAAATGTAGAATTCAGAGAGCCATTTATGAATTTAATCAAAAATGTTACATTAGGCATCATTCTTCTATTTTTTAGAGTAGGGATGTCCAAGAGTTTTAAACGATTTTCGTATGGAGGAAGGTTCTGATTCGGATTCCAGCGCAGGTTACTTAAAGCAAATAATAAAAATTGTTTTTGAACCGATTCAATTCTATCAGAGTGGCAGTTATATTGTGGATTCCACAAGACTGATGCATATTCCAAAATTGGTCTTACAAGTGATATGTAAAGGCTTTTGGTAACGAATGGGTCATTAAATTCTTTTGACCATCTTTTAATGAAACCTAGAACACCCCTCGCCTTATTCACACATAAATCAATATGTAGATGAAAGCGAAGTTTTGGATCCATTGTAACACCCAGGTCCACAAAAGTAAAAACCTTTTCTAGATTACAGTTATTTATATGATACAGCGAGGAAAATTGGTGTCTTCTAGCAAATGTCATAAATTTACATTTTTTCAAGTTCAGTTCCATGAAGTTATTATCACACCACATAGCTATACTGGTCAGATCTGATTGTAAAAACTTATGTTGATCTAAGATGTCATAGGATAGAAACAATTTAACGTCATCAGCATACAACAGTACATTCGAATGTTTAATGACAGAAGGAAGGTCATTTATAAAAAGATTAAACAGAATAGGACCTAAGTGACTTCCTTGAGGAACTCCAGAGGTGACATCTATAGTTTTTGATGTTGATGATTCGAATAACACCCATTGCTTCCGATTTGTCAGATACGATTCTACTCATTTTAAAAGAAGATCTGGGAATCCGTATCTTTTAAGCTTTTCAATCAACAAATAATGATTAACTTTATCAAAAGCTTTACTAAAATCAGTATATATGACATCTGTTTGAAGATTCTTTGAAAATCCCTTTATTGTTAATGAAGAAAATTCCAATAAATTTGTAGATTCTCAGAAAACCATGCTGTGAAGGAGATATTAAAGTTGTGACCGTGTGAACCAATTGCTTTGTGACAACTTGTTCAAATAACTTTGGTATTGTGTTAAGTTTAGCAATACCTCTATAGTTAGATACGAATGATTTGGTTCCACTTTTATAAAGAGGAATAATGTATGACTCTTTCCATGAATTCGGAAAATAACCTCTTTCAATAGAGGCATTAAATATATTTGAAAGTGGAATGTATAAATTTTCTGCACAAACTTTCAAAATACAGCTAGGAATATTATCTGGACCAGTACTATATGAATATTTCAACGATTTTAGGTGTTGTAAGACATCTTCAGATTCTATAACAGGATTGAGAATGGAATTATAAGTGGGGATGTTATATGGATACGATGTGTTGCCATAAGTATTATCAGAATATGTCGTTTTGAAGAAGTCAGCAAACATATTTGAAATCTCAGTAGGATTGTTGGACTCACGATCATTCCATTTCATTGTAGTTGGAAAACCAGTGTTTTTCCTTTTTGAATTTACAAAGTTATAAAAAGTTTTAGAATCTTATTTCATTTTGGATTTCAAATCGTTCAAATATTCATCATAGCATTTTTTATTAAGTACTTGATATTTATGTCTCAGAAGCGAATATTTAGAATAATCTTGAAGGTTTAAAGTTCTTTTATATGTTTTAAATGCCCGAGTTTTCGAAGTTTTTAGTTTCCTCAATTCTTTTGTAAACCATACAGCACCAAGTTCATTCGAATTCTTTTTAATGTTCTTTGGAACACATATCTCGAAGACTTTGCTGAGCGTACAATTGAAAATTGATACACAGTCGTCAACATCTTCAAAGTTCATGTCCCAACTAGTTTCAGATAAGAGTTGGTTCATTTTAACAAAATTTGTATTCTTGAAGCAAAAAAATGACTTCAACGGTGTAGAAACTGGTTCTAAGTTGTTTTGAACAAATTCGAAAGATAATTCAAATGTTGGGTGATGGTTATCTTCTGGACATGCAAAAGCATCACAGCGTTGCACTGAAAACTTCGAAGAGTCGTCAACATAAATTAAATCCAAAATTCCACTATTCTTATTTTCAATCCCGTTTACTTGTTGCAAACTCATATCTGAAAATGAATCCAGAAAGTCATTTAAACAGTCACGAGAAGAATACGGAAGAAACTGGTTTGAATCGCTACAAAAATTCCATGATATATTCGGTAAATTAAAGTCTCCAAAAACAACAATGGAATCGGCAGGTTTAACATTTGAGTAAACCAATGATATAAGCGACACATGTCTTAGATAAACGGTAATATCGGAATTCGGTGGGATATACGAGCAAGTAACGAAAATATCGATACTAAAAACTCGAATTCGTACACAAATACATTCCAAGTCAGAGACATCTGAAAGTATGATTTCCTCAGATGAAAAAAGGTTTTTTACTGCAATGAGGACCCCACCAACAGTCATGCATTTACGATCCCTCCGAAAAATTTGATACCCAGCACACAGAATTTCTGAATCAAAAATATTTGGTTTAAGCCAAGTTTCGGTAAATACCAAGACATTATGACTACAATCGAAACTTTTAATATAAATATCGTTCAACTTTGTATTTAGCCCTCGAGCATTTTGGTACAGAAGACAAACAACATTATTCGGGATTTTATTTATTTTTTTTGATTAGAATTTAATTTTCTTTAAGGAAGTTGAACTGGATTTACTAGATTTGATTTTTCTTTATAAACAAATTCACGAACTAAAGTTTTATCCGGCCAAAAATTATTATTAACAATCTCATCAAACAATTCTGCAGGAACAGATAATTTGAAAGATGAAATGTTTCTAGCGTATGAAAAGTTGAATTTAAAAGCATTTATATTATTACCGGTTTTATTGAGTTTAGAATCAATATAAAATATAATATCTTCAGTTAATGTGTCCGGTGCAAATCTGGACACGAAAATAGATTTTTTAGGTTGCACAACAACAAGCCATTTTGGGGTTCTCGTTTCTTGTACTTCCCGCAAACAATCCTTTGGAGAAATAATATTTATGGAAGGACAAACATTTTTATCAATATTTGAGATTCCATTCATATTTTTTTCAGGAGCGTCATCTACCCTCGTCTCCAAAACCGCAGGATCAGGAGAATAAAATGTAACTGGTGATGCAATCATATCGGAAAAGGATGGAGTTGTTGGAGTTGAAATTGGCTTTTGGGCAGGTGGTAAAAGCCCAACAGAAGCATTTTGTTTCGGAGCATTTATAATTTTGAACATTTATAATTTTGAAAGTTTATTTCATACTCCTTCAGTTTAGACTCGACAGCTGCTAAGTCCTTTGATACATCATTAAATCCCTTTCGGGCTTGACGTACCAATTTACAGATGTCCAGCACTGTATCGCGGCAATCTTCGCAGGACCAACGAAGACCTTTTTTACCCTCGATCAGATCGACTACTCTGATCTGACTACAAAAAGTGTAAATTGTAACGAGACAAAATGTTGACTGTTAAAAGGCACTTTCAAATTATATTAAAACAAGTGCCTGAAAGTATGCTCTAAAAATATGATCAGTCTGAGAATGTGGAATCTATATAAAGCTGGTGACACAAGAAATGTCAAAGTGGACAGTATAAGCAAAAACAAAAAAATAATTTGCAATTTTTGTTGTTGTGATACTTAGCTGACAGGAATTCACGGAAATGTAGCACAAAACTTTGTTATTTGCACAAAACTTATTGCACTTAGCCAGAATTTAATTTATTTAAAAGGTTTTCAAAATAATTAACACGGTGTAAATATTTAAAAATATTTATTCAAATCGCAGCAAAAAATTCACTTATGAACAAGTTGAACAGGGTTGCAAAAGGAACAACTTTTAATTTTAATTTGTTAAGCCAATGTGAGGAATGGTTTGAATATATATCTTATATTCTGTTGTCTCCAGTTTTTGATGACAATCTGTCGGAAAAAATTTAGGTTTTCCTAAATTTAGCCCGAAGCATGGAGTGCACCGATGAAACGAATCAAAGCGATGGAATCAGAAAATATGCTTCCCAAATTGATGCAAACAACTTGGTAACCATATCCAAAGGCAGCCCATTCAAGAAGAAATTTGAAAAAAAATTTTTCCAAAGTTGAACTTGTGTTACACACAGCTAAGATAGGCGAAAAAAACCACTTCTATTGTCCAGAAATGTGCAAATTTATTCTGGACAAATATATAGCTTTTTTGTCCATATGGACCAATATAGTTGGTTACTATGTTTCTTTAGAAAATAATAGGCAAAGTAATGGACCAATTGAATCGCATTTCAAAACCCTAAAAAAATATATACTCAACAACCAAGCAATTAAATTAGGTCGATACATAAGAGCATTAGAAAAATATAACCGGGCACAACTAAAACTGATAGATAAACATATGGAGGGTACGCCAATTAAACCAAAAACAATTTTGTTGTTTTTTTATTTTCTGGCAAGTGAATTGTTGTGTGTGTATCAGAGCACACACAATGTAAAAATTCATTTGCCATGCAACTTGCTTGCTGGGACTTTGAGGAAATTCTTCAACCAGGCATAGTAGTAGGTTGCTATACAACAACAAGTAAAAATTCAGTTTGCTGCATTTTACCATTCGCTGCTTCAGTGAGTTGGCGTGTGATGCAAAGGAGAAGTAATTCTCTTGTGCGTCATACCAATACTTACTTATAGCGTCGCTTGGATAAAATAGAATGCATAATGAGTGCTGACGAGGATCCGTGGCTGGATCCGAAACGGCTGTACACTCTGCCAGACTGAGTTTTTGCTTAGTTGTTGTACTCCATTTTCCAAAATTAGTTTTTTGGAAAATGAGCTAAAACCCATAATTAATACATAAATTATGAAAAGCTCAATAAAAATCTGAATTTTTACTAAAAAAAACTGATAAAGTACCGTACCTCCGAAATAGAGCAGAAAAAAGTAGTACCAGGGACAATTGTTAAAGCGATTCCAGAATTGAAAAAAAGAAAAAGAATTCTAACTACAACTAACTTTTTTGGAACAGACGCAAAAAAGAAAATGTCCACAATATCTGAGCAATGGAATAAAAAAGGGGGACAAAATTAAGCAAGGACTTTTCACTAGCGATTTTTTTAGTGTAGAAAAGGCACAAAAAGATCACACTGAAAAAGAAGTTGTAAAGCATGGTCATTCATATGATGACTGCAAATTGCGGTATAATGTTAATGTTCAGATACAATACAAAAATTTTCAGTAGATACAACTACTAAATTTTTCGTGTGTTGTATGAAATCATTATACACACAATTTCATGGGGAAAATCCGAGGATCGATTTTTATATTGATCTTACAAATCTTGATAGCATCAATCCAGGACAATGGATCAGCAATGTCATATTAGATGCAGGCATGCATATCGTCCGAAAAGAAACAAAGTCAAATGCAAAATGTCTCCCATGCCAGATTGAAAGTTATTGTTTCAGAAATGAGTCATTTTTGAATGATGCCTTAAAAGAGCATAAAAATTTCTTTATTATTCCCCAATTATTTGAGAGACATTTTTATACTGTAATTATAGATTTCGAAAAGCACATAATAACGTGTTTAGACCCATTTAACAAAAAAAATGAAGGTTCAAATCTTCTTAAAATATTATAAACAAATTTTGTCCAAAATATTTCCGTTGAAAGTCCCATTGAAAGTAGTAAATATACCACATGATATCCAAAAAGATGCTCACAATTGCGGGATCTATAATATACAGTATATAGAACGTTTTTGAAGAAACAGTCCCTCAAAAAGTTTGGAGGATCAAAAAAAGTGCAGGCATACGTTAAGAAGTAAAATCTGGCAATACTCAGACGACATGATAGAAATTTGCTTTCATTGTGCTGCTAACGCAAAGGAACAATACATTGCTTGCTGCCTGTGCTCCAGAAGAATATGCAAATATTGCATTCCCTTGCAATTAGAGACCGACCGAAATCGCTTTTTTTATGGCCGAAACCGAAATGGCCGAAATTTTTTATTTTTTTTTTCGGCCGAAACCGAAATGGCCGAATTTTAATTTTTTTAATTTCGGCCGAAACCGAAAAAATAAAAGAAACAATTGTGAGTTTTGATGTAATAAAATGGTACATAATTAAGCTTATCAGAAGGCTGAAATCGATGGCGCATATTCATAGTGAAATTTAGAACCAGCTTAGTAGCTGCCAGTTCAGTGTATTATCTGTCAACTTAGTAGATTACTAAAGTTAAGTTGGAGCTAATTTTGGCTATGAATATGGCCGCTCATTTTAAGTTCAGATCATCAATTAGATGAATTTAGAAGCAAACTATCAAATGCGTGGAAATCAAGAGTAGTAGAAATTACTGTCAGGGTAGTAGATTTCAAGAGAGGGAAGTAGATATGGGTTTATGCGTAGAGTACTAGAAATTCTACGAGAGTAGTAGAAATTTCTGTCGGGGAAGCAGATTTTTAGAAAGAATAGTACTTTTGCATTGTATGAAGCTCACATAATATTTTGAGGAGTAAATTTCTTACCATAGTAGTAGAAAATATCTTGAGGGAAGTAGAAAAATCTGCTACCGTAGTAGAGGAGTAGAAATTTATAAATCATTGCGAGAGTATTAGATCTTTGTCGCTTCTGATTCTTCGAAACTATGATCAATGCTTAAATTTGTGTTACATACCGCTTTTAACCACTTGGTTGTTCCTTATGTATTTTGATACGCTAAATCCGAAAATAATAATTTAGTTTTTCCAGCACGCACCATTTTTCTGCAAACGCCACAAAAATTGCATTTTTGGTGCTGTAACAATTTCATTATTATTATTTTCGTATCCAGTGTGGCAAAATACATAAGAACTTGTCTATCAAGTATATTTAACACACAAAAAGTTCAGTTTTGTCGATCAGTGTAATCTTTGTTACATTTTTCTATCAAACCGAAATTTTCGGCCGAAAACGAAATTTGTCCGAAAGCGATATTTTATTTTTCGGCCGAATCCGAAACACGGCCGAAACAGCTTCTTTTGGCCGAAAAGCAGAAAAACCGAAACCGAATTTCGGTCGGTCTCTACTTGCAATACCACACATATAATAGTTTCGAAGATTTCTATTGCAAGATCTGCCAATACGAAAGGGGTCAAAAAAATTAATTGTCTGTTTGTCTGTCTGTCTGTCTAAATAATCTAGCTTTAAATTTATTATAGGTTCTGGAAGGAAGCATTCAAAATTTTCTCAGCGATATGATTTTCTCTTGGTTTTTAGTGATATCTGTCTGTTTGTATGTTTATTTAACATTGGATTTACCTTTCTTAGTTCTAGAAGCATCCCAAACTCACATCGGTATTACTTTTTTATGTCTGTCTGTCAGTCTGATTGTCGTCTGCAGCTGTCGCACACAAAATAAGAATGGAATCCAATCAATAAGATTAAAATAAAAAATATTCAAATATTACACTATGAATTTTCAATATAATTCTATAGAATTCATATAATATATTTTTTATAACGGCTTTCATAAAACCGACATTAGCTGTGTTTTATTGGCTCCAGTTAAACCAAAATGGCTTAGATTTTGAATACAAAACACAAACAACAAATGATCTAGCTCACTTTCAAGTTCAATTGGTTAAACTTTTTGCCTCTTTGCTAACTATTGCCCAAGAGATGGCGCCGCTATCATTTTGTAATGTTTTCGACGAATACAACCGTGAAAAATAAAATCGAACAGAACCATCTGTAAAAATAAAATTGTTTTATTCGAAACAGAAAAAATATGGAATCGAAGAAATTATTTATTTTACTGTTTAATTTGGAATAAAATAAATTTTTGTTCTTAATTAGACGCCGAAAATGGACGAAGGAGGAAACCTTGGCATTTTTGGATGCCTATGGTAGTCGAAGATCTCATCAGTAGAGGAGTACTGGTAAGTTTTCTTAAATTGCAAATTCGATGCTTTTAAGAAATGCATGTTTCCATAGACGCAACCAACGAGCGTGGAAATGCTGAACGCCAAACTGAAGAATTTACTGCGAGCCTATAAATGTTCCAGAGATACTGCTGAGTGTACAGGCGCAGCCAGAATTCGAGTTCCATTTGAGGATCAACTAGAAGAGCTCTTTGATGATAGGCCGACCATGTCAAACAGTCACTGCTTGGGGTTATCTGGTGCACCCATCACTGCTCTTTCAGCATCCACGACAAGTTTTTGTTGTTATGCAATTTTCGATAGATTGGTGATCTACGCAAAACCCTACTATCGTGGATAGATCCGGGCTCGCCACAATACAAATCAAGAAACTTTTTATCGGATCCCACTATAGCTTGGAGCTTAATGCTATAGAAGCGCTTACGATTGAAATAGTCCTCGCAGTTTGCTGAGGGAGCGGTAATGTGAAAGTCAGAGCAGTCTATAGCGCCAACGACTCCAGATACGCCACACCTACTCTCAAAATTTGCTGACAACATTTGCATATCTTCGGGCCACTTGACGTAGTTGTGACCAACCGAAATTACCCACTGGCATACTCTCCTGACAATTCTCCAAGCAGCATTTTTACATA
Organism: Heteromyza rotundicornis; assembly: GCA_951394025.1. Classification (NCBI taxonomy): domain Eukaryota; kingdom Metazoa; phylum Arthropoda; class Insecta; order Diptera; family Heleomyzidae; genus Heteromyza; species Heteromyza rotundicornis. Next base: position 50,121,061 of record OX596010.1, on the reverse strand, counting down.
CTCCAAACAGATTCGCTATTGTCCGAAATGGTTCTGTATTAGCCATGTACCACAAAAATAAATAAATCTCCTTTTCAGCACTAATTCGCAAAAGTCCGCTAGTATTTGAAAACTTTTGTAAATAAGCGCTTGAATTGCCATATAGTTCTGTAGGAAAAAACCGCATATTGAGTGAAATGATAAAGTAATTGACCACTAAAAATGTACCGATTAAACTGATGGCTGTTCCCAAATTGACTCTGAAATGTGATTTGAAATCAACCGAGCTGTAGCTCCTAATAGTGTCCATAAAAGTTGATATTTTTGGATGCGATTCTATTTCATCAGCACTGTCACTCTCAGAAAATAGTGAACTAGAGGATGGCGAAGATGAAGACGATGAATTCATCATGAATTCTAAAAAATTTCCAATATACTCATCCATTTAAAAAAATTATTTTCGTTATTTTGCAAACAGCTGTTCTGTTCTGTCATACAGTCACGCTCCAAGCGCTCAAAAGCGACATTAAGAAACCGTTTAATTAATTCGTTCTTTACGGTTTTTAGGTAAACTGAAACCAATAAAACGCAGCTATTATCAAATTATATTCATTTGTTATTTATTACATTCTAATGCCTGGTGTTAACTATGTCATTTTGTCTCACATGCAAAAACAAAAATGTCCTGTAAAATAGATTTGAGTATTTTTTCTTTATTGGCTGATTATGGTCAACATAAATATATAGAAATGCACAAAATGGTCATATGCACTATTTTTCAAGACATTTCTATTTTTGGATATGACACAAAATGGAATTCATTACGACAAAATTTATTAATAATAGTAGGACTAAAAGATTTTTACAAACATAACAATATAAGTAGCGTAGGTCCAAGTCGATGGCAGTAACCTTGACGTGGTGACTTGGCTTAGCTATCTTCCAATAATTTTTAAGTCTCAATATTGGAAGTAGTAACCAATAACAGCTTTAAAATTACATTTAATATTGTAAAATTTCCTAAAAAAAAATTATATAAGACTGATTCTGGATATGCCACTACTGCTAAAAATTTTTTAAAATTACTGTCCACAAGACTGCATTTTCACATTTTTGTCACAATTGCTCTAACACCCCAGCAACGCTTTTGGCCATAATGGAATTTTCACCAATGGCGATTTTTGAAAATGCGTGCATTTCCACAAAAAACTGATTCTGGATATGCCACTACTGCCAAAAATTTTCTAACATTACTGTCCACAAGACTGCATTTTCACATTTTTGTCACAACTGCTCTAACACCCCAGCAACGCTTTTGGCCATAATGGAATTTTCACCTATGGCGATTTTTGAAAATGCGTGCATTTCCACAAAAAACTGATTCTGGATATGCCACTACTGCCAAAAATTTTCTAAAATTACTGTCCACAAGACTGCATTTTCACATTTTTGTCACAACTGCTCTAACACCCCAGCAACGCTTTTGGCCATAATGGAATTTTCACCTATGGCGATTTTTGAAAATGCGTGCATTTCCACAAAAAACTGATTATGGATATGCCACTACTGCCAAAAATTTTCTAAAATTACTGTCCACAAGACTGCATTTTCACATTTTTGTCACAACTGCTCTAACACCCCAGCAACGCTTTTGGCCATAATGGAATTTTCACCAATGGCGATTTTTGAAAATGCGTGCATTTCCACAAAAAACTGATTATGGATATGCCACTACTGCCAAAAATTTTCTAAAATTACTGTCCACAAGACTGCATTTTCACATTTTTGTCACAACTGCTCTAACACCCCAGCAACGCTTTTGGCCATAATGGAATTTTCACCTATGGCGATTTTTGAAAATGCGTGCATTTCCACAAAAAAATGATTCTGGATATGCCACTACTGGCAAAAATTTTCTAAAATTACTGTCCACAAGACTGCATTTTCACATTTTTGTCACAACTGCTCTAACACCCCAGCAACGCTTTTGGCCATAATGGAATTTTCACCAATGGCGATTTTTGAAAATGCCCTGTAAAATAGATTTGAGTATTTTTTCTTTATTGGCTGATTATGGTCAACATAAATATATAGAAATGCACAAAATGGTCATATGCACTATTTTTCAAGACATTTCTATTTTTGGATATGACACAAAATGGAATTCATTACGACAAAATTTATTAATAATAGTAGGACTAAAAGATTTTTACAAACATAGCAATATAAGTAGCGTAGGTCCAAGTCGATGGCAGTAACCTTGACGTGGTGACTTGGCTTAGCTATCTTCCAATAATTTTTAAGTCTCAATATTGGAAGTAGTAACCAATAACAGCTTTAAAATTACATTTAATATTGTAAAATTTCCTAAAAAACAATTATATAAGACTGATTCTGGATATGCCACTACTGCTAAAAATTTTCTAAAATTACTGTCCACAAGACTGAATTTTCACTTTTTTGTCACAACTGCTCTAACACCCCAGCAACGCTTTTGGCCATAATGGAATTTTCACCTATGGCGATTTTTGAAAATACGTGCATTTCCACAAAAAACTGATTCTGGATATGCCACTACTGCCAAAAATTTTCTAAAATTACTGTCCACAAGACTGCATTTTCACATTTTTGTCACAATTGCTCTAACACCCCAGCAACGCTTTTGGCCATAATGGAATTTTCACCAATGGCGATTTTTGAAAATGCGTGCATTTCCACAAAAAACTGATTCTGGATATGCCACTACTGCCAAAAATTTTCTAACATTACTGTCCACAAGACTGCATTTTCACATTTTTGTCACAACTGCTCTAACACCCCAGCAACGCTTTTGGCCATAATGGAATTTTCACCTATGGCGATTTTTGAAAATGCGTGCATTTCCACAAAAAACTGATTCTGGATATGCCACTACTGCCAAAAATTTTCTAAAATTACTGTCCACAAGACTGCATTTTCACATTTTTGTCACAACTGCTCTAACACCCCAGCAACGCTTTTGGCCATAATGGAATTTTCACCTATGGCGATTTTTGAAAATGCGTGCATTTCCACAAAAAACTGATTATGGATATGCCACTACTGCCAAAAATTTTCTAAAATTACTGTCCACAAGACTGCATTTTCACATTTTTGTCACAACTGCTCTAACACCCCAGCAACGCTTTTGGCCATAATGGAATTTTCACCAATGGCGATTTTTGAAAATGCGTGCATTTCCACAAAAAACTGATTATGGATATGCCACTACTGCCAAAAATTTTCTAAAATTACTGTCCACAAGACTGCATTTTCACATTTTTGTCACAACTGCTCTAACACCCCAGCAACGCTTTTGGCCATAATGGAATTTTCACCTATGGCGATTTTTGAAAATGCGTGCATTTCCACAAAAAAATGATTCTGGATATGCCACTACTGGCAAAAATTTTCTAAAATTACTGTCCACAAGACTGCATTTTCACATTTTTGTCACAACTGCTCTAACACCCCAGCAACGCTTTTGGCCATAATGGAATTTTCACCAATGGCGATTTTTGAAAATGCCCTGTAAAATAGATTTGAGTATTTTTTCTTTATTGGCTGATTATGGTCAACATAAATATATAGAAATGCACAAAATGGTCATATGCACTATTTTTCAAGACATTTCTATTTTTGGATATGACACAAAATGGAATTCATTACGACAAAATTTATTAATAATAGTAGGACTAAAAGATTTTTACAAACATAGCAATATAAGTAGCGTAGGTCCAAGTCGATGGCAGTAACCTTGACGTGGTGACTTGGCTTAGCTATCTTCCAATAATTTTTAAGTCTCAATATTGGAAGTAGTAACCAATAACAGCTTTAAAATTACATTTAATATTGTAAAATTTCCTAAAAAACAATTATATAAGACTGATTCTGGATATGCCACTACTGCTAAAAATTTTCTAAAATTACTGTCCACAAGACTGAATTTTCACTTTTTTGTCACAACTGCTCTAACACCCCAGCAACGCTTTTGGCCATAATGGAATTTTCACCTATGGCGATTTTTGAAAATACGTGCATTTCCACAAAAAACTGATTCTGGATATGCCACTACTGCCAAAAATTTTCTAAAATTACTGTCCACAAGACTGCATTTTCACATTTTTGTCACAATTGCTCTAACACCCCAGCAACGCTTTTGGCCATAATGGAATTTTCACCTATGGCGATTTTTGAAAATGCGTGCATTTCCACAAAAAACTGATTCTGGATATGCCACTACTGCCAAAAATTTTCTAACATTACTGTCCACAAGACTGCATTTTCACATTTTTGTCACAACTGCTCTAACACCCCAGCAACGCTTTTGGCCATAATGGAATTTTCACCTATGGCGATTTTTGAAAATGCGTGCATTTCCACAAAAAACTGATTCTGGATATGCCACTACTGCCAAAAATTTTCTAAAATTACTGTCCACAAGACTGCATTTTCACATTTTTGTCACAACTGCTCTAACACCCCAGCAACGCTTTTGGCCATAATGGAATTTTCACCTATGGCGATTTTTGAAAATGCGTGCATTTCCACAAAAAACTGATTATGGATATGCCACTACTGACAAAAATTTTCTAAAATTACTGTCCACAAGACTGCATTTTCACATTTTTGTCACAACTGCTCTAACACCCCAGCAACGCTTTTGGCCATAATGGAATTTTCACCAATGGCGATTTTTGAAAATGCGTGCATTTCCACAAAAAACTGATTATGGATATGCCACTACTGCCAAAAATTTTCTAAAATTACTGTCCACAAGACTGCATTTTCACATTTTTGTCACAACTGCTCTAACACCCCAGCAACGCTTTTGGCCATAATGGAATTTTCACCTATGGCGATTTTTGAAAATGCGTGCATTTCCACAAAAAAATGATTCTGGATATGCCACTACTGGCAAAAATTTTCTAAAATTACTGTCCACAAGACTGCATTTTCACATTTTTGTCACAACTGCTCTAACACCCCAGCAACGCTTTTGGCCATAATGGAATTTTCACCAATGGCGATTTTTGAAAATGCCCTGTAAAATAGATTTGAGTATTTTTTCTTTATTGGCTGATTATGGTCAACATAAATATATAGAAATGCACAAAATGGTCATATGCACTATTTTTCAAGACATTTCTATTTTTGGATATGACACAAAATGGAATTCATTACGACAAAATTTATTAATAATAGTAGGACTAAAAGATTTTTACAAACATAGCAATATAAGTAGCGTAGGTCCAAGTCGATGGCAGTAACCTTGACGTGGTGACTTGGCTTAGCTATCTTCCAATAATTTTTAAGTCTCAATATTGGAAGTAGTAACCAATAACAGCTTTAAAATTACATTTAATATTGTAAAATTTCCTAAAAAACAATTATATAAGACTGATTCTGGATATGCCACTACTGCTAAAAATTTTCTAAAATTACTGTCCACAAGACTGAATTTTCACTTTTTTGTCACAACTGCTCTAACACCCCAGCAACGCTTTTGACCATAATGGAATTTTCACCTATGGCGATTTTTGAAAATACGTGCATTTCCACAAAAAACTGATTCTGGATATGCCACTACTGCCAAAAATTTTCTAAAATTACTGTCCACAAGACTGCATTTTCACATTTTTGTCACAATTGCTCTAACACCCCAGCAACGCTTTTGGCCATAATGGAATTTTCACCTATGGCGATTTTTGAAAATGCGTGCATTTCCACAAAAAACTGATTCTGGATATGCCACTACTGCCAAAAATTTTCTAACATTACTGTCCACAAGACTGCATTTTCACATTTTTGTCACAACTGCTCTAACACCCCAGCAACGCTTTTGGCCATAATGGAATTTTCACCTATGGCGATTTTTGAAAATGCGTGCATTTCCACAAAAAACTGATTCTGGATATGCCACTACTGCCAAAAATTTTCTAAAATTACTGTCCACAAGACTGCATTTTCACATTTTTGTCACAACTGCTCTAACACCCCAGCAACGCTTTTGGCCATAATGGAATTTTCACCTATGGCGATTTTTGAAAATGCGTGCATTTCCACAAAAAACTGATTATGGATATGCCACTACTGACAAAAATTTTCTAAAATTACTGTCCACAAGACTGCATTTTCACATTTTTGTCACAACTGCTCTAACACCCCAGCAACGCTTTTGGCCATAATGGAATTTTCACCAATGGCGATTTTTGAAAATGCGTGCATTTCCACAAAAAACTGATTATGGATATGCCACTACTGCCAAAAATTTTCTAAAATTACTGTCCACAAGACTGCATTTTCACATTTTTGTCACAACTGCTCTAACACCCCAGCAACGCTTTTGGCCATAATGGAATTTTCACCTATGGCGATTTTTGAAAATGCGTGCATTTCCACAAAAAACTGATTCTGGATATGCCACTACTGCCAAAAATTTTCTAAAATTACTGTCCACAAGACTGCATTTTCACATTTTTGTCACAACTGCTCTAACACCCCAGCAACGCTTTTGGCCATAATGGAATTTTCACCTATGGCGATTTTTGAAAATGCGTGCATTTCCACAAAAAAATGATTCTGGATATGCCACTACTGGCAAAAATTTTCTAAAATTACTGTCCACAAGACTGCATTTTCACATTTTTGTCACAACTGCTCTAACACCCCAGCAACGCTTTTGGCCATAATGGAATTTTCACCAATGGCGATTTTTGAAAATGCCCTGTAAAATAGATTTGAGTATTTTTTCTTTATTGGCTGATTATGGTCAACATAAATATATAGAAATGCACAAAATGGTCATATGCACTATTTTTCAAGACATTTCTATTTTTGGATATGACACAAAATGGAATTCATTACGACAAAATTTATTAATAATAGTAGGACTAAAAGATTTTTACAAACATAGCAATATAAGTAGCGTAGGTCCAAGTCGATGGCAGTAACCTTGACGTGGTGACTTGGCTTAGCTATCTTCCAATAATTTTTAAGTCTCAATATTGGAAGTAGTAACCAATAACAGCTTTAAAATTACATTTAATATTGTAAAATTTCCTAAAAAACAATTATATAAGACTGATTCTGGATATGCCACTACTGCTAAAAATTTTCTAAAATTACTGTCCACAAGACTGAATTTTCACTTTTTTGTCACAACTGCTCTAACACCCCAGCAACGCTTTTGACCATAATGGAATTTTCACCTATGGCGATTTTTGAAAATACGTGCATTTCCACAAAAAACTGATTCTGGATATGCCACTACTGCCAAAAATTTTCTAAAATTACTGTCCACAAGACTGCATTTTCACATTTTTGTCACAATTGCTCTAACACCCCAGCAACGCTTTTGGCCATAATGGAATTTTCACCTATGGCGATTTTTGAAAATGCGTGCATTTCCACAAAAAACTGATTCTGGATATGCCACTACTGCCAAAAATTTTCTAACATTACTGTCCACAAGACTGCATTTTCACATTTTTGTCACAACTGCTCTAACACCCCAGCAACGCTTTTGGCCATAATGGAATTTTCACCTATGGCGATTTTTGAAAATGCGTGCATTTCCACAAAAAACTGATTCTGGATATGCCACTACTGCCAAAAATTTTCTAAAATTACTGTCCACAAGACTGCATTTTCACATTTTTGTCACAACTGCTCTAACACCCCAGCAACGCTTTTGGCCATAATGGAATTTTCACCTATGGCGATTTTTGAAAATGCGTGCATTTCCACAAAAAACTGATTATGGATATGCCACTACTGACAAAAATTTTCTAAAATTACTGTCCACAAGACTGCATTTTCACATTTTTGTCACAACTGCTCTAACACCCCAGCAACGCTTTTGGCCATAATGGAATTTTCACCAATGGCGATTTTTGAAAATGCGTGCATTTCCACAAAAAACTGATTATGGATATGCCACTACTGCCAAAAATTTTCTAAAATTACTGTCCACAAGACTGCATTTTCACATTTTTGTCACAACTGCTCTAACACCCCAGCAACGCTTTTGGCCATAATGGAATTTTCACCTATGGCGATTTTTGAAAATGCGTGCATTTCCACAAAAAACTGATTCTGGATATGCCACTACTGCCAAAAATTTTCTAAAATTACTGTCCACAAGACTGCATTTTCACATTTTTGTCACAATTGCTCTAACACCCCAGCAACGCTTTTGGCCAAAATGAAATTTTCACCTTTGAATGAAAAAAAAGTATTTTAAATTTGTAATTAGTCTTAAAAAATTGTAAAAATCATGCTTTTTAAAACTGCTTATTCGGGTTTTGTCTAGTTTCTTGCATTTATGTGGTTTTAGCACAGAGTATACAGAGGGGACACTCCCCAGCCAATAATTGAACGAACTTTTTACGAAGATCGTATTTTACGAACTTTTCTCGATCAAAAATATTCGAGAAAAGTCCGACATTCACTCGTATATTACGATAGTCGTAATTTCCTCGATAAAATATCGTTTACGACTTCGTAATCGAAATCGTTAACGACTTAATTAACGAATTCTTTAACGACTTCGTTTAAGAATTCTTTTACGAGCTATTTTCAGTGATTCATTTTGTTTACATTTATTTCGAAGAATAGTTTTCGAAAAGTTCGAAAAAGGGATGGGAAAAGGTACCCGGAGATGCCACCTCGGAATATTTCACATTTTCGCGGCTATAGAAATCCTTCTGATGTTAATAACGGTTTGAGTTTCAAATCATACCGGGTATTCACAATGTGATGTATTTCTGATAAACTTTTTAAAAATATGCATACCTTTTTTACATATTTTGGTTCAAAATCTCAAGTATTCCTTAAAAAAGTAAAAAAATTGTTTTGCTGAAAATTATTAGTTTAAGGGCCAATTTCACAGTGCGCAATTAAGTTGAATTGCAACTTAAATGCAGAAAATCTGCTATTTAAACTCCAATTTACTATGGAGACACGTCTATTGCGAAAAAAATTAAATGAAACCCAACTTAAATGTGCACTGTGAAATTGGCCCTAAATCAGTGATGGCCGCGTCAAATTTTTTGACGTCAACACGTAAAATTTAAGCGTTAAATTTTTTTTGACGTCAAATTTTAAATTTTGCTATATTATTAAAATATGGGATTATAAGCTCTTAAATGTAATAGTTATTACTTATTTTGAACAAAAGAACCGATCTAAATTTTGAAAATCAATTGTTCTTATTGAACTGAAAAATATTTCTACAACTATTGCAATATTTCTGAAATATTCCGAGGTGGCATCCCTATTTCGAACTTTTCGAAAACGAGATCAATAGTTCGAAGTAAAAAGTAAAAGTGAGTGAGTCTGTTTCTGTCAAAGTTTTAAAGTAATTTCTTGTTAAATCAAGATATAACAGAAATATCATAGCTGTCAGAAAAGAAAACGTAACTTTAAAGGATTGTCAAATGGAGAAAAACACCGCGTTGCCAAAAAGCGCCTTTACTGAATTAATAGCATTCAACAAATTTGAAGAAGAACTTGCTAATTCAAACGAAAAACATTCGCTATTAGTAAGTAAAATTATATACAATTTTATTACCTCCTCCTACAAAATTTATGTTCTATTCATCAGGTTTCTGATTTCACGATCGGCAAGTTAAACTAAGCAATTATCGCCAATCTAAAAACAGCAGCGACATGAACTCAGCAACTCTACTCAGCGAACTTTAACTATTATTTATATTTATTAACATTTTTTTTTAAATTTCATAACTCTTCAATTACGATGTTCTTTAAGTATTTTTTTCTCAGTATTTATTACTTAATTTTTGAATTTAAATGTTCGTGATTCTTTAATAATGTATGTTTTTTGAATTTTCGTATTTATTTTTTACGTTTTGATTAAAATCGATCTTTTGCGATCGTCGTTTAATTTTCATTTATTTAGCTCTAGAATTTTCGATATCATGTTTTTCTGAATTATCAAAGTGATATATAAATTTAAACTTCCATTGTTGTTAGTAAAGAATTTAATGAACATTTTTAAATTGGCAATATGGCAATAAAAAAAGGATCTCAAATATGTAGTTTATTTTTATCAAAATCGATCTTTTATGATCGTTGTTAACGATCGAAAAAAGTTCCTTGACGAGCATCATTAGCGATGGAAAAAAGCTCTTTTGCGATCATCGTTAGCAATCGAACAAAAGTCGTTTACGATCATCGTTAATGATAAAAAAAGTCGTTTGCAAGCATCGTTTACGATCGAATAAAGTTCGTAAACGACTTCGTAATCGAATTCGTTAACGATAAAAAAAAATTAGTTCGAAACGGACTTCGAAAATTCGAAAAAGTGTCGTATATTACGACTAAAATCGATCGTTTACGAGCATCGTTAACGATCGCGCAAAGTTCGTTTACGACATCGCAATCGAATTCGTTAACGAGCACATATGGTTCGATAACGATAACTCGTTTCGATGCAAAATTAAGAACGAAGTCGGACTCGTATACGTATCGTTATCGTGTGTCGCCTACGATTGTTTTATCCGCTTTTCGATCGAAAAAATCTTCGTTTACGAGCTCTTTAACGATAAAATTATTGGCTGGGTCTGCTTGAGCGAGATGGAATATGCGTGAAGTGACAGCAAATTTGTTTACTGGTGTGCGTGAAAATTACCAATTTTTTTCACCACCAGAGCTCAGCTGTTGGCAGAAACTCAACACTAGAGCTCAGCTGTATGCATAACTCCCCACCAATTTTTTTTCTTTTGTTTTGATTCTTTTTCGTTTTCACCACCAGTTTGCAAATCATTTTTCTTGGCGTCTAAATTTTTGGAAAAGTGAAATCGTAAAAAGTGAACTGTGAAAAAAAATAAAAAAAACAATTATAAAATATACCAATATTTTATATTTTTATGCAGTGATCTTCATTAGTGTTTTTTCAATTTGCTGAATAGAAATTTGTACACCACCCTTGCCGCAGTGAGTGAAAATATTAGTGTAAATAAATTTAACTTTACTAATGGCATTTTGCATTTTGTAATATATTTGCAGACATAAAAAAATTCATTATGAGAGAATGCGTCATGAAATGTACAGGAGCAGTTCGACTTTATTCCTTCCCCAATGCTGTGAAAGATGCCGAACGGTTAGTGAATCTTTTATATACTTTAAAAAAGGGTTTATATGAAGGAATAAAGGGTTTTTCGAAGAGTCTGAGTCCTGAGTCTGTCTGCTGTGTGAGTCGGTTTTCTTAGTGCTGTTTTTGTAGCAACAATTCCGTCTGATTACAGTCCGTGTTCCTCCTCGTCCGTAAGGTTTGTCGAAAGTAAAATTATTTTCATTGGTTGGTTGGGCAGGGTGCGCCACAGTCCGAGCTAACTTCCTCGTTGATCCTAGCCATGTAGCTGGAAGCGGATCAAGAGTGGACCTTGTAGATCTCGGGGCTCTAATTTTGTGTCGCTGAAACTAGTGCCTATTAGTGAAGTTATTTGAGGGCGGTCTCGGTTCAGTGGATGTTTAGTTTGGTGTTCCTTCTGATGGCTCGCCACAATGAACTTTGCGAGTTAATATTCAATTCTGTTTACTTTGCCAATTGATATGAAAAATCCTTGAAACTAAGAAAAAAAAATGAGTTTAGGTTGACATATTTTAAAAATTCAAAATGTAGAACATGGTACAGTCATTAGGTTAATACTGCATTACAGTATCAAGCCAAACTTAAGAATGTGTTGGGTCATTGTTTGATTTGAACTTTGAGATAGTCGCTATCGAGAGGACCTTTAATTTGGGTTAGATTATTAAGGGTATTCACAAGTAATCATATGTAGAGCCATAAGCAATATTTGGTCAAAAATTTTGATTTGTCATTAAATTTTGTATGAAAAATTCAATGCTTAATAATAATCTATGGCAAATAGTTTATGACTCTTTATATGACGACATGTGAATATCGTTATGGTTTAATAAATGAGTAATCAATACTTTTTAAATTTTCTTATTCAAAGGACTGCAGTTTTGCTTAGAAGATAAAGGCAACTGAATCATCAATTCAAAATACCTCTCCAACCAACCTTCGGCAAAAGTCACAGCGGACAGCAAATCCTTAGATTCACTTGCACGAGCCTGGTGTTATCCTTCAGACACACCGAACAAAGTTCGGCAAATTGCAACTGATTTAAAGGAGGAACAGTCAAGCCCGAGTAATCGCAGCCCGCAAAATTCAAACTTTGCCGGATTAGATCGACTTTCCCAATGTGGTTCAGTTGGATTTCATTCACTTTTATCGTATTTGGATAATTGAACGGATATTATATCGAATATTACATTAACTTTTATTTATTTATTTAATCCGTAGAAATAAACGTTTTCAAACAATTATTTTTTGCAATTTATAGAAATTGTTTACATTTTTTACTTTTTCACCACATTTTTTACACTTTTTTATTCATTCGTAGCAGGGATGTTTTTTTCAGTATAGTAGTACTTTTTTACTTTCCTACTATTGAGACATTTTCGGTACAATTTACAAAATTTCTAAATTTAATAAAATACTTAACATAATGGCCCATATTCATTGTAACAATTTCACCATTTCGGAACTTTGGCAGCAAATATATAAATTTCCCAAAAAATTACAACAATTCCACGTAGAAAGAATATTTTTAGCTCAAAAAATAATAAAAAAAACCAAGACATCTACATACAATTTCAACTTTAAGAAAATACAGATGTTTTATAAAAACTACAGATCGATGCTGCCTTAACATAAAATTTCAAAATTTATTGTGAAATGTTTTTACTACAATTGCAATTAACATTCCACAGAATAAAATACATAAGTTCTTTTCATTTCGGTTTTCCTCCAAAAAGTAAATTTTACAGGATAAAGCATTTTTCTTGTTTCCCTACAAATTGAACCCTATTTCTTTGGAACCATTAACATTTCATATTGTTTTATTTTAACAATTTTTCAATAAAAATGTATTTCCAAAAAGTTTTGCTTGAGTTCATTATGCGGATAGGGTTCGCAATGTGTGTTTCAGTTATAAACACAAAACAAAAATTTCCATTTTAAATAGATTTCGAAGTGAATGGAAAATAGTCGTCTTATAATAAACCCCCTCGTCAGTAAATTTTTCCCCAAAAAATGTATAAAATTGGTTTGGAATTCATAAAAAAAATTGTTAATTTTCTTTGAAATCGTAGTATATAATTGTACGAAATTACATACAATTGTACTGAAATATTTGTATACCGAAAATATAACTATTTCATTTGTTTAAAACAATTCTTATATAAAACAGTAAACAATAGTTGAATTTCAAAGAAAATTAGCAATATTTTTTAAATTACATATTTTGTTTATTTGTATATTGTTTCTTAAAAGAATGAAAAATCAAAAAAAATGGTCCTCCTAATCAGAGGTGTCAGCCGATGTGGCTAAGCCGGTCGGCTAGCCGCCGCCGACGATTTTAATAAATGTTAGCCGCCGCCGATGACCCCGGCTAAAAAACGGCTTGCGGCTAAGCCGAAAATCTCGATTTTTTTATTCGAATCTAATTTTTTTGCATGATTTCTAACAAAAAAAATCAAAATGAAAAAGACACAGGTCGACATGTTTTTCAAAAAAGTAGCAAAAATTTATTTTTTTAAATAATTGTGACATTTTTATTGAAATAAATGAAAGCCATGCAATTATAGCAGTAAAAAAGTTGTATTTTGAAAATTTTTAGCATATTCATTAAAAGAAAAATCGGCTTAGCCAAAAAACCGGCTTAGCCGATCGGCTAGCCGCCGCCGACTGAAATTGGATCAGCCGCCGCCGCCGACGATTATCCATCGGCTGACACCTCTGCGCCTAATTGGATTTCAGGGAATTTAAAGAGAGTGTCCCCTCTGTATACACTGTGGTTTTAGCCAAAAGAACGGAATTAAATTTGGTTATAATTTTCATCTGAGTCACTCTGCTTTTTGGCTTTTTTTTCCATATGGCATTTAGCAACGTTGCTTTTTGGACGCAGGTTTTTTGGAAGTTAAATTTTGTATCGTATTTTACGTTATAGTGAATTCAGAATCCCGAGATCCCGGGATACCGGACGTTTTCTCAGTCCCGGAAACCCAGGATTTTGTGTCCGGAATCCCGGGATTCAAAAAATGAATTTTTTATGCATTGCTTAAGATATTTTTGAAGTTTTTCCACAAAAATACAGCCGTGCATTTACATTCAATCTAAATGGTAAATTTAAAAAACCCACTTTTGCAGATTTAGTGCTACACACACACAATAATTGAAAACATTTTTGTCAATAACGGTTAACAAAAAATTTTTATCGATCTGAATCAAATTTTTTCAATTTTAACAATTTTTTTTTACAAAAAGATAATTGTAAAATTATTTTGTTGACCGTGTATTGAAAACTTTACGAATTGGATAAATTGTTTTGTGTGTGTTTTACTTTTGAATGGACATTAATTTCAATAATTTTAAACAACAATTCGTTTATCTGTTCCCGCTATAATACTAAAACTACTGAAAATAAGTTTTTCGTGTGTAGCATGAAATGGAGCTGGCAGAATTTTATGATTATAATCGGATTCAGGTGGCAAAAAAAATGACTTGTTCGATCAATGTAATTTAAAAAGAATTACTTTTTGTTCCACTATATTTATTTTAAATAATATTTGTTTTGTTTAATGTGATATTTAATAAATATTATTTCTTTGTCGAATTAAAATGAAATTAAACTTAAAATATTGTTGCAACTATTTTTTCTTTAATTTTATTTTAATTATTGTATTTAATTGGGAAATCCCGAACAAATAATTTGAAATCCCGGGATTTTTAAAAACACTTCGGGATTTAATGCCTTAATTTAATTGAGCGAACCGAACTTATTAATTATTTTGTTTCAATTAAGGTTTCATGGCTGTCAAAAAGTGGTTTACTTTTCATTTTTTTTTGGCTTGCGACCATTTATGGGTCTAAATAAACAGTGGGAACACTTGATATTTTAATAGGCCCTATCATGAGTGTCGTTTATACTACCAGAGAACTTATATTCATAGAGAAGCGTCATAAGCTCTTCCTCTTCCTTTTTGCTAACTCGGAGCTCGTGAAATTCTGGTGAGTAAGCAGACTGCGGAGTTTGGACAGTGAGTGTACAGACTGCGGCATTTGGATAACATTTTAAAATTTTTTGTAGTCTGTTAGAAATGTTTTTTTTGTTGGTTCGCTTCTGTTTTTGCTTTTCTTAACATTTGTGTTTTTGTCCCTTTTCTTATTTCGATCGTTTTCTTTGACTAGATCTTGATTCGTTTGTTTTGATTCTTTTTTTTATTCATCTTTCAATTTTTTGCCGTTTGGTTTTTTTTACTATGATTGGCGGCGCAGGTTGTTGTTGGCGATTTTCATCCCTCCTGCTGCTGTTTTCTTATATCCATGTATATTTTGCTATGATTTGTTTGGATTCGCGACAAAGTATTTTGATGGTTTTGGCATTTTTGGAATCACATGACAAATTATGGAAATTATCTGCTTTGTACCTACATATATGTTTTCTTATTTTTTTGTACAACTGTTTTTATATATTCTACCCAATTAATAGATGTGTAAGACGACGGCGACTAAATTCACTAAATGACCACTCAAATGTTTCTGGTTTAAGTAGTTTATTAAAATTAAAGAAATTGGAATTTATTTGATGAAAACAGAAATGAATTTTGTTACAAGTTAATGTCAATTGTCTGATTGTTGGTTCTGTGTGTGTCTGGTGTTGTTGTTTCTTATAATATCCTTGGCAGGAAACACATTGGTTACGCGATCCTTTCTTCATTGGCTCCGAGGTAAATTGGAATCACAGATCATTACTAGATCGTCGATTTTGAGCGGCACTGCTCTCTCATGCCATTTACTACGACACAGAAGTTGCGGCAAATATTCTATTGTCCATCGTTTACACATGCGGACTTTTAAGTTTTGACCAATTCTCCACTGCTTACGTAAGCATATTTTGTTGTCGACTGGATGCGGCGTCTGTGTAGAATTCACACATCCCAATAGGAAGCGCTTGGGTGTCAACGGCTCGTCTTCTTCTGATGTCAAAGGTATGTCTGTAAGCGGACGCGAATTTCTGATGTTTTCTGCTTCGATCAGTACAGTGCGAAGAGTTTCAACATTTGGAGCTTCTTCGTGTAGAGTTTTGTGCAGTAGGCACTTTACAATTCGTATTAGGCGTTCCCAACATCCGCCAGAGCTCGGATTGACAGGACAATTAAAAATCCACTCAATGTTGCGGTTCGTTGCTTCATCTTGTATGCGGTTAGTATCCAGCAGGCGCTCAGTGTACTTTAGCTCCTTTTGGGCACCGATAAAGTTTGTGCCATTGTCACTTCTGATTCTTACTGGCGTTCCACGCCGATTGACGAAGTTTCGATGACAAACTAGGAACGCATCCGTTGATAAATTTTCTGCAAGTTCCAAGTGTGCAGCTCTCACCGTCAGACAAGTGAGTCTAACTGCCCACCTTTTCTCTCTACGGCGGCCTATAGTTACATTAAACGGACCAAACGGACCCGTGTATGTAAATGGTCGAACGAAAGGCGTAACTCGGTCGACAGGCAGTTGTCCCATCAACAAGCTTTGCTCGTTCAATTTTACATTTTTGACAATTTCGCTGGACGGCCTTTAAGACTGCTTTGGCGTGTGGTAGCCAAAACTTTTGGCGGAGTTCGTTGATGATAACAGCATTGTTTTGGTGATGATGTTTCTCATGGTAGTGGCGCATAATGAGTTCCGATATGGCGTGCTTTTGCGGCATCAGTATAGGCCGTCTGGCGGAGAAGGATAAACATTGCGCTTCATCTATGCGCCCGTTGATCCTCATAAGACTACGCTCATCGAGATATGGCGTGAGCGAATACAGTGCACTCTGCTTTGGTATCGGCGTTGTGTTTTTCAAAGCTGTTATTTCTTCGGCGTAAGCTTGTTGCTGTACCATTTGGCATAGGTAATCTTCTGCATCTGTCACTTCGGTTACGGTAAGTGGACCTCTTTCCAGTGGCGATTGGCTGCCTCGTGTTCGGCTAACAAATACTTTGACTGCACGCAGTACCCACGCAATCGTGCGCTTCAGCTTCAAATATGAAGAAAATTGATTAAACTTTATGAAAGTAGTACTTGCCTTTGATTGTAGATGTAGGCACTGCTTCACTTCATCCTCTAACGGTGTTTCAAGCGGTGCTCCAGTTGCTGCAACAGGCCATTCTTCTTCCCGTAATTTTAGAAATTCAGGACCAGTTATCCAAAGACTGTTTTTGCGAAATTTTGGAGGAAATTTGGGGCGCGTTGCGATGTCTGCGCTGTTTCTGTATGTTGGCACCCAATGCCATTGATCTGGATCGAAATGTTGTGTATGGCGGCGACTCGATGGCCTACGAACGCTTTGAATTTGCGTTCGGAAGAACCAATCCAATAAAGGACCGTGCGCGAATCGCTCCAAAATATAACGTCAGAGCTGTTTATACTAATATCGTGATTGCGTCTAATTAGCTTGCTAAGGCGAGCGCCAAGTACTGCGGCTTGAAGTTCCAGTCGGGGTACAGACATCATTTTTTGAGGCGCACATCGAGTCTTTCCAGCTACGAATATAACATCAATGCCGTTGGCGTGAGCGATACAAAAATATTCAACGGCGGCAAAGGCGATTTGACTAGCATCAACAAAAATATGCAATTGAACATTGATACTTTGTGGTAGATGCGGAGAATAGCATCGACGGATTTCAAACTCGTTGACTCTTTGAAACTCACTCCACCAGGCGTTCCATTTTTTGTGCAACTCGATTGGAATGGGCTCATCCCAACTGATCTTGGCTTTCCACGTGTCTTGGACAAGAATTTTCGAAAATATTAAGAAATCCGCCAACAGTCCGTACGGATCGAAAACTGCCATTACTATTCCGAGTAGCTCTCTTTTTGTCGGTGCTCGCAGACTTTTCAAAACTTGTGGCGGAATACGGTGAAATTTTGTGTGAAACTTGAATGTGTCCGTGGTGGTGTCCCAGTACATTCCGAGAACTTTATCTGTAGTAGCCTGTTTCTCCATATTTGTGTTGTCAATGTCCAATATTGACTCTCCATTCATAACGCTTTGCAAAGAATTCGAGTTCGATATAAAGTTTCTCAATTCGAAAACTGCCTTGGCATGTATTTTGACGACTTGTAGACAAATTTCTTGGGCTCTCTCCTCATTGTTGAAACTGCAGACGAAGTCGTCTACATAATGTCTCTCGACGATGGCAGACACGGCGTCAGGATACAACTCCTTGAAGTCCTCGGCATTTCAATTCTGTATGAATTCCGCACTACACGGTGAGCATATGGCGCCAAATATCATCGACGCCATGACGTAGGGCTGAAAAGGCTGGTCCTCGTCTCCACCCCTCCAAAGAAACCGCTGCGCTTGTTGATCCTCACGGCGTATTCTGACCTGCGAAAACATTTCGCGGATGTCGACGGGCCCCTCTCGAAATTTGTATAAAATGTTCAATAGAGACTTGGCTTGCTCAGGGCCTTTGAGCAAAACGGAGTTGAGCGATGTTCCAGCTATCGTGGCGGCGGCGTCAAACACTATGCGTAGCTTCTCCGGCTTGTGCGGGTTTTGAACGCCGAAGTGAGGCAAATACCAAACTGGGTCATGTGCACACAAAAAAAAAAGTAGGTAAATCTAACCAAAAAAGACGATTAAAAATGCAGCAACCAAGAAACGTTGTAAATGGAACCGACTCAAAGTTGTTGGCGTACAATCAAATTTTGTTGGAGTACAATTAAAAATTGTTCGTATATTACTTTATGGAAGACAGAGAAAGCAATTATCCAATTGAGCGAAAAAATAAATAAATACATATTAGAAAAAGAATGCAAAAAAAAGATAGCTGATGTGTTTGGTATTTCTGTAGATGTGTTGTATTGAAATATATTTATGAAGCTTAAATTAATTTAATGTAAGCCCATGACTTTAAAAACGAGATAATTTACATTTCGTACACAAATTTGTCGGGCAACATCATTTCTACTGCGAATATATATAATATTCATTACTTAGAACTAACGCGCTTCCACAAAACGCAATATTTTAATATTTCATTAAGTTTACAATAATATTGTAATATTGAAATTAATGTTTTCCCTGGAAAAAACGAGCTGAAAAACATTCTGCACAATTTTTAAAATCGTAATATCACAATATTTGTTAATAATGAATTATAACATAGTCATAATTTGATTTTAAAAATTGTTTTCGAAATATCAAAAATGTAAAATGTAAACAAATTGGACGCCATCTTCTAGTGCTGCGAAAATTCGATTTTTTTGTATTCGATACAACCGGATACTTTCTTGTGAATACTTAATAATTTTTACGATAATTTTCATTAAATTTTGATTTGAAATAAAATCTCTGAGTAAAGTAAATGCACGTAGCAATTGCTCTAAGACGTTTTTATTATTACGACCCAACAATTTTCATACTAACTTCCCTAAAATACCAATAATAGTATCGCATACTAATAGAACCAAGTACTTCATGAGTCAAGTGTCGAATATAAATTATTCATATATTATGCAGCACTTGTTGCTTTGAGAGCGAAAACGAGACAGCCATATATAATAATTTTTCTCTCTTGTATTAAATGTCATGCTGTTTCAGAATTATGAAATATTTGCGGCATGGTTGCATTTCTGCATCGAGCGATGACATTGCGAATCATATGCCGAAATACGACCATGCTTGTTAAATTGATTAACAATTTTTTGACGATTAGATTAACCACAACAATTGTAATTGTTGTTTGTGTTTTCCATATAAAATAAAAAATTGTTTTTTTACAACGTTTTTTGGTTAGATTAACCTATCTTTTTTTTTTCTGTGTGTGTTCTATATCTCGTCGTCATTTAGCTTCCGGCCGACCCCTTTTCAATATATTTCCTCATTTCTGCTCGGTATCTTTCGGCGAAATTCGGATCACGGCTCATCTTTTTCTCGATGCCTATTAAACGATTTTTGGCCATCTCGAAACTGTCTGGGAGCGACGGTGGAAACCTTTTCCAAAGAAGGCCGGTCTCGAAATGCTTGCCCACGCGTTTGGTAGCGGCGCAAGAATTTCTCGAGATTTCATGTCATCTTCAGATTCCAAAACTGCGGCTGGAATATCTAGACCAAGTGTGTCTTCGGCGAATTATTCCAAGCGATTTGATTTAATTCAGCCAAAGCTTGTTCCTCACGAATGTGCAATACGACTGGGCGTGACGCTGGCATATTCGTTGGTCCGTATGCAACCCATCCAAGTTTAGTTTTTGCGGCTACAGGGCTTGTGTCGTCACCCTGCACCACCGCTGCAGTTACGCCCAAATGTACGTAATCCAAACCGATAAGCATTACAGTTTCGAAATTGTCGTAGTCGTCCAACGGCAAAAAATCAAAATGTTCGAAGTCAGACTTTTTGAACGATTGAACTGGCAGGCATAAGTCACGAACTGTTCGAACATTTTTCAGACACAACTTTGTAGATGCCCCCTTGGCAACTATCTCCAAACTGACCCTCATAGATGCTTCTGTTTTGACCTCTTCGCCGTACCATTGAAGAGTGAGAGGTTGTGACTGGCCCTTAAGCCCAAGTGCATTGGCGATATCCTCCTCTAATATCGAAATGGCCGATCCTTCGTCAAACATAACTAAGGTTTCAATCTTGCCTCTTGGGCCAAACAATGTTAACGGTAGTATTTTAAATAGTTGGCTACTTGTTTGTGTCAATCGACAATTTAGCAATGGCTGAGCGGCGGTGCTCGTTGACGGCTTGACGGCTGAACTGGTTGACGGCTGAACGGCGACACTCGTTGACGGCGTTGAAGTATTATGGTTTGGCTCGCTGTGTAGACTTTGGTGATGATGGCGGCTGCAGCCATTAATACCACATACTTTTTTGCTGCGACAATTCGCTGTACTATAGCCTTTGCGTTGACAGGAAAAGCATAATTGCAGGCTTTTTACTTTCTGCCAACGTGCTTGAACATTGAGTGACTGCTTAAACACATTACAATCGGCAATCACATGTCCATCGCCACATTGGAAGCACTTCAATTCGCGTTTTGGAGTGTCATCATTTACATGCATCACCCGTCGTGGCTGTTGCGATTGTTGATTGTGCTGCTGTGGTGCACTACTTGTTGACGACGACGAAACTGAGGGTGGCATCAAGCACACAATCCTAGCCAGATCACTCAGCCATTCTGCCAAATCGTTAATTGTTGCAAACGGCTTGATGGTAACTGCATGCTTTGCCCAATCAAATTGTTTGTTCGGAGGCAGCTTTGCTACCATATTCTCTAAGAGCGACGGATTGGCCAGATGTTGGTGACAGCCAGCAGACTTCAAAAAAGCAACTACATTGCGCACTTTTGTTGAAAATGCAATCACTTGATCCAATGACTTTTCGTTTATAGCAGGAAACTGTTGAATCTTGTTGAGTTGATGACGCACCAATAAGTCTGGTCTACCAAATCGGAACTCCAGTTCCTCCATGGCCTTTCCAACATCATTTGGGTAAATTAGCATAGAAGCCACTGCTTTTCTCGCTGCTCCAGTGAGGCACTTATGCAGGCGCATAAGATTTTGTCGTTCGGTATACCTGAAGGCAGTGGTTGTGTCAACAAAGTTGGCCCTGAACAACGGCCACTCCTCGGCATTGCCCGAAAAAGCTGGTAAATCGTACAATTTTACCGTCGAGTTCCAATCCGCTGGTGCCCAGACTGTGGCGTCATTATTTGACGGTGAACTCGCAGAACTTGGTTGTTGCATTCGGGCTATATCGGCATTCGGCATGATCTGAGTGTTATCAACATTTCGCAGTATCTGAATGTAATCGGCGTTTGGCTGAGCGCTTTCGACAATTGGCTGAATCTGAGTGCGAATCTGCTCCAAATCTTTCTGATTTTCTTCGGTACCTTTCCGAAGTCCATCAACTGCTGATTTAAGCGCATTAAGGCTAGCAATTATTGTAGCCATTTGCTCGGCCGCCAGCGGTGCTCCCAATTCACCTTCCATAACTGTGGTGTCCAAAAAGGTGTCCTCCTCGATTCCCTCAGATTCAGCTTCTCCTTCTTGGCCCGAGCTTCTCAAATGATATCTTGACATTCGTTCTTAATTGTCACCAGGCGACGCTATTTTTCACCACCAATCCTGAATTTCAAATTTTATACTTTGAGACTGCACATGCGTCTTTGGCTTTTGCTTCGCGACAGCAAACTTTCTTCCTTATGAAGACAAACGCAGGCGCCAACGAGACGGCAAATTCTATACGTTGAGACTGCAACGGCGTATACGGCCTTTGCTTGGCGACAGCAAACTTTCTTCCTTATGAAGACAAACGGCGGCGAGAACGAGACGGCAAATTCAAATTCTATACGTTGAGGCTGCAACGGCGTATACGGCTTTTGCTTGGCGACAGCAAACTTTCTTCCTTATGAAGACCAACGCAAGCGCCAACCAGACGACAAATTCAATTTACATTGAGACTGCACCTGCGTATTTGGCTTTGCATGCCAACCGCAACTTTCTTCCTTTTGAAGACAAACGCCGGCGCTCCAAAATGGCAAATTTCAATTTGAACCCCGGAATCAAATTTGCGGAATTCTTTGACAAATTTTTTCAACTTTATGTAAACCCGACCGCGATTAAATGCAACGGCCTTCGAAAGCACAGATATAAGAAAGACGACGGCGACTAAATTCACTAAATGACCACTCAAATGTTTCTGGTTTAAGTAGTTTATTAAAATTAAAGAAATTGGAATTTATTTGATGAAAACAGAAATGAATTTTGTTACAAGTTAATGTCAATTGTCTGATTCTATTGTTGGTTCTGTGTGTGTCTGGTGTTGTTGTTGTTGTTTTCTTAAAATATTTTACGTGTGCTTTCGACGGTTGCTTCTCGATCACTGAAATTTTCTAGAGGGCATGCCAGACAGGCGTCATTTGACCCCTATTCATTTGTATTTTTACTCTCTTTTATGCTCTTTACTATTTTGACGCCTCGACGTGCCTCACGCAAAAATATTTGACGCCGAGTCAATCTGCTGCCTTTTTTCTTTATATCACAAAAGAGTTGCAATCACTCATATTTTATGTGCCTAAATGACAAAAGAGTGCAACCCATGTACATTTCAGTTCACGCAGAATATTTTTATAAACCTACGATTGTTGAATTTTATTCAAATATTCATGTTTAATTGTGTTATTTACTTACATTTCGTATTGCTTCAACAAATTTAATGATAATATAAAGTAACGATGAACAAATTCCTGACAGGTGTTGCTTGCAACGAACAAAAACGGAAAATATTAGCATTTCGTATGCTTTTTTAATACTTTTGCAACCTCGAAGCTGGCGTCAAAAAAACCCCTGAGAAAATATTCACTCGCTCTCTAAAAAAGTGTTAATTCTAAATTTTGTCTTGGAAACAACAACACTTTGACAGCACTCGGGGTCAATTGACGCCAATGTGTCATCCCCTTAGGCAATTCCGAACTGTCAAACGAAGAGATTTAAAAGTCATGAAGTTGGTTGCCGTTCCGAAGTATTTTGTTATTTCAGCACAGGGTACATCAACAAGATTTAATACAAAAAATTCTTTCAAAAATCAGCAAAAATTTTAAATGGACAAATATTGCTGAGGACTCTTAGGTTAATGTATTTTCTATCATATTGCATTTTCCTGTATATGTTTTCGATCAGCCATGTAGCCATGTTGCCGGTTTTTAATTTATGATGCTGATTTTTTAAATTTACTTATTATTTAATGTATAGGTGCTTTTAAACAAAACCAATACATAATCAAAACTGAAATCAGCCTTTATTCAAATGCAATAATGCATTTGAAATAATTGTCATTATTTCTTTTTAATTTCTAGGCATAAAGAATAAACAAAATTAACGAATTGAAGATAACAGACTGAAACCGTCTTTGTAGCGCATTTCGTTAGCAAAGCAGCATTCTGTTGTTGCTTTGCTAAAAATATGCGCTGGCATGTCCGTTCAAAAATACCACTACGATGAAATTTATGAAATAGCTTATGATTTTCTTTAGGCATTGACCTTCATTGGATACATATTTTTTATAATTTTGGGGTAATATACGAGAAATTTATTAAGTGAGTTGTGGTTCCAGTTCAGAATATTAATATTTTCGAGAAATATGGAGCATAATTTTTTGCAATATATTTTTGAAATACTATGGCTGGAAACGCAACATTCCAAACCAGTTCTGATTTATATTTGTATTTTATTCGATATATTTTTCAAATATTAAAAATTTTCTAATCTATATATATAAAAGAGACGTGTATGTTTGTCTCGAGTAGACGCGAAAACTACAGCACCGATTCTCACCAAAATTTATATATGTGTTCTAGGGGTCGTGTGTCGTGACATAGGATAGGTTTTGACACGCCCACTTTTACCGCCCACAAGTTAGAAAATACGTATTTCTCTCACATTTGTGAATCTTTTAAAGCAAATACCATATGATCAACAGTCAACTTGGTTGCCACCTAGGACTTAATTTTTCCCCACCCAAGCAGTGTTACCATATCTGCGGTGTTTTTTACCTTTCGGTTTCTTTCAAAGTATGAAATCGATTTGCTAAAGTATTTCACGTCGATGTACCGATCACAAATTTCAACAACTTCGTGTATTTTCAACATTAATTGCAGCAGGGAGTAATAATTAAGGTTATTTCCATTTGATTGCATGTAACTTTTCAGCAATGGAAAAAACCTAAGGCAATGCCAAAATAACACGGCTTCTCCTTGAGTATTACATATTCGCAATTCCATAATTTGCCCCAATCTCCCAGTGCACATTTTACGCCCACTTTCACAGTACTTTATTTCCACTTAAATGCATTTGCCATTTACATTCCAAATAACTACGGAAAAATGTCTATTGTGAATGGAAATTAAATTATACCCAACTTAATGCTCCTACACACTGCCGCGAAATTTCCCCAAAAATTGCTCAAAAATTGCAAGGCGATATTCGGCTCGGACAAATTTTTTCGTGCTGAAAAATTTCACAAAAACAAAAACAAATGCATATCATTTTAGAGCGCACTATCGTATTTTCAAAAAAGTACCACGACACCAACGAAATTTTGCATTCATGTGTGGCGACCTTAAATGCTCACGGCGAAAGTCGCCCACTTTCACAGTAATCCTACACACAGTACTTCATTACAACTTAAAATACCCAAAATTCCGCCGCCGCGGTACTTTCTCGAAAATTCTTCCAGCAAAGATATTGGAATAAAAAAATTTGTTTGCGGTGAAAAATTTCAAAGCTAAAACTAAAAATGTGTATCATTTATAAATTTTTTTTAAAAAAACGCAGTATCGCATATTCAAGCAACATTTTTGTTCAAGTTCCGTACCGGCTGCGGAATTTCGCGTTATCTTATGGGGACCTAAATGCAGGCAAACCGCCATTAATATTACGAGAAGGCGTCCATTGCGAATGAAAATTAAATTAAACTTGACTTAAATGCACACACTGCAAAAGGCCTTTTCGTCAAATAAGCACTGCAAAATTGTTCCAACAAGTTATAGAAATCACTTTCTTCCCACAAGAAAAATTTACAAAAACACAACAGAACGTCTCTGAATGTGGCAACACTCCTCACAGACGGGGCGCTCAACCAGTGCAGCCAACTTAAGGCAAATTTCCCTTCCTAAGGGAATTTTTGGTTTAAGTGTTTACACTGCCGGGCCATTTTGTGCGAGCATTCGGCTACGTACCAAAGCTCAAAGATAATCCAGTCGTTTGCACCGGCCGAATTACGGGATTTGTTTCAAATACTTATACCACATGTCATTTAATTTAATTTCAATAATCTTCCAAACATACTTTACTGCGCTACATACATACATACAATACGAATCATTCATTCATTCATTCATTCATTCATCAAAACCTATTTCAATACCGATCGCTACATCAATTTTCCTCTCTATAAAATTGTATAAAATTAACTCCACAGTATAAACACCAATTAAACATATATATTTAAAAATTACTTTCATCCATTCATCCATTACATTGCAGACAATGCAACAACAAAAAATTATTTAGGCCCAGCGAAGCGAACCGGGCCCAGCTAGTATTTTATAAAATAAGGGTGATTGTAATTTTTTTTAATGCAATATGATAGAAAAGAGTCCTCAGCATTATTTGTTCATTTAAAATTTTTGCTGATTTTTGAAAGAATTTTTTGTAACAAATCTATTAATTGGGTAGAATATAAAAAAAAAAGTTATACAAAGAAACATATATGTAGGTACACAGCAGATAATTCCCATAATTTATCATGTGATTCCAAAAATGCCAGAACCGTCAAAATACTTGTCGCGAATCCAAACAAATCATAGAAAAATATACATGCATATAAGAAAAAAGCAGCAGGAGGGATGAAAATCGCCAACAACAACCTGCGCCGCCAATCATATTAAAAAACCCAACGGCAAAAAATTGCAAGATGAATAAAAAAAAGAATCAAAACAAACGAATCAAGATCTAGTCAAAGAAAACGATCGAAATAAGAAAAGGGACAAAAACACAAATGTTAAGAAAAGCAAAAACAAAAGCGAACCAACAACAAAAAAATTTCTAACAGACTACAAAAAATTAAAAAATGTTAGCCAAATGCCGCAGTCTGTACACTCACTGTCCAAACTCCGTAGTCTGCTTACTCACCAGAATTGCACGAGCTCCGAGTTAGCAAAAAGGAAGAGGAAGAGCTTATGACGCTTCTCTATGAATGTAAGTTCTCTGATACTACGATAAACGACCTGTTTCGTTTTTTTCGATAAAATATCCGTTGTGAATCTGTGTATAATCGATGTCGTTTTTTTGACCCGTGTCGGTTTTACTACGCTCATTTTTGTCGTTCGGATTTTTGTGATTGATCAGATTTTTTTCTTAAGTTTTTTCATGAACAAATTAATGTATTCAATGGAATAATATTTTATTTTCGATACAAAGGTGATTGTTTTTTCATATAAGAAAGTAGTTAGTTTACAGATAATTAATTATTGCCGATGACTTTTTCCTCTACATATATTTTTCTAAACGAATTTGGGGTCGCTAAACACGAAAATAGCAAATTTTTTTTTCTTTGTGGCGTTTGCGCAATATTCCCAATTTTTGAATTTTGGGGTAGGAGTTTTCCTTACTTGCAAATATTACGACGAGTAAAGTGGGAAACCCCTCGGAAACGATTCAGTTGTGCAGATGAGCAGTCAAAATATATGAAATTTGACAGTTCTTTTAAGCAACTGCGCGTTTTCGAGGAGTTTCCCACTTTAAATGAATACCCTTATTGAAAGTGGTAATTTCAATAGAACATAACTTTACACCATTAAAATGAAAATTTAAATACACAACCAATGAATATAAAATCAAAATCATCGGATTAAAATTGACTTATTTATGAGTGCAGATAGCACAGAGTATACAGACGCGACCATCTGCTCCCAGCAAACAATTTGAGTCTTTTTTTTGACTCTTTTAAGGCTGTCATTTCGCTCAGAAAAGACTCTAATTGGACCCGTATATGGCGTGTTTCCCTTCCTGGAGGGACACGATGAAATGTATGAGATATGACTATAACTGGAGTCCGAAATCTGACTCTAAAATGTGTCTTAAATATGATTCAAATATGAGGCTAAAATATGGCTCTAAAAAGAGTCTAAAATATGACTCTAATATGTTTCCCAAATATGCCCAAATCTTTTTTTTTGTTATCTGCAATGGACAGCTGTCCTGCTGTCAGCTATGGCCACGGAATTCTATTTCAAATATCCAATCAAATTATTAACATTTCAAATATTAAAGAAAAACTTTTTACCTGTTATGGGGTTTGAACATGGGACCTCCGGTTTCGTAACTCAATGCTTAACCCTACGGTCGCTGCCTTGGGGTACACCGGCAAGAATATTAAATCTACGAGAAACGTCTATCGTTTATTATCGGGACACTAGCGTGGTGTCTTCACTCAGAGCGTCCGTCTGAGGCGTGGTCTCATTGCTCGAGTAGGAAATACCAGGAAACTGTTCAGGCAATGGGTTTTCATAGGTCGGTACTATGAGCTGAACTAAACTATCAAAACCTAGCTTTTACAAGGGAGTGGGAACGTACGAGCCACGCGGGTGCTGGCGATAACCCACAGTTCGGGTGAGGGGACTTCAGGTGAATCATACCACACGGTTGCTGGCAGAGATTTTATACAATTAAGGGGGAAGAGCGAAGAATCACGCCACACGATTGCTGGCGAAGATTCTGCGGGATTCGGGAGAAGATCAAGAAGTCCTGCCACGCGATTGCTGGCGAGGATTCTGTAAGGAGGGACAGAGAGGGGAATCACGCCACACGGTTGCTGGCAGAGATTCCATAAAATTAAGGGGAAAGAGCGAAGAATCACGCCACACGATTGCTGGCGATGATGTTGCGACATTTGGGGCAGAGTGAGAAATCACACCACGCGGTTGCTGTTGATTATTCTACGGGATTTGGGAAGAGGGTGAGAAATCACGCCACACGATTGCTGGCGAAGAGTTCTATAGGATTAAGGGGGAAGGAGCAAGAAGTCACGCCACACGATTGCTGGCGAAGAGTTCTATACACTCAAAGAATTATTATGTTTGGAGAACGTTTGCTTCAAATATACTACTTTTGTATACAAACTTAAACGAAAAAACAAACCAAAAACCTTTGCTCCAAATTAAGTCGTTTTGCCGCAAATAATAAATAAATTTGCAACAATTCAAAAACGTTTCCAATAAAAGTATTGCATTTAACTTTTATTGGAAACGTTTTTAAATTGCTGCAAATTAAATACTAATTTCTAATAAACGTTTAAACGAATTCTATATAAGCTTTGTTTTTATCGATCAGAACGAAAGTAGCTCAGTGGCACAGCGTGTATGTGCGTAACTTATAAACCTTACGTCCCCCGTTCGAATCCTGGCTGAGCTGAACATTTTTTTTTTTTCGTTACTTAAACGTTGGTCGCAAACGAAACAACAAACGAAGTGTGTTTGTCTAATTTTGTGTTTCTTACGAACGAAAAAATTCTTTGAGTGTAATATTAAGGGGGAAGGAGCAAGAAGTCATGCCACACGATTGCTGGCGATTATTCTACGGGATTCGGGAAAAGGGGTACAAATCACTACAAGGGACAGGGGTTTTATGCTAAATCGGCCTACCGACACTATTTCCTACTATATTCTCTTACCCGGTTGTTGCTGTTTACCGAACGATTATGCGCGTACTCAGCTTCTGGTGTGGTCGTCTCAACAGCCAGAAACGAACTAAACTTTGGTGTGACGCTCTCGACAGCCAAAGATGAAGACCCAACTATTTTGGTGTAATGCGCTCGACAGCCAAAACTCCACTGAATAATTATTTTCTGCTGACCGATCTGCAGACCATTTCGCAGACTCCTGCGCCGATCAAATTCGTGCGTTGCCACACTGAGTGAAGTTGGTGGCCGTTCGTTGTGCTAGTGTCCGCGCGTCGTATGCCAATTCATAACTTTTGTCGCGATGAAATGTTCGGCGAAACTCAAAAGTTGTTTAGATGCTAGATGGCTTAATGGCTAAAATTCAATTAAAGATTATCTTATAAAAGGCTTAATGCTAGCTATGGGTATTCATGATCAAAATTAGAGTGCTATTTACATTATTATGTTAATTCAGTTAGTTTTTAAATATCGCAGATTGTATATAGGGTGGGGTTCACTTTTTTGCAGGGTCTTGGGGTCGAATTCCAATTCGATGCGGAAAAGAGGTTGGGGTAATTTTTCCTTATTTAGAATGTTAGACACAGATCTAACTTTGAATTTACACTTACCGAAATGATCCACTACTTTGCGAAAATCTGCCTCATTATAGATTTGTATTTTAGTTTCATGGATGGCGTGTGGTGTATATGCATTAAGGCATTCAATCCCGAAGTGTTTTTGAAAATCCCGGGATTTCGGGATTTGAAATTACAATCCCGGGATCCCGGGATTGGTTCGGGATTTTCGGGATTTTCCAATTGAATACAATTGTTAACATAAAATTAAAGAAAAAATGGTTGCAACAATACTTTAAATTTAATTCGACAAAGAAAACATAGTTTATAAATATTACATTAAGCCAAACAAACAATATTTAAAATAAATATAGGCAAACAAAAAGTAATTCTTTTGAAATTAGATTGATCGAACAAATTATTTTTTTTGCCACGCTGAATCCGAATATAATCATAAAATTCGGCCAGCTCCATTGCATGCTAAACATGAAAAACTTACTTTCAGCAGTTTTAGTATTATAGCGTGAATGGATACACCAATTGTTGTTTAAAACTATTGAAATTGGTACCATTCAAAAGCAAAACCCACACAAAACCATTTATCCAATTCGTAAAGTTTTCAATATACAATCAACAAAATAATTGTAACAGATCTTTTTTGAAAAAAAAAAAATAAAATAAAAATTGTTTGTTAACCGTTATTGACAAAAATTTTGCAAATTTTTCTGTGTGTAGCACTAAATCTACAAAAGTGGGGTTTTTAATTTAGCAATTAGATTGAAAGTAAATGCACGGCTGTATTTTTGTGGAAAAACGTCAAAAATATCTTGAACAATGCATAAAAAATGCATTTTTTAAATCCCGGGATTCCGGACTCAAAATCCCGGGTTTCCGGGATTGAGAAAACGTCCGGGATCCCGGGATTCGGGATCCCGGGATTGAATGCCTTAATATGCATATACTACAGTGTAGCGCACCAGCCCACAAGAGTATACAAACGAAAAAGTACCGCTAGCAGCGAACACTTGAAACTGCATTTATAGCATACGCTGCTGGCCTGAATAGGAGCGCAGCATAATAGTACGTAAACCAACGTTGGTTTGCTTTTGTCACTTTTCCCTTCGCTTGCATTCTGTCAGCGCGAGGCAGAATGAAATTTGAATCCTGGCTTTGGCAATAAATGCGATCGGCCAATGCCCTTCTGGCAGCGGTAATAAAATATTGATCAGAATGTAGAAATGATTTTTGTATTATAGAATTGTAGATGTAAGCATATTTTTTAGGAATTGAATGTAATTGAAAGAAAATTGAAAAGAAATTGAAAGGGTCGCCAGGGTATAAAAGCCATGGCGATTCAGAAATAAAGCATAGATACTTTTTGGCTTTAAAACCGAAAACATCTTTCATTTGACTAATTGCGGCGACTTCGCCAAGCATAAATGTCTGCGGAGGACCGCTTTAAACATCCAACCAATAGAGTAGAGGCTACTGACCAAAACAGATTATATTGAAAATATTATATGGCGATCCTGCCAATTTCCAACCTTTGAATTGTTCTTTTGACAAACCGAAATTCAAATTGCGCTATGAGAATAAATACAGGCAGAATTTCATGTAACCAAATACATTTCCTCCAAGGAAGTGGTTTCGAGTATCGACAATGAACGCATACAACTTGAGTCTGCTAAGCATAACTTTTAATTTGATAAATTCGACAACTATCGTTCAAAGCTGCACCGGTTGCATGATAAAACCCGTCGTCATCGCCCAAACATTGCGCCTTCTCCAATCCTTCGCTACCGAAAGTCCACCATTGGCATACTTCATGAAATTTCAGAGGCCTATTTAATCAATCTATTTGCGGACACCAATTTGTGCTCCATTCATCCATAGCAATAGACGACAACCAAGCAAACAAAAGGAAGCAGAATGGGAAAGCAACAAAGCAAGCCGCAGCTTCAGGAGACTGTAATAAATAACAACAATTCAGAGACGGTGACATCAACAGCAATCCCGGAGTACGCGATAACGCTGATTATAATTTTTTTTTTTTTTAATAGTAATTTTATTCAATTGAATCACCTAATAATAACTTAGGTCTAACAATGATTTTTCAAAAATTCAGAAATTCAGCTTATTTTTATAATATTCAGATTACAACTATTTGCCCTATATCCATTGATTTAGGCAATGTAGAGTTATCGTAACTAATATATGGGGAATATATTAGTTTCGTTTGAGACGTGATGGATTCAGAGGTCTCAGTAAATTTCTAGCTAGAATGTTTGGGTGAAACATGAGCTTCTGCTTGTACTTCGAGGTAAATTTCGGAATTTCGTCTTTTACTGCAGGTATATTCAGGTCTCTGTGGATGTTAGTATTTTTTATATACCAAGGGGCTCTGGCAATTTGTCTCAGGATTTTAGATTGGACTCTCTGGAGTTTTTCCACGTTCGAGGGAGAGGCAGTGCCCCAGAGTTCAATTCCATATGTCCATATGGGTTTTATTATACTTTTGTATATTTGGACTTTGTATGTGAGATTTAGCTTTGATGCCCTTGAGATTAGCCAATTTAGTTCCAATTGCTTTAATTTGATCTGAGTGATTTTGGATTCAATATGTTTATGCCATGTGAGTCGGCGATCGAGATGCATTCCAAGATACTTGGTTTCGGAACTTTCAGGGACGACTTGGCCGTTTATCTTCAGAGCAGGACACGTGCCCCTTCTTAGAGTGAAGGTTAAGTGACAGCTTTTGGATTCATTGACCTTGATTTTCCATCGATGTAGCCAATTACTTAGAGTGTCCAAGTGTTTTTGCACGTATAGAGATGCAATGTCTGGGTTTGAGTGAGAGCACATGATAGCAGTGTCATCAGCAAAAGTCGATATGAGAGTTCTATCACTTTTTGGCATATCTGCAGTATAGAGAATATATAGCAGGGGCGCGAGGACACTGCCTTGTGGTACTCCGGCCAGTATTTCGTATTTTCGGGAGACAAAGCTTTTGTATTTTACTACAAATTTTCTATTCGTGAGGTAGTTTTTGAGTAGACAGTGCATATTAGCGGGAAGAATATGCTGTAGTTTGTAAATAAGTCCTTCGTGCCAGACTTTATCGAAGGCCTGGGTGATATCGAGGAAAACAGCGGAGCAATACTGTTTATTTTCGAAAGTGCCTTTTATTGAGTCAACAATGCGGTGCACTTGCTCAATAGTGCCATGCTTTTCGCGGAAGCCAAACTGGTGATCGGGAATCACTTGTTTTTCTAGAATTTTCGGTAGAATCAATTTTATTAAAAGTTTTTCGAAGAGTTTCGATATTACAGAGAGCAAACTTATAGGCCGGTATGACGTCACATTACTGGGATCTTTTCCAGGTTTGGGAATCATTGTAACTTGAGATAGTTTCCAATCATCTGGGTAGTGACATGTTCTGAGAATCGCGTTAAATATGTGCAATAAGTGGGTTATTGCAACTGTTGGCAGTTCTTTTATCATTGTTGGTGTTATCAAGTCCGGTCCTGGTGCTTTTTTCGGGTCCAAGCTTTTGTTTATTGCCTCCATAAGTTCGTTTTTTTTAATCGCGATTGTACAAGAGGTATTATGTGGGATTAATGTTGGTATTGGGATATCTCCAGCTGTCGTGTTCGGGGTGAACACGGTTTTTAGGTGGTTGGCAAAAGCTGCACCCTTTTCTGCATCGCTTCTGGCCCAGTTTCCATTTGGCAGCCTTAGAGGGGGTTCTGTCAGTATTGGTTTTTTCATATTTTTTGCAGCTCGCCAGAGCGAGTAGTTTGTTGATTTTGTGGGTGCGAGATGTTCAACAAATAGCTGGAATTCTCTTTCGGATTTCCTCTCAAGCTGCTTTTTTAGAATTCGAGAGACATCATTAAGCTGTTTTTTTAGATTTGGGGATCTGTTGTTTTGCCAATCGCGACGTATTTTCCTTTTATTTTTTATTAACTGCTCTATGTCCTTTGGAGTACACTTTGCATAGCTGCGAGTTGAGCTTTTTGGGATTTGGGCGGGAGTGGCCGCTGCAGCTGCTTGGGAAAGCAAGAGTGTGAAATTACTAACAGCTGTGTGTATTTCAACTTTCGTTTTTAGTGACACATTAGGGATAATGTGGGAGCTTATATACTTTCGATATTTGAGCCAGTTTGTGAGTTTGCTGGTCAGTTTATCTGGTGGATTGGCCTCAGAACTTGGCGCATACTTTATTGTGATAATAGTAGGCGTATGATCTGATGAGAGATCTAGAGAGGATTCAATAAACAATTGGCTCCTTTTTACAGTTTTGAAGACTGCAAAGTCAATGACATCGGGGGTTTTGCGACTGTCAGTTGGCCAGTAAGTTGGCGTGCCAGAAGAGATCACGTCAAGACCGAGTCTGTTGACAGTGTTCATTTGGCGATATAAGGCGAGAACCCCAATATGTATGTTTGGCGTTGAAATCGCCAAACATACAGAGATACTTTTGTCCAAGAGAATGGAAAAAAGTCTGAAATTGTTGCTCAGATATTTTGTGTCTGGGCGGGCAGTATATAGCTGTTAATGTTAGGCCTTTTAAGTATTCATCGAGAGAAATACTTGTCGCTTGGATATATTCTGTGCAATAATTCTGGAGAGCGTAATGTTTTATACGACTTTTAATGAGAATGGCGGTTCCACCTCTAGCGTTTCCGCATGGATGCTTTGTGTCATAGAGTCTGTATCCTGGTAAATTGAAAAAGTGTTTTTCAGTGAAGTGTGTTTCAGAAATTAGCATAACGTCTATGCTGGACTCTTTCAAGAACTCGAGAAGTTCTAGTTTGTGATGACACAGGCCGTTTGCATTCCAGAATGATATTTTTAAACCATTCATGGCTTAGACATGAGATGTTGTAGTAAAAGACTTTGATTCTTTATCATTTCTTGCATCATATTTTGCATACCAGCCATAAATTGAGACATATTTTGCATGAATATTTGTAGAGTTTGTTCAAGGCTACTACTAGGAGGAGCAGGTTGCGCGTGCACAGTGGCAGAGTGACCGCTTTTTAAGGCACTGGCGTAGGAAACGCCTTGTTTTGTAAGTGGGTTTGCGAAGGATTGTGCAGCGGATAGCGGAGGAAATTTTTTGGTTTTCCATGTTTCATGTTTTTGCGTAACATTTTCCGTCTTTTTTATGAAGCTTTGATAGACTGCACAGCCTCTATAGTTAGCAGTGTGATTGCCACCGCAATTATAATAATTATTTTTTTAATAGCAGCTTATAAAATTAATAAGTATTTCAAAACTTACGTGCATAAGCATAACGTTAGTAGGCCTTACGTCACAAACGTATAATTAAATAAAAATTATTTTTCTTTTAAATAAACCACAATATAAATGGAGAAATTAGTTCAGGAAATAGATAAGATTTTAAGTAATCTAAAAAAAAGTTCAAAAAGAGGTTACAAAGAAGCAACATTGCTGTCAAAATTGGTAGAAATAAATGAAATAAAAAAATCAATTCGACCTTTTAGCTAGCGAAAACGAACAGGACGAAAAAGTAATTTCCCTAAAAATAGAATTCAACTCTTCTTACAAAAATTTAAAAAAACTAATAAATGAACAAATTGAATTAGCTAAGAGTAAAGACGACAGGGAGGAACCAGAAGAAGAAAAAGACGAACTTTTCGAGCTTTTAGAAGTTTTATATCAAGGTACATCAAGTATATATTCGAAAACGTCTGCATTTAATATGGAAACTGCCATAAAGGCGATCCCTTTGTTTGATGGCAACAAGAAAGAGCTTAAGGCATTTTTGAAAATTGTTGAAATCATGAATAGCACTTTGTCAACTGAAGCAAGAGAACAACTTATAGATTTCGTTTACTACGTGAAATGCAGTGCATCTGTTAGGACAACCTTGGCGAGGTATCGGTACCAACAGATTTTGAGACGCTTAAGAAAAGGCTGTCGGAGGCGTATAAGAAAATTGTGACTATACAGCAGTTACACACTTCTTTGTCTGGCTTGACACAGAGAAGATTGTCAATTACTAACTTTAAGGATAAGTTGTTAGGACTTATTAATGACTTAAATGAATTGCAAATAAGTAATATAGGGGTGAACGCAACGGAAGCGCAGCGATTAACGATAGTGAGTTCAAATGATGAGTATGCACTATCTGTTTTTAAAAATGGGTTAGACGAAAATTATAAACAAACAATTTTTAAACTTATCATTGGAGTTGGAACAGAGCAGGCAAACTGAGCAGGTCTTGATGTTGAATAGGAACAACAACAATTTCAATAATAACAACAATTTTAGGAACAATAACAATGGTTACAGAAACAATAACAATTTTAGGAATTATAATAACAACAACCATTTCAATAACAACAATAATTTAGGGAACAATAACAATGGTTACAGAAAACATAACAACTTTAGAAATTACAATAATAACAATACTTTTAGAAATAATAACAATTTTAGAGGCAACAACTACAGAAATTATAACAATCAAAATAGGAATCAAAACGATAGTTATAATAGAAACCAAAACGATAACAGAAACCGGGGAAACGCAAGGGTGAATGTGTTAAGCAACCAGGGAAACGAAGTCAACCCGGGGGACAGTCAGCAAGGACCTTCGGAGGAAAAACAATAAAAAACAGAATTTTTAAAATCTCGGATAATTTGACCAATTATGTCACACTAAAATGTGTTCAATTTGGTCGTACGCGTACATTTTTAAAAGACACAGGAGCAGATATATCCATCAGCAAAACATCATCTGAGATAGATTTGAATATTAATAGTAATATCAAATGTAAACTGACAGGCATTACTAAAGATGAAATATCTTCGTTGGGTTCTGTGAATTTATCATTATGTTTTGGGAAAGATAGAGCGCACCATGAATTCCATCTGGTGGAAGAGGATTTTCCAATTTTAACTGACGGAATTTTAGGCAATGATTTTCTAATTCGATTCATGTGTAAAATTGATTACGAGACTTTTACGATGTCGGTAATGTTTATTGAAGATGAATATATAGTCCCAGTGGCTATTAAAATTCCTACACAACATTGCTATATAATTCCACCTCGGTCTGAAATGATTGTGCCCATAAGGTTGCATTTGGAGGAGGATAGTGTTATTCTGAACCAAGAATTGGCAGAGGGGGTGTTTTTGGCAAATTCTATAGCACCAGCTAAGGGCGTCTGTCACGTAAAAGTAATTAATGTAAATGATAAAGAAGTTACACAGAAGGAAATTTTACCTAAAACAGAATGTTTGAGTGAATATAAAATTTTGAGATATAACGAAAAGGTTCCTTTCATCAGATTGGTCTAGACGAAGAATCAAGACCACTGACGGCGTTTTCAGCGTCGAGGGGGCATTTCCAATTTAAAAGATTACCATTTGGGTTGAAAATATCTTCCAATAGCTTTCAACGCATGTTAACTATTGCATTAAGTGGCTTGAGCTCAGGCGCATTTTTGTACGTTGATGATATCATCATTTTTGGGTGTAGTTTGCAACACCACAATAGTAATTTGGTAAAAGTTTTTGACAGACTGAGTAAATACAACCTAAAGTTGAATCCAAAAAAATGTTGTTTTTTGAAACCAGAAGTCATTTACCTTGGTCACCAGATTACTAGTGAGGGTGTAAAAACCGATCCGAATAAACATAAAGCGATACACTCGTATCCTGTACCCAAGAATGCTGATGATGTACGTAGATTCGTCGCTTTCTGCAATTATTACAGAAAGTTCATACGAAATTTCGCGGAAATAGCAAAATGCTTAAATAACCTCCTTAAGAAAAAACAACCCTTTATTTGGACAGATGAATGTCAATTAGCTTTTGAACTTTTGAAAGAAAAATCAATAAACCCACCAATTTTAAAATATCCTGACTTTGACAAACCGTTTGTGTTGACAACAGACGCATCTGATTATGCGTTAGGTGCTGTACTTTCTCAAAGAGAAATCGGAGAAGATTTACCAATTTCATATGCAAATCTTTGAATAAGCATGAATTAAATAAGCCAGTCATTGAAAAGGAACTTTTGGCGATACATTGGGGGATTAATTTCTTTAGACCATATTTATTTGGACGCAAATGTATTGTGGTTACTGATCACCGACCATTAGTCTCTTTATTCTCGCGCAAGAATCCATCTTCAAAGCTGACGAGAATACGAGTAGATCTGTCTGACTATGATTATGAAATTGTTTACAAACAGGGAAAGATCAATACAAACGCTGACGCATTGTCAAGGATAAAAATAGACTCAGATTTGTTAAGAACAATGATTCCGAAAACGGAAGATAAGTCCGCGAAGAAAACATTAGTAATGACAAGGGGCATGACTGCAAAGGCTATTGCAGAGAAAAACGTAGATATAGAGAAAGGTAGCTCTCGATCGGAGTCTGTACAGTGCACGGTACAACTTCATTGTTGGGTCTGCACGTCCATTTCTGACGTTAAAAATGTGAAAAAGTTGAAATTTATTATAGAGAGCGATTTGAATATTAGGGGTCCCCAAAGAATTGAAATATTAAATAATTTAATACTGGTACGATGTAGTGGATGAATACAGTAAATATTAAAGAACTAGCGCTAGACGAAAATGACATGATATTTCGGTATATGTCAAAGGAAAAGTTTAAGAATTTATATAATGTGTTGCAACACGATAGATTAAAGAATAAACGCTCAGGAGTCAAGATATTAATATATAAAAGTCCCCAAAGAATAGAAGATGAAGTAACAAAAAATAAATTGATAGAAGAATATCACAATTCGCCTTGCGGAGGGCATTTCGGAATCAGAAAAACCATTTCAAAACTAAAACAAAGATTTGTTTGGAAGAATATGAGCAGAATGTGAAAAAATGTTGTGTCAAGTTGCACAAAGTGTGCGTTAAATAAACAAATAAGACATACAAAGGAACAGTTGATAGTCACAAAGACGCCAAGCACAAGTTTTGAAATCGTTCAAATTGATACTGTGGGACCATTGAGAATTTCTAATGGTTATCGCTATATTTTGACAGCCCAATGTGAATTAACAAAATTCGTTCTGGCATTTCCCATGGAAACCAAAGATGCAGACACTGTAGCACACACTCTCCTAAATCAATTTATTCTCAAGTACGGTTGTTTTAAAGTGCTAAAGTCCGACAAAGGAACCGAATTTGTAAATGAGCTCATGAGCTCATTTGTAAACATTTAAAAATGCAACAAGTATTTTCGGCACCATATCATCATGAAACTATCGGTGGTGTAGAAAGAAACCACTGGGTACTTAACGAATATATGCTTGCATTTGCCGATGACCAAGAATGGGACAAGTGGGTTTCATTTTACACTTTTGCGTATAACACTACTCCAAATGTTGATACGGAGTACACGCCGTTTGAATTAGTTTTTGGTAAATTACCGTATTTGCTGAGTGATGACATTATGAAAAGTGAGCCTGTGTATAACATGGAAAATTACGCGAATGAAGTTAGTTTCAGGCTGAAGGCATCTATAGAAAAAGCAAAAGAAATCATTAATAGAGTTAAATTGAAAAGAAGAAATGACAGCGAGACAAAAATAAATCCATTAGTCGTAGATGTAGGAGATTTAGTTATAGTAAAGTTAGGTGGTAGAAGGAAAAACCAGAGTCCTTACCATGGACCTTATAAAGTAGTAGAAGTAGATGGGGTAAATTGCCTTGTAGAGATTAAGGGACATATTAAGAAACTTCATAAAAATAACTTGAAAAAATATATCGTAGAAACATAGACTTATATATCCATGTATTAATTATTAAATTTTTTAATTTTAAAGACTATATTTAACAATATTCAATTTTTAGCATTATATATAATTTTT
Organism: Heteromyza rotundicornis; assembly: GCA_951394025.1. Taxonomy (NCBI): domain Eukaryota; kingdom Metazoa; phylum Arthropoda; class Insecta; order Diptera; family Heleomyzidae; genus Heteromyza; species Heteromyza rotundicornis. Next base: position 50,081,314 of record OX596010.1, on the reverse strand, counting down.
AAACCAAATATTATATATCATTATTTTTACAATACTTTTAATTATTCCTAGATGTTCATTTTTACTGAATTTGTAATATTTTTAAGGAATTCATTTATTTTTAAAATCAATTTTGTTAATTTTAATTAAATTAGTGTAAACATTTACATTATATATTTTTAAATTTCTTTTCATATTAATTAATTCAATCATACTAATATTTTATTTGATAACTTTTCTTATTTTTTTTTGAAAATTATTTCTACACAACTAAAATTTCATTTTTCGTTTTTCCAAATAATTTTCATCTAAAGGGTAAGGGTGTGGTGTATATGCATATACTACAGTGTAGCGCACCAGCCCACAAGAGTATACAAACGAAAAAGTACCGCTAGCAGCGAACACTTGAAACTGCATTAATAGCATACGCTGCTGGCCTGAATAGGAGCGCAGCATAATAGTACGTAAACCAACGTTTGTTTGCTTTTGTCACTTTTCCCTTCGCTTGCATTTCTGTCAGCGCGAGGCAGAATGAAATTTGAATCCTGGTTTTGGCAATAAATGCGATCGGCCAATGCCCTTCTGGCAGCGGTAATAAAATATTGATCAGAATGTAGAAATGATTTTTGTATTATAGAATTGTAGATGTAAGCATATTTTTTAGGAATTGAATGTAATTGAAAGAAAATTGAAAAGAAATTGAAAGGGTCGCCAGGGTATAAAAGCCATGGCGATTCAGAAATAAAGCATAGATACTTTTTGGCTTTAAAACCGAAAACATCTTTCATTTGACTAATTGCGGCGACTTCGCCAAGCATAAATGTCAGCGGAGGACTGCTTTAAACATCCAACCAATAGAGTAGGGGCTACTGACAAAAACAGATTATATTGAAAATATTATAGGCGCCCTTGAGAATAGGCATCACATGAAAACTGTTGGAACCTGCAATTTGTGTCATCAGAGTAACAATGGAATTGGAGTTTTTTCCCTGAGATAAATTGGTTCACTATTATCATCTTCATATAATAGTGAATATCTATTTTGCCCAAGTTCTATGGGCTGGATACTCGGCTTTGTCTTTAAAACCTTAGGCGTATTCGTATTTTTAGGAGGAGTAGTTTTACGCTTTTGCAATGAAGGGTCTGGCTTTTGCAGGTAGCGGTGCATGCCTGTATGTACTGCCACACGTGGAGTGTTTTTCTCTATAGGGTTTGAACCAATTGCATCACTCGTATTTGCTGACTGAGGCTTATTCAAAGGATTTTTGTTCTCAGAAAACTTATTAGAAGGGTCTTTAATTCTCATTAAATTTCTTAATTGGGTCTGGCCTAAGAGCATTAGTAGTAATTGTACTTGCCAAATTTGTTTGTGATGCTAAAAATGCCGTCATATTCGCTGCCTGCTGGGTGTAGGGCATAGGGCTGTTACATTGTTTGCTCCATGAGAGAGCGCCCGATGCGATGCGGGAGAGTTAGCAAAGAGTGCCTCTGACGATCGACTCTTTGTTATAGCTGTTTCTGCAGATGCACTATTGGCGGGGAGGGAAATAATTACAGGTTGCGATGCATTCGCACTGCTCGCACCTGTTGGTTGAATGGCAAAAGCTTTTATTTGTGAATTTGCCGTGTTTTCACTAGTACTAGCTGATGCTGATTCAAGCTCTTGTTTTGAGCGGGATGTTGAATTCTCTGTGAGAGAATTTCGGTTTTTTTGGGGAGAATGATTCACTGACATAATCTTTTTTATTTGTTTAGTTTTTCGATTTGCAGTGGCTTCGCCACTTGCACTTTTTTCCTTGTATTGTTTTAGCGTCTTTTTCGCGTGATATTTTGAGGGGTTGTTGTTACTATTTCACAAAGTAATTTGATTATTTCTGCGGGACCGATTAAAACACGTCCGTTCGACATAATCTTTCTCAGAAAATCAATATGATGGTGAGAAATTTAGAGCAAAAATAAAAAGAGTTACCAGACACGATATATTTTGATAAGAAAAAACTTAGAATCGTGAAGGTGTTGTTCTCCCAACAACTATAAATGGAAATTTCTAACAATTACAGAATAAACTTAGCATTTTGACCTTTTTCACAAAATTTTCGATTAAACGTTGGGTTGGGCGAACAGTGGCGTTGTCGGAGATGTCGGCAATTCGTTGGGCAATCGCTGCGGTGGTTCACGATGCGTGGATACGTAGCAGTGGCGATATAGGCGTTGCGATGCGTAGCGTGATTTGGAGAGCAATAGGCGGGAGCGTGGCTAATGCGAGCGTAGGCGTAGTAAGGCACGAACGTGGGTGCAGTAGAGCATGGGTGATGATCAGAGAGTTCTCGTAATTAGTGGTGTATCTCCACTAAGGCATTCAATCCCGAAGCGTTTTTGAAAATCCCGGGATTTCGGGATTTGAAATTACAATCCCGGGATCCCGGGATTTGTTCGGGATTTTCGGGATTTTCCAATTAAATACAATAATTAATATAAAATTAAAGAAAAAATTGTTGCAACAATATTTTAAGTTTAATTTCATTTTAATTCGACAAAGAAGTAATATTTATTAAATATTACATTAAACAAAACAAATAAAATTTAAAATAAATATAGTGGAACAAAAAGTAATTCTTTTTAAATTACATTGATCGAACAAATAATTTTTTTTTGCCACCTGAATCTGAATATTGTCATAAAATTCTGCAAGCTCCATTTCATACTACACACGAAAAAGTTACTTTCAGTAGTTTTAGTATTAAAACAAATATCTTTTTTGTAAAAAAAAAATTGTTTAAATTCAAAAAATTTTATTCAGATCGATAAAAATTGTTTGTTAACCGTTATTGACAAAAATGTTGTCAATCTTTGTGTGTGTGTGTGCACTAAATCTTCAAAAGTGGGTTTTTTTAATTTACCAATTCGATTGGATGTAAATGCGCGGCTGTATTTTTGTAGAAAACCCTTAAAAATATCTTAAACAATGCATAAAAAAGCCTTTTTGAATCCCGGGATTCCGGACTGAAAATCCCGGGTTTCCGGGATTGAGAAAAAGTCCGGGATCCCGGGATTTCGGGATTCGGGATCCCGGGATTGAATGCCTTAATCTCCACACAGGGATTTCAGCAAATTCGATATAGGTGTAGTACCACCAACTGGCTTCAATAAGATTCGGGTGTAACACCACACAATGACTTCAATAAAATTCCGGTGTAACACCACTAAGGCATTCAATCCCCAAGTGTTTTTGAAAATCCCGGGATTTCGGGATTTGAAATTACAATCCCGGGATCCCGGGATTTGTTTGGGATTTTCCAATTAAATACAATAATTAATATAAAATTAAAGAAAAAATTGTTGCAACAATATTTTAAGTTTAATTTTATTTTAATTCGACAAAGAAATAATATTTATTAAATATAACATTAAACAAAACAAATAATATTTAAAATAAATAAGTCGAACAAAAAGTAATTCTTTTTAAATTACATTGATCGAACAAATCATTTTTTTTTTGCCACCTGAATCTGAATATAATCATAAAATTCTGCCAGCTCCATTTCATGCACGAAAAAGTTACTTTCAGTAGTTTAAGTATTATAGCTGGAACGGATACACGAATTGTTGTGTAAAACAAATATATTTTTTGTAAAAAAAAAATTGTTTAAAATCAAAAAATTTTATTTAGATCGATAAAAATTGTTTGTTAACCGTTATTGACAAAAATGTTGTCAATTTTTGTGTGTATGTAGCACTAAATCTGCAAAAGTTTGTTTTTTGATTTACCAATTAGATTGGATGTAAATGCACTGCTGTATTTTTTGTAGAAAACCGTCAAAAATATCTTGAACAATGCATAAAAAAGCCTTTTTTGAATCCCGGGATTCGGGACTGAAAATCCCGGGTTTCCGGGATTGAGAAAACGTCCGGGATCCCGGGATTTCGGGATTCGGGATCCCGGGATTAAATGCCATAAACACCACACGAAGGTTTCAAAAAAATTCCGGTTTAACACCACACAAAGGCTTCAATAAAATTCCGGCGTAACACCACACAAAGGCTTTAACAATCTCCTCAAGATTCGATATTCAACAGCTTTCCATAAATTCCAACTACCTGGTTTTCCTCACGTTGCCTCCACGCTGGTCGATTCGCAATTAGCCTGAAACTGACTCGGAATACAATCGCAATAGCCCATAATTTTATTTACAACAGAAATATTACAGAGAGTATAAAAAGTTTATAAAACAACAAATGATATTTAATCTAGGGAATGAAGAAGGTTAATTAATTATTTATAAAAACAATGCTGAAACATTTTTTAGAAATCATTAAAAATGAAAGAATGAAAGTTTGTCAAAAGAATCTGGAAATAAGGATTTTTCTTGATTAAGTGTTTTAAATGATTAAATGTTTTAAATGGAAACTAATGATTTGCAGAATGGATGTAATTATACCCCCACACTCATTGTGGCAGGGTATACTAACTTTTACACAACGTCGGGTATGGAAAAGTATACATATTCCGTCCGTCCGTCTGTCCGTCCGCACGATATCGGTCGCAGTTTTGGAGATATCGACTTGAAAAACATGTACCCAAAGGGGTACATGTTTTTCTCGTGAATACTGAGATCAAGTTCGAGAATCAGCCAAATCGGACAATCGGTTGCTGACGTCACACGAGAATTGCTATAATTTTTCATAACAAATAACCACAATTCGCAATAATACATTTTATGAATTATTCGCAATAATGGAAATTTTGCACCGAAAATCCATACAAAAAATGTAAAAGGTTGCAACTCCTTGCTTCGTTTATTTACATTTTCATATAAAAACTGTCAAATTTCGTCATGCCCATGTCAGTGTAAATTCTAAAAACGGCATGCCCATGCGTCATGGGAATGACTGTGTAAATAGGCTCGTAGAAATACGATTCAAAATTGTTAAAATTAGGCAACAAAATCAAAATTATTGACTTATGAATTTGAATTGCTTAGTAAATGAAACAATTTAATAAGTTGAAGCGGTTTTTTTTTAATTACACATTTTTTTTCTATTATTGTTACGGGAAAACTGTTTTAGCTAAGTGGTAACAATATTCTGCAGCTCGGTAATTAATTTGCAAGTAAATTTGCAAGTAATTCCCAAAAAAATATAAGCAACAAATAATTTAAGCAAATTGGAAAATGAGGTACTCCGTGTTCAGCTGCAGCAACATCAGCGTAAAAGGACAAACCACTTTACGCTTTTATGGTTTCCCAAAGAACGAACAAGTTGTGGAAAAATGGGTCGCATTCTGTTGTCGAAGTGACACAAAAACATTAAAACAGCCCGAATTTGTTCCATTCGAACATTCGAGTTGACCCAGCCTCTGATGCCACTTACACGTGGGTGAACCATCTTATTGAAGGTGGCCTTTCAAAACCTACAGAAGATATTATGGTGCATATGCGGGTGATGGAGCACATTTTTGACAAAATGAACGAAGACAATTTTTTGATAGGCCCAAACTTTTTGAAAACGCTTCTACAACTTGCTGAAAGCATCAATTGTTATATTAAAATATATCCGTGCAAGAAAGTACTTTAGAATACGAAAACTAAACAAAGATAAATATATTTTCACATTACAAAACATTGTTTTTAATGAATGATTTTTAAACCTTCGGCCAAAGTTTCAGCTTAGAAGTCAATTATGCAAAAATGTTTAGTATTGATAAATGCAGATCGGTTATTTTGTTCAAAACAAGTAATAAATATTAAATTAAAGAACTTATCGTACCATTTTTCCAATTTCTATCAAATTCCGACATTTCTGTTCAAAAATATCTTGAACAATGCATAAAAAAGCCTTTTTTGAATCCCGGGATTCCGGACTGAAAATCCCGGGTTTCCGGGATTGAGAAAACGTCCGGGATCCCGGGATTTCGGGATTCGGGATCCCCGGATTAAATTCCTTAAACACCACACGAAGTTTTCAAAAAAATTCCGGTTTAACACCACACAAAGGCTTCAATAAAATTCCGGCGTAACACCACACAAAGGCTTTAACAATCTCCTCAAGATTCGATATTCAACAGCTTTCCATAAATTCCAACTACCTGGTTTTCCTCACGTTGCCTCCACGCTGGTCGATTCGCAATTAGCCTGAAACTGACTCGGAATACAATCGCAATAGCCCATAATTTTATTTACAACAGAAATATTACAGAGAGTATAAAAAGTTTATAAAACAACAAATGATATTTAAAGTAGGGAATGAAGAAGGTTAATTAATTATTTATAAAAACAATGCTGAAACATTTTTATACCCCCACACTCACTGTGGCAGGGTATACTAACTTTGTCACTACGTTTGTAACGCCCATAAGGAGGCGTGTCCGGTATGGAAAAGTATATATATTCTTGATCAGTATCACCTCCTGAGTCGATTTAGCGATGTCCGTCTGTCTGTCCGTCCGTCTGTTCGTCTGTCCGTCTGTCCGTCCGCACGATAGCGGTCGCAGTTTTGGAGATATCGACTTGAAACTTTGGGTACATGTTTTTCTCGTGAATACTGAGATCAAGTTCGAGAATCAGCCAAATCGGACAAAAACTGGGCGTGGCTCCCATACACCGAAAAAAAAGGTAAAAATTTTTTATTGTTGTATTCGATTGGAAATGTTTAGAAACGTATTTTTGACATTGTCCGAGGTTCCGCAGCCACATATATAAGGGTCTAAATGGGGTCTTGAGACCAATTTTTTTTTTTTGTGGATTTAATTGGAAATTTTTAGAAATGGATTTTGGACATGGTCCGGGCTCCAAAACCACCTATAATTGGCTCAAAATAGGGTCTTGAGACCACAATTTTTTATGTTCAAGGTACTTCTTCCTACTGTGTGGGGGTATTTCAGCTTCGGTATAGCCGAAGATAGTCCACTCTCTAGTTTAGAAATCATTAAAAATGAAAGAATGAAAGTTTGTCAAAAGAATCTGGAAATAAGGATTTTTCTTGATTAAGTGTTTTAAATGATTAAATGTTTTAAATGGAAACTAATGATTTGCAGAATGGATGTAATTATACCCCCACACTCATTGTGGCAGGGTATACTAACTTTTACACAACGTCGGGTATGGAAAAGTATACATATTCCGTCCGTCCTTCTGTCCGTCCGCACGATATCGGTCGCAGTTTTGGAGATATCGACTTGACACTTTGGGTACATGTTTTTCTCGTGAATACTGAGATCAAGTTCGAGAATCAGCCAAATCGGACAAAAACTGGGCGTGGCTCCCATACACCGAAAAAAAAGGTTAACATTTTTCAAGTCTTTTTTATTGCTGCATTCGATTGGAAATGTTTAGAAACGTATTTTTGACATGGTCCGAGGTTCCGAAACCATATATATAAGGGTCAAAATGGGGTCTTGAGACCAATTTTTTTTTTGGTCGATTTGATTGGAATTTTTTAGAAACGGATTTTGGATATGGTCGGGCTCCAAAACTATTTATAGGTTGATCAAAATGGGTTCTTGAGACCACATCATTTTATGTTCGTGGTACTTCTTCCTACTGTGTGGGGGTATTTCAGCTTCGGCATAGCCGAATATAGTCTACTCTCTAATTTTATATTTGGAATGGTTTAATAAAAAAAATCATGGTTATTACTCAAAAGTAAACAAAGAGTGGGGAAAAGGTAAATTTAAGCAGATGTTCGCAAGTAAAACACAAATTAGATACCGCATTGCTCAGTTTGTTGGTAATTTGTTGCTGACGTCACACGAGAATTGCTATAATTTTTCATAACAAATAACCGCAATTCGCAATAATACATTTTATGAATTATTCGCAATAATGGAAATTTTGAAGCGAAGGGCCCAGGATTGGGGCTTTTGGAACTATGTTTTAATTTATTGTTTCTTTCTGTTTTTTTACTTTTTTTTTTTTTAACCACTCTTTTACAAATTATTTTTCCTTTTACTGTCTATCCAATTTTTTGGCCAATTTTGTGAGGAATTTTGTCACTTGGTCCCAATTGTGGTTTTTCAAAATAGTTCTTCTTTTTTTATACCCTGCACCTAGTGTCCAAGGGTATATTGTTTTTGTCACACCGTCTGTAACGCCTATAAGGAGGCGTGTCCGGTATGGAAAAGTATATATATATATATTATTGATCAGCATCACTGAGTCGATTATACCATGTCCGTCTTTCCGTCTGTCTGTCATTTCGCACGATAACTGTCGTAACTTTTGAGCTATCGACCCCAAATTTTTGGTATTCCTCTTGTTTTGGCGAATGATTGGATGGTATTGAAAATGGGCAACATCGGATAAGAACCACGCCTACCTCCCATACAAAATGGCCGCTAAATTTTTCTTTTCGTTTATCTTGAGAAATACTGAACCGATTTGGATGCGGTTTTTTGCATTGGATTGGAAATGAGGTCGGGAACGAAATGGAATTGGAACAACATTTTTAAATGGATCAGGAATCTAAAATTATCGATAAATATGGGAAAATGATCTATAGATATTAGAAAATTATCGATAAAATATCGAAAAATTATCAATAAATTATCGAAAAATTATCGACTAATTATCGAAAAATTATCGATTAATTATCGAAAAATTATCGATTAATTATCGATTAATTATCGATTAATTATGGAAAAGTTATCGATAAATTATCGATAAAAAACCGAAAAATTATCGATAAAAAATCGACAAAAAATCGAAAAATTGTCGAAAAAAATCGGTAAATTATCGATAGAAAATCGATAAATTATCGATAAATTATAGAAAAATGATCGACAAATTAACGAAAAATTATTGATAAATTACTGAAAAATTATCAATAAAAAATCGATAAAATATCGAAAAATTATGATAAAATTACTAACATATAGTCTCAGAATGTGTCGTACTCGCATGTGCGGTGGGGTGCAATAAAGCCGAAAAGGGGCCGTACGGCTTTATTTCACTTTCAAAAGGGAAATAAAGCCGTATTTTTCATTCGGCCTTATTGCACCCCGCAGCATGTGCAGGGTATTATAGCTTCGGTCAGACCGAAGATAATTCTCTTACTAGTTTTTTGTTGTAATTAAACTCTGGTATGTCTTTAGTTACACTGCCATTCTTAACTTTATATTTCTTTTTTTTTATAATTTTAAATTATAATTTTGATTTTAATTTTGAAATAAAATTTAAGCTGTAAAGCAAAGCTTAAATTTTAATTAGGACTTTCTTGCTTGCCTGGCTTTTTCATTCTTCTAGATCTTTTTCTTTCTCCTCCTCCTTCAAAAACTCCCAAAAAAACCCATCTTTATATCCCGTATCAACGGAATCATCGCACCATATCTCATTAACCTATCAGGAACATCGCTGATAAGGTTGGTCATCCTGGTAATCACGAACACCATCCATTTCTGCTTAAGGTTGGCCAACCTTCCTTGCATAAACCCAAAAACAAATTCGGGTATTTTTTTTTCAGCCATAAACACGTCATGGGGCATTACAATCTTAAGCCTGGTTTTCATTATGTCATAATCAATGGCATCACAAACTGACAACGATTCAGCAAAGTGCTGAATTTGCTGGCCCGTGCCATATGCAAATAAATTTGCCAGCATGTTGGCAAATACCAACGTATATGACAAACGGTGACGTCACCTCATATTCATTTTTCGATATTTTACATCAGTTCGTTAAATTGACAACGAAATGCCAACCTGTTCTCACAACAATTTTAAAAAAATCCGTGAGAAAAAAATCTAACAAAAAATCTCACAGTAGTAAAAAATATCTTACAAAAATCTCACTTCTCACAAGGCATTAAAAAATCTCAATGTGAGATTAATCTCACGAATCTGGCAACCGTGGACTGTACTAATAGCACAGAGTATAAGTTATTTTACTTGCTCGCTGCAGAAGTTAATCTGTCTCTTTATTCTCCAAAGTCATTTTCGACAAGCTACCAAGTCAGCAAAGTGCTGACATTACAGAATACAAATAAGACTTAAATTACGTAGACTTAAATTAGGTGCAAGCAACTGGCAACAGGTGTGGGAACTGCGATGTCAGCTATTTCCCTTGGTGTGGGAACTGCGATGTCAGCTATTTCCCTTAACTCGTTCTTTCCTTAAATTTGAACGTCCTCGTTCATAATCTGGGAAATTCGAGTTCGAATAGCCTCTTTACGAGTTTCTGTCATTTTCATCGGTATTTCCTCTGTTTTGATTTGCACCACCTTAGGCTTGAGTTTAATGTATAGAATTATAATGATAGTCAGCGAAAGTATTGCTATGACACTGTACCAGATCCATCTACTAGTTTCCAATGTTACTTTGACCTCTTCTATTTTTTCCATGTTGCTGATGTGTAGCTTGTGTAAGTGTGGCAACGATATTTCATCGAAAAACTCAGTTTCTATTAGGCTTGTTTTCTTTGGTGCTGGCAGCTGGATGATATCGATTAGTTGATTTATTTCGTATTTTTTTCCGTTAACGATGATTGAATTTGAGTAAGTTATAAGGTAGGAGCCATTTAAATGAATAATTTGCCCATCTTCTTCTACCGTTGCATTCCCATCTCGTAGTATGATCTGGCCATCTCTTAGTTGTTCTATCTCCGATGCTTGATATGCTGAAGTTGTTGGACAGTTCGCAGTGTGGTTATTTAGCAGTTCGTCTCTATTTATGTTGCAGTAATTATATTCAATAGCTTTTTTACAATTTTTCAATGCAAAATAAATTTCATTACAATTTGCGGTTTTGTTGTTTTTTAAATTTAATATTCTATTGTTTTGAATGATTGGAATTATTTCATTAAGTTTACAAATTTGCTTTACCAGCGGTATTTTTATAAGATAAATAAGTGAATCTTTTTGATAATATATTTTAACATCAGCAATACTAAGTAAATCGCTCATATACGTTACAACGTTTTCGGTATTTTCAACTAATCTTATTTCCTCAGGATCAAGTACCAGTGGATTTACTATATTTAGATGAGCGAGTATTATGCTATATAAATTATTTTTTAGATTATCAATATCAATTTTATTCTTACGTGCTATTAACATTGTTAGTATTTCCGAATTTATTGTGTTTTTCTTGTCCATATTATTAATTTGGTCAGTAAGTTCGTTCATTTTGAATTCAATTTCTTTATTAATTTCAATTTGCCTATTGTTTGCTCTAATGAGCTCATTTTCCAATGCTTGTAAAATTTCAAAATCTTGGTGATCAGGCACACCTGCAATAAATTTTATTGCTGATCCAATAAATTCAATTGCTCTTCGCGATCTAACTGGCACTTTCAACATGCGTACTAGTCGTTCTATTTCATCTACGTCCTGCTGTAATAGTTGTACTCCCTTCTCATTTTCTAGTAGCGTCATCAAATTTATATTATCAATAATGACCTTTTCTACCATTGAAAAATTAGTTACGTGTTTTAAATATATAAAGTTTTCGAAAATCGCAGTTTCTCCTACGGGGAGCGGAATGTAAAGGGCTGAACCTAGTGTGCCTAGTGGCCGACCCTAGTGTGCCAAGTAGCAACCTGTAATTGCAGAATTATTTTAAATTATTTTTGTGAACCTGTTTTCCATCAATCACTACAGCTGTTCCCAGATCTGCCTGAACAGTTTTTTCGTTATAAAGTTTTCCCAATTTATTTCCCAATCTCTTGTTTGTTTTCACATATACTTTATCGCCCCGTTGCAATTCTTTTGGTTGCGTCCCTTTATTGTGGTAGTTTAGGTCTCGTTCCTGTTTATCTTTTAATCTCTGTTCGACTTCTATTTTAATTTTTTCAGTTCCGTTGTGCAGCAGTTCTATTGGTTTGTAACCGGTTACAGAATGAATAGCATTATTGTATTTATATGTCAGTGGTGCTACCCTTGGTACATCTTGCTATTTCCGCTAGTGTTGAATGGAATCGTTCCACTTGCCCATTACTTTGACTATGAAGGGCTGGAACAGTAAATAATGAAATGTTGAATTGGTCTCTTAACAATGACTGAATTACATTGGATGTAAATGCACTTTCATTGTCAGTAACGATTTGTTTGATATTGTTGAATTGAGATATGGTTTCTATTAGTGCGTATTTAACATCAGCTGTGTTTCTTGACAAAATATTTTTCACCACAGCAAATTTAGAAAATTTGTCGACGCATGTTAGAAAATACTTTCCTGCGGTAAAATATATGTCAATATGCAATATTTCCCCTGTAGCTTTTGGTATTGGTGTTTTTCCTACCGGGTGCCTGGTTGGTCTACGCATGTATTTGTTTTCTCTACAAATTTTACAGTTACTGATGAAGTGTTTTAACATTTTTTTCATGTCAGGGAAATAGTACTCGGAAATTATCTGCTTGAAATTTTCGTTGATTTCCCTATGCGCCCTATTATGTTCATTAGATATAATGTCTGCTTGATCGTCTTTGTTTACTACATCTTGTACAAATTTGCTTGTGTGCTTAAATTTAATGTTCGGAAAAGCGGTAATTAAATCATTTTGTATCTTGCCTAATGTTTCTATATTGCAATGAATTCCGTTATTAATGTCTGGTTTGATTACTTCCTTCATAATTTTGATAAGGTCAGGTACGGTGGAAAACTTAACTGTATGTCTCATTTTGTTTTGGAAAAGAGTTTTAATTTTTTTACTATTTTCAGAGGCTGACTCAATAAGAATTTGATTTCTAAAACTATTAATTGGGTTTATAACTGAGGGGATAACGTTTGTTAATGACTCTTCACTATGAATAGTTCCTTCTGAATTTGTCACAACATTTATAAACTGCCGGGATAATGCATCTGCGCATCTGAGTATAGTTGGATGAATGCTGCCCATCTTTTTAATTTCATGTTTGGATTTTTGTCCGACATTGCGAAAGTTAAAGGTTGGTGGTCGGTATAAATGTGAATTTTGGGTACACCGTACAAGTAATTTTTCAAAGTTTGCAATGCTGTGTTGTTTATTTAAGTTTGCCTTGTCGGACTCATGTGCTCTTTTGAAGTTATTTTGGTTTTGAACCAGATTATTTATATTTGGTTGCCGATGGAACGACGCGTAAGCTTGTTGTCTAGCATTATGGCGATATTTAGAAGATGAAGGATCTACTTCCATAGGTATTGGCTTTTGTAACTTTTTATCGTTGCCTTTTTCATATTCATTTTCTACTCTTTTAAAATGGGGATTATTTCGTGGAGGTTTATCATATCTGTTTTCGAAAGCTCTTGCAAAAGCATATCGATGCTGATTGGCTTCTAGCTCTTGTGCTTTGGCAAGTGCTGATGTTAAATCCTGACAACCTGCCGAAAAAAGGATGTGGCAGAGAGGTTTATTTAACCCAGAAATGAATATGCGCAAAGCATCTGAGTGATACTTTGTTGACATGGAACTGATTAAATCATTGTTCCCAGAATATTCCATGGTATTTTTATTCATTATGGACGTAAGGACTTTCTCAATTTCGTCATAAAATTCTGAAATAGACATTCGTCCCTGACAAAGAATGCTGATTTGGTTCTCCAAGATGTGTAAAGGTCTATGGTCTGAATATGTATGGTCTAGCCTGGCTATTATCGCTTCAAAATTAAAAACGGTGTTGAATGAAGAAAGGTTAAGATCCGCGGCTCCTATTATTTTATTCCTAACTATGGCTACTGCTTGGTAGTAACGTTCAGTCCCTTCATACTTTTTATAAAGATACATGGCAGTATTAGCCGCCTGTCGCCATGAAACATACCTAGCTGCTTCCCCTGAAAATTCTGGCAGGGATTTAACCAGGTCCAGCGATATAGGACATGTTACGACCGACCGCACTGTAATTGGAACGTAAGGCTCAATAGAGGGAGACAATTTAACCGCTTGAACCTGTCGTGTTAATTCGTCAATTTTTACTTGAGCAGTCTCGTTGATTCTCTTATTTTCCTCTATTAACTTTGCCATCTTTGACACTATTGTCCCACAAGCAGTTTCTACTGCAATCTCTACAGTTGGTCCTACGAATTTCATAAGCTCCTCCATTTTTTTCAAATTACTTTACGGCAGGCAAATTTATAAGTCACTTAGGTCAATTTGGAAATGTTTTTTTCACGTTTGATTCAAAAAATTTGTTAATAATATTCTGTCACAAGAAAAATTTGTCTATTATTCTCACTTTTGATTCACTCTTAAGTATAATTTTTAATTTATAAACTAATATTAAGTATACTTATTTCACTAAATTAAATTAATTTAAAAATTTTCTTTTTTCCTTACAATGTAACTGCATACATGATGATTTAAAAAATGATGATTTTTGTTGTTTTTGTTGGTGGGTTAGTTTTAGGTGCACTTATTATGTCCTAGTGGAAAGAAATCCAACGACGAGGTGCTCCAAGGAATGCTTTTTTTCTGCCGTATAGATGCACCGCTGACTTGTGTCCCAGTATCAGGACGTGGCTAGAAGTCGAGAAGTGCTCCAACGAATGTTTTTTTTTGTTTTTCTGCCGTATAGATGCACCGCTGACTTGTGTCCCAGTATCAGGACGTAGCTAGAAGTCGAGAAGTGCTCCAACTAATGTTTTTTTTTTTTTTTTTTCTGCCGTATAGATGCACCGCTGACTTGTGTCCTTGTATTAGGACGTGGCTAGAAGTCGAGAAGTGCTCCAACGAACAGTTTTTTATTTTTTATTTGGTTCTAACCACGTTTGGGCGCCAGTTATTTTTCGAGTACTTGCTCGCTGCAGAAGTTAATCTGTCTCTTTATTCTCCAAAGTCATTTTCGACAAGCTACCAAGTCAGCAAAGTGCTGACATTACAGAATACAAATAAGACTTAAGCAACTGGCAACAGGTGTGGGAACTGCGATGTCAGCTATTTCCCTTGGTGTGGGAACTGCGATGTCAGCTATTTCCCTTAACTTATACAGAGGAGACACTATTTTTAAATTCACTAAAATCCAAAATGGCGGACCATTTTTTTTTTATAACCCTTATATTAACTTGCTTTGGGTGGACTAAATCTGCGGCTAGCTTTTTCATACACTTCCAAATGAGCTAGAGAGCTAAAATTTGGAACACTGATAGAACCCCGGTGACAATGCATTCTGTTAAATTTTGAGGTCCATCAGAGGAGTAGGGGGCCGTGGGGGACTCAAACCCATAATGCCACAACTTCCAATTCCTTCAAGCTACAAAGATGAAATGTTGTAGGTGGGTTCTTATGAATTTTATACCCTTTGGAAAGGGGGGTGTGGGGGCAAAGGGGAGCGGGATGGAGCCAATTTAAAGTTCTAACTTTCGTATTTTTTAAGCTACAGGGCTGAAATTTTTTACTTAGGTTCGCATTGGGGGAAAAGAGTAAAAAAGGGAAAAAAGATGGGGGAAGGGGGGGAAGGGGGGTAAGGAAAAAAATAAATTTCCTTTAAATTAATTTACGCAATTTCGATTTAAAATTAAAGGTTTTTGGCGACTTCAAAATCTGAAATGATATTAGGAGAAAAGTAGCCAAAAACCATTAATTTTAAGTCGAAATTGCGGAAATTAATTTAAAGGAAATTTATTTTCTGCTTTTTAGTCGGTTAAAGGTTTATATTTAAAAAAAACTTGTTTTTTACTCTTTTTTTTATTGATTTTTCGGTCTTTGCTAGTGTGTGATGCAAAGACCGAAATACGTGAGTTCACCACAAATTTTTTCGATTTTTCGCAGGGATGATTTGATTTTGTATGAATAGTAGTATACGAAATTACATACAATTGTACCGAAATATTTGTATACCGAAAATAGAACTAAAGACCGACCGAAATCGTTTTTTTTTAATTTCGGCCAATACCGAAATTTTTTTTTTTTTCGGCCAAAACCGAAATGGTCTAATTTTTTTTGTATTTTTGGCAGAAACCGAAGCCGAAAAAATAAAAGAAAAAATTGTAAATTTAAAAGTAAGAAAGTTGTACACAATTAAGCGTATAATTTTAAGTTCAGATCATGAATTAGGTGAATTTAGAAGCAAACTATCAAATGCGTGGAAATTAATTGAAGGAGCATATTTGATTTTAGGGGAGTAGATTTGAAGAAAAGGGAGTAGACTTTTTTCCGTAGAGTAGTAGACATTACTGTCAGTGTAGTAGATTTAAAGAGAGGGGACATATGGGTTTCTGCGTAGAGTAGTAGAAATTCTACGATAATGTTAGACATTACTATCGAAATTTCGGCCGAAACAGCTCTTTTTTGGCTGAAAAGCCGAAACCGAATTTCGGTCGGTCTCTAAATAGAACTATTTCATTTGTTTAAAAACCATTCTTATAAAAAACAATATACAAATAAACAAAAAATGGAATTTATAAAAATATTGCTAAATTTTCTTTGAAATTCCACATTTGTATATAAGAATAGTTTTAAACAATTGTAATAATTATATTTTTTTTGGGGTATAAATATATTTCGGTACAATTGTATGTTATTTAGTACAAATATATACTACTTTTCATACGATATCAAAGAAAATTTTACAATATTTTTACAAATTCCCTACCAATTTTATACATTTTTGGGGAAAAATTTATTGACGGGGGTTTATTATGAGACAAATACCTTCAATATGCATATAAAATTAAAATTTTTGTTGTTTTTTTTTGTTAGAAACTGATACACACTAAGATTTATTGAACTATTTTAAAATTTTTTTATTGAATTCATTTTTCTATGAATATTGCGAGCTCAATCCGCACAATGAACGCAAACAAAATTTTTTGAATTATATTTTTATAAAAAAAAAAATTATATACGTCCTAAAAATTCAAGCTGAAATGCTAATAGCTCTACAGATTTAAAGGGTTTAATTTTATCGTAGGCGAAAGTGAACTTAAAGAATTTAACGAATTGAAAAGAACTTTTCTATTTTATTCTGTTGAATGTTCATTTTATCTCGTAACAAATACATTTCACACTAAATTTTGTAATTGTATATTAAATCAGCATCGATCTGTGGTTTTTAAAAAAATCTGTATTTAATTAATGCTGAAATTGTATTTACTTGAAGTCGATTTCTTGGTTTTTAAAATTTAATTTTGAGCTAAAACTATTCTTTCTACTTCGAATTGATGAAATTTCTTGGGATATTTATTATTTTTGTTGCCAAAATTCAGAAATAATAATTAGCTAATTATTTTATTAAATACAATAATTTACAAAATTGTACCGAAAATGTCTCAGTAATAGGAAAGTAAAAAAGTACTACTGTGCTAAAAAATCATCCCTGCTACGAAGATGCATAAGAAAATGAATAAAAAAAAGTGTAAAAATAGTGGTGTAAAAGTAAAAAATGTAAACAATTTCATAAAATTGCAAAACAAATAATTACATAGCACTAAATCTGCAAAAGTGTGTTTTTTAATTTACCAATTAGATTGGATGTAAATGCACTGCTGTATTTTTGTAGAAATCCGTCAAAAATATCTTGAACAATGCATAAAAAAGCCTTTTTTGAATCCCGGGATTCCGGACTGAAAATCCCGGGTTTCCGGGATTGAGAAAACGTCCGGGATCCCGGGATTTCGGGATTCGGGATCCCGAGATTAAATGCCTTAAACACCACACGAAGGTTTCAAAAAAATTCCGGTTTAACACCACACAAAGGCTTCAAAAAAATTCTGGCGTAACACCACACAAAGGCTTCAACAATCTCCTCAAGATTCGATATTCAACAGCTTTCCATAAATTCCAACTACCTGGTTTTCCTCACGTTGCCTCCACGCTGGTCGATTCGCAATTAGCCTGAAACTGATTCGGAATACAATCGCAATAGCCCATAATTTTATTTACAACAGAAATATTACAGAGAGTATAAAAAGTTTATAAAACAACAAATGATATTTAAAGTAGGGAATGAAGAAGGTTAATTAATTATTTATAAAAACAATGCTGAAACATTTTTTAGAAATCATTAAAAATGAAAGAATGAAAGTTTGTCAAAAGAATCTGGAAATAAGGATTTTTCTTGATTAAGTGTTTTAAATGATTAAATGTTTTAAATGGAAACTAATGATTTGCAGAATGGATGTAATTATACCCCCACACTCATTGTGGCAGGGTATACTAACTTTTACACAACGTCGGGTATGGAAAAGTATACATATTACGTCCGTCCGTCTGTCCGTCCGCACGATATCGGTCGCAGTTTTGGACATATCGACTTGACACTTTGGGTACATGTTTTTCTCGTGAATACTGAGATCAAGTTCGAGAATCAGCCAAATCGGACAAAAACTGGACGTGGCTCCCATACACCGAAAAAAATGGTTAACATTTTTCAAGTCTTTTTTATTGCTGCATTCGATTGGAAATGTTTAGAAACGTATTTTTGACATGGTCCGAGGTTCCGAAACCATATATATAAGGGTCAAAATGGGGTCTTGAGACCAATTTTTTTTTTGGTCGATTTGATTGGAATTTTTTAGAAACGGATTTTGGATATGGTCGGGCTCCAAAACTATTTATAGGTGGATCAAAATGGGTTCTTGAGACCACATCATTTTATGTTCGTGGTACTTCTTCCTACTGTGTGGGGGTATTTCAGCTTCGGCATAGCCGAATATAGTCTACTCTCTAATTTTATATTTGGAATGGTTTAATAAAAAAAATCATGGTTTTTACTCAAAAGTAAACAAAGAGTGGGGAAAAGGTAAATTTAAGCAGATGTTCGCAAGTAAAACACAAATTAGATACCGCATTGCTCAGTTTGTTGGTAATTTGTTGCTGACGTGACACGAGAATTGCTATAATTTTCATAACAAATAACCACAATTCGCAATAATACATTTTATGAATTATTCGCAATAATGGAAATTTTGCACCGAAAATCCATACAAAAAACGTAAAAGGTTGCAACTCCTTGCTTCGTTTATTTACATTTTCATATAAAAACTGTCAAATTTCGTCATGTCCATATCAGTGTAAATTCTAAAAACGGCATGCCCATGCGTCATGGGAATGACTGTGTAAATAGGCTCGTAGAAATACGATTCAAAATTGTTAAAATTAGGCAACAAAATCAAAATTATTGACTTATGAATTTGAATTGCTTAGTAATTGAAACAATTTAATAAGTTGAAGCGGTTTTTTTTTAATTACACATTTTTTTTATATTATTGTTACGGGAAAACTGTTTTAGCTAAGTGGTAACAATATTCTGCAGCTCGGTAATTAATTTGCAAGTAAATTTGCAAGTAATTCCCAAAAAAATATAAGCAACAAATAATTTAAGCAAATTGGAAAATGAGGTACTCCGTGTTCAGCTGCAGCAACATCAGCGTAAAAGGACAAACCACTTTACGCTTTTATGGTTTCCCAAAGAACGAACAAGTTGTGGAAAAATGGGTCGCATTCTGTTGTCGAAGTGACACAAAAACATTAAAACAGCCCGAATTTGTTCCATTCGAACATTCGAGTTGACCCAGCCTCTGATGCCACTTACACGTGGGTGAACCATCTTATTGAAGGTGGCCTTTCAAAACCTACAGAAGATATTATGGTGCATATGCGGGTGATGGAGCACATTTTTGACAAAATGAACGAAGACAATTTTTTGATAGGCCCAAACTTTTTGAAAACGCTTCTACAACTTGCTGAAAGCATCAATTGTTATATTAAAATATATCCGTGCAAGAAAGTACTTTAGAATACGAAAACTAAACAAAGATACATATATTTTCACATTACAAAACATTGTTTTTAATGAATGATTTTTAAACCTTCGGCCAAAGTTTCAGCTTAGAAGTCAATTATGCAAAAATGTTTAGTATTGATAAATGCAGATCGGTTATTTTGTTCAAAACAAGTAATAAAAATTAAATTAAAGAACTTATCGTACCATTTTTCCAATTTCTATCAAATTCCGACATTTCTGTTGTATCTATTTTCGTTTTTGAGTCTTAAGCGAAATAATCCACTCTAGCAGAAAATGTTTCAATTCAGATCTTTCTGGCCAGAAAAGCGTAAACAAAGAACAGATGTTCGAGTGACAAGAAGTATCTGCTGACGTCACGACAAAATGGCGATCCTAACGGTAAACGTCATGTCGTATATGTGACTGTTACCTGCCCCTAGTGATCGTATCACATGTGGCCCTCCGGCTAGCTAGCTCCTTTCAGCACCCGCCACATTCAATCGAGGGTTGACAATACAAATTTATACAAAATAAAAAAAAACACGAAACTGTCCATAACCACAAAAGAACTGAGCTATAAGAATAAAAACCTATTCCCCAACGACTAATTTTCCCATTTTTCCAACATAGATTTTCACAGGCATGTCAATTCTCCAAGATCAGAAGGAACACCTTGTCAGGCGCGACTCTCCCTACCATGGCGACTGATGTGGCATGCATTTTCAGCCACCTCACAACATGTTCATGACAAAAAAACAACTATACTCACACCGTCTCCCTATTTACCACCCTTTCGAAGCACCCCCGCGTGGAAAACACTAGCCCATTATTTTAACAGTAGACAAATTCAAGAAAGTCGGAAATTCTTAGAGCAAAACATTTATTTGAAAACTTAAATTTAACAATCAACCAAAATAAGAAACAAAAAAATGGGAGTTTTCAGGGTCAAAATACAAATATTAAATAATTTGAAAATAGCTGACGCAATATAACACTGAATAAAAAAATTAACTGAAAAAGTAATTATTAAAGTAATAAGAAATTGTGAAGAAACGTAATAATATATACTAAATAATAATTTAAATAAATGAAAGTATAAATAATAATATGGGTCTATAAAGAAAAATCCAAAAATATATAAATGCAACAACAATAAAAAATACTCAAAATCCCACATAAAAATAACCCCCACAAGCAATTCCCCCTTTTCGAACCTACCTTGAGAGAGCTCTCTAAATGGACCAATTCAAAAACACAAAAAAGAAAATGGGACTTTTTTTGACCTTCCCTACCGCCAGGGCTTGATTGACATGGGTTCACACAATCTTCTATATTGCGCCAATATCTATTAGCATTCCCTTTCCTTTTTTTTTTTTTCTTTACTTACATTTTTTTATTCTTCTAAATTAAACTACCCTTATATTTTTTTTATAAAGATTTGTATAGTATTTAATTTTTTTGGTTCTTTGGCAACAAATTAGGTGGAAAGTGTAATTTGGGACAATATATGAAAAATTTAAATAAATTTTCTTGTTTTTGGTGTTGTTGGACATGATTGTACTTCCGGTCAATGTATGTTGGTGGCTGTGTTGTAAAGCTTCTTCTTGTATTGTGTGATTAGAGACTTTGTTTCCAGTATTGTTGTACATTTTTTATTTGAAGCGAAGGGCCCAGGATTGGGGCTTTTGGAACTATGTTTTAATTTATTGTTTCTTTCTGTTTTTTTACTTTTCTTTTTTTTAACCACTCTTTTACAAATTACTTTTCCTTTTACTGTCTATCCAATTTTTTGGCCAATTTTGTGAGGAATTTTGTCACTTGGTCCCAATTGTGGTTTTTCAAAATAGTTCTTTTTTTATACCCTGCACACTAGTGTCCAAGGGTATATTGTTTTTGTCACACTTGTTTTGGCGAATGATTGGATGGTATTGAAAATGGGCAACATCGGATAAGAACCACGCCTACCTCCCATACAAAATGGCCGCTAAATTTGTATTCTTTTCGTTTATCTTGAGAAATACTGAACCGATTTGGATGCGGTTTTTTGCATTGGATTGGAAATGAGGTCGGGAACGAAATGGAATTGGAACAACATTTTTAAATGGATCAGGAATCTAAAATTATCGATAAATATGGGAAAATGATCTATAGATATTGGAAAATTATCGATAAAATATCGAAAAATTATCAATAAATTATCGAAAAATTATCGACTAATTATCGAAAAATTATCGAAAAATTATCGATTAATTATCGATTAATTATCGAAAAATTATCGATTAATTATGGAAAAGTTATCGATAAATTATCGATAAAAAACCGAAAAATTATCGATAAAAAATCGACAAAAAATCGAAAAATTGTCGAAAAAAATCGGTAAATTATCGATAGAAAATCGATAAATTATCGATAAATTATAGAAAAATGATCGACAAATTAACGAAAAATTATTGATAAATTACTGAAAAATTTTCAATAAAAAATCGATAAAATATCGAAAAATTATGATAAAATTACTAACATATAGTCTCAGAATGTGTCGTACTCGCATGTGCGGTGGGGTGCAATAAAGCCGAAAAGGGGCCGTACGGCTTTATTTCACTTTCAAAAGGGAAATAAAGCCGTATTTTTCATTCGGCCTTATTGCACCCCGCAGCATGTGCAGGGTATTATAGCTTCGGTCAGACCGAAGATAATTCTCTTACTAGTTTTTTGTTGTAATTAAACTCTGGTATGTCTTTAGTTACACTGCCATTCTTAACTTTATATTTCATTTTTTTTATAATTTTAAATTATAATTTTGATTTTATTTTTGAAATAAAATTTAAGCTGTAAGGCAAAGCTTAAATTTTAATTAGGACTTTCTTGCTTGCCTGGCTTTTTCATTCTTCTAGATCTTTTTCTTTCTCCTCCTCCTTCAAAAACTCCCAAAAAAACCCATCTTTATATCCCGTATCAACGGAATCATCGCACCATATCTCATTAACCTATCAGGAACATCGCTGATAAGGTTGGTCATCCTGGTAATCACGAACACCATCCATTTCTGCTTAAGGTTGGCCAACCTTCCTTGCATAAACCCAAAAACAAATTCGGGTATTTTTTTTTCAGCCATAAACACGTCATGGGGCATTACAATCTTAAGCCTGGTTTTCATTATGTCATAATCAATGGCATCACAAACTGACAACGATTCAGCAAAGTGCTGAATTTGCTGGCCCGTGCCATATGCAAATAAATTTGCCAGCATGTTGGCAAATACCAACGTATATGACAAACGGTGACGTCACCTCATATTCATTTTTCGATATTTTACATCAGTTCGTTAAATTGACAACGAAATGCCAACCTGTTCTCACAACAATTTTAAAAAAA
This sequence comes from Heteromyza rotundicornis, assembly GCA_951394025.1. Taxonomy (NCBI): domain Eukaryota; kingdom Metazoa; phylum Arthropoda; class Insecta; order Diptera; family Heleomyzidae; genus Heteromyza; species Heteromyza rotundicornis. Next base: position 50,058,334 of record OX596010.1, on the reverse strand, counting down.
TCCGTGAGAAAAAAATCTAACAAAAAATCTCACAGTAGTAAAAAATATCTTACAAAAATCTCACTTCTCACAAGGCATTAAAAAATCTCAATGTGAGATTAATCTCACGAATCTGGCAACCGTGGACTGTACTAATAGCACAGAGTATAAGTTATTTTACTTGCTCGCTGCAGAAGTTAATCTGTCTCTTTATTCTCCAAAGTCATTTTCGACAAGCTACCAAGTCAGCAAAGTGCTGACATTACAGAATACAAATAAGACTTAAATTACGTAGACTTAAATTAGGTGCAAGCAACTGGCAACAGGTGTGGGAACTGCGATGTCAGCTATTTCCCTTGGTGTGGGAACTGCGATGTCAGCTATTTCCCTTAACTCGTCCTTTCCTTAAATTTGAACGTCCTCGTTCATAATCTGAGAAATTCGAGTTCGAATAGCCTCTTTACGAGTTTCTGTCATTTTCATCGGTATTTCCTCTGTTTTGATTTGCACCACCTTAGGCTTGAGTTTAATGTATAGAATTATAATGATAGTCAGCGAAAGTATTGCTATGACACTGTACCAGATCCATCTACTAGTTTCCAATGTTACTTTGACCTCTTCTATTTTTTCCATGTTGCTGATGTGTAGCTTGTGTAAGTGTGGCAACGATATTTCATCGAAAAACTCAGTTTCTATTAGGCTTGTTTTCTTTGGTGCTGGCAGCTGGATGATATCGATTAGTTGATTTATTTCGTATTTTTTTCCGTTAACGATGATTGAATTTGAGTAAGTTATAAGGTAGGAGCCATTTAAATGAATAATTTGCCCATCTTCTTCTACCGTTGCATTCCCATCTCGTAGTATGATCAGGCCATCTCTTAGTTGTTCTATCTCCGATGCTTGATATGCTGAAGTTGTTGGACAGTTCGCAGTGTGGTTATTTAGCAGTTCGTCTCTATTTATGTTGCAGTAATTATATTCAATAGCTTTTTTACAATTTTTCAATGCAAAATAAATCGCTCATATACGTTACAACGTTTTCGGTATTTTCAACTAATCTTATTTCCTCAGGATCAAGTACCAGTGGATTTACTATATTTAGATGAGCGAGTATTATGCTATATAAATTATTTTTTAGATTATCAATATCAATTTTATTCTTACGTGCTATTAACATTGTTAGTATTTCCGAATTTATTGTGTTTTTCTTGTCCATATTATTAATTTGGTCAGTAAGTTCGTTCATTTTGAATTCAATTTCTTTATTAATTTCAATTTGCCTATTGTTTGCTCTAATGAGCTCATTTTCCAATGCTTGTAAAATTTCAAAATCTTGGTGATCAGGCACACCTGCAATAAATTTTATTGCTGATCCAATAAATTCAATTGCTCTTCGCGATCTAACTGGCACTTTCAACATGCGTACTAGTCGTTCTATTTCATCTACGTCCTGCTGTAATAGTTGTACTTCCTTCTCATTTTCTAGTAGCGTCATCAAATTTATATTATCAATAATGACCTTTTCTACCATTGAAAAATTAGTTACGTGTTTTAAATATATAAAGTTTTCGAAAATCGCAGTTTCTCCTACGGGGAGCGGAATGTAAAGGGCTGAACCTAGTGTGCCTAGTGGCCGACCCTAGTGTGCCAAGTAGCAACCTGTAATTGCAGAATTATTTTAAATTATTTTTGTGAACCTGTTTTCCATCAATCACTACAGCTGTTCCCAGATCTGCCTGAACAGTTTTTTCGTTATAAAGTTTTCCCAATTTATTTCCCAATCTCTTGTTTGTTTTCACATATACTTTATCGCCCCGTTGCAATTCTTTTGGTTGCGTCCCTTTATTGTGGTAGTTTAGGTCTCGTTCCTGTTTATCTTTTAATCTCTGTTCGACTTCTATTTTAATTTTTTCAGTTCCGTTGTGCAGCAGTTCTATTGGTTTGTAACCGGTTACAGAATGAATAGCATTATTGTATTTATATGTCAGTGGTGCTACCCTTGGTACATCTTGCTATTTCCGCTAGTGTTGAATGGAATCGTTCCACTTGCCCATTACTTTGACTATGAAGGGCTGGAACAGTAAATAATGAAATGTTGAATTGGTCTCTTAACAATGACTGAATTACATTGGATGTAAATGCACTTTCATTGTCAGTAACGATTTGTTTGATATTGTTGAATTGAGATATGGTTTCTATTAGTGCGTATTTAACATCAGCTGTGTTTCTTGACAAAATATTTTTCACCACAGCAAATTTAGAAAATTTGTCGACGCATGTTAGAAAATACTTTCCTGCGGTAAAATATATGTCAATATGCAATATTTCCCCTGTAGCTTTTGGTATTGGTGTTTTTCCTACCGGGTGCCTGGTTGGTCTACGCATGTATTTGTTTTCTCTACAAATTTTACAGTTACTGATGAAGTGTTTTAACATTTTTTTCATGTCAGGGAAATAGTACTCGGAAATTATCTGCTTGAAATTTTCGTTGATTTCCCTATGCGCCCTATTATGTTCATTAGATATAATGTCTGCTTGATCGTCTTTGTTTACTACATCTTGTACAAATTTGCTTGTGTGCTTAAATTTAATGTTCGGAAAAGCGGTAATTAAATCATTTTGTATCTTGCCTAATGTTTCTATATTGCAATGAATTCCGTTATTAATGTCTGGTTTGATTACTTCCTTCATAATTTTGATAAGGTCAGGTACGGTGGAAAACTTAACTGTATGTCTCATTTTGTTTTGGAAAAGAGTTTTAATTTTTTTACTATTTTCAGAGGCTGACTCAATAAGAATTTGATTTCTAAAACTATTAATTGGGTTTATAACTGAGGGGATAACGTTTGTTAATGACTCTTCACTATGAATAGTTCCTTCTGAATTTGTCACAACATTTATAAACTGCCGGGATAATGCATCTGCGCATCTGAGTATAGTTGGATGAATGCTGCCCATCTTTTTAATTTCATGTTTGGATTTTTGTCCGACATTGCGAAAGTTAAAGGTTGGTGGTCGGTATAAATGTGAATTTTGGGTACACCGTACAAGTAATTTTTCAAAGTTTGCAATGCTGTGTTGTTTATTTAAGTTTGCCTTGTCGGACTCATGTGCTCTTTTGAAGTTATTTTGGTTTTGAACCAGATTATTTATATTTGGTTGCCGATGGAACGGCGCGTAAGCTTGTTGTCTAGCATTATGGCGATATTTAGAAGATGAAGGATCTACTTCCATAGGTATTGGCTTTTGTAACTTTTTATCGTTGCCTTTTTCATATTCATTTTCTACTCTTTTAAAATGGGGATTATTTCGTGGAGGTTTATCATATCTGTTTTCGAAAGCTCTTGCAAAAGCATATCGATGCTGATTGGCTTCTAGCTCTTGTGCTTTGGCAAGTGCTGATGTTAAATCCTGACAACCTGCCGAAAAAAGGATGTGGCAGAGAGGTTTATTTAACCCAGAAATGAATATGCGCAAAGCATCTGAGTGATACTTTGTTGACATGGAACTGATTAAATCATTGTTCCCAGAATATTCCATGGTATTTTTATTCATTATGGACGTAAGGACTTTCTCAATTTCGTCATAAAATTCTGAAATAGACATTCGTCCCTGACAAAGAATGCTGATTTGGTTCTCCAAGATGTGTAAAGGTCTATGGTCTGAATATGTATGGTCTAGCCTGGCTATTATCGCTTCAAAATTAAAAACGGTGTTGAATGAAGAAAGGTTAAGATCCGCGGCTCCTATTATTTTATTCCTAACTATGGCTACTGCTTGGTAGTAACGTTCAGTCCCTTCATACTTTTTATAAAGATACATGGCAGTATTAGCCGCCTGTCGCCATGAAACATACCTAGCTGCTTCCCCTGAAAATTCTGGCAGGGATTTAACCAGGTCCAGCGATATAGGACATGTTACGACCGACCGCACTGTAATTGGAACGTAAGGCTCAATAGAGGGAGACAATTTAACCGCTTGAACCTGTCGTGTTAATTCGTCAATTTTTACTTGAGCAGTCTCGTTGATTCTCTTATTTTCCTCTATTAACTTTGCCATCTTTGACACTATTGTCCCACAAGCAGTTTCTACTGCAATCTCTACAGTTGGTCCTACGAATTTCATAAGCTCCTCCATTTTTTTCAAATTACTTTACGGCAGGCAAATTTATAAGTCACTTAGGTCAATTTGGAAATGTTTTTTTCACGTTTGATTCAAAAAATTTGTTAATAATATTCTGTCACAAGAAAAATTTGTCTATTATTCTCACTTTTGATTCACTCTTAAGTATAATTTTTAATTTATAAACTAATATTAAGTATACTTATTTCACTAAATTAAATTAATTTAAAAATTTTCTTTTTTCCTTACAATGTAACTGCATACAAGTTAGAGAAATGTCAGAGCAATTCTCGAAAAAAAACAAATTTAATAAATTTTTAGTCTGTCTTTATTGGTAGTCAATACAAAAGTGATTCTTATTTAATTTCTACTAAACTTTACACCTACGATTTAACGGCTACGTCAGCTATTGTCATCAATTCTTTTGAAGCAATTGCAAAAGTGCAGACGCTACGCTAGCAATTTTGGTTATTGTTATAAAAGAATCGATGAAACAGCGATTTAAGGTTTGAAGCGTTGACCGCGTTAACTCTTCCCCTCTTAAAGACGGTTGTCCGCAAACGTTTAATTAAAAAAAAGGTATGTCATTGAACTTTGGGTATGTGGTCACATTTTGAAGTGTAGGGTTTGCAAAATTTGGTAATTCGTGATTTTTTACTTCTGTAGGTATTGACGTTTGTATTATAATTTCTTTTTTTAATTTACAACATGTTCTTAATGCTATTACAAAGGTTACAAATATGCTTACGAAAATAATTAGTAGATATTTATTCATAGTCGATTCTTTTCTAAGAAGTACAATATGTTTGGTATTATTGATGTGTAATTCGCTTAACATTTCAAGTGATAAAATATTCAAAAATTCTTTTTCAAATGGTGTTTGTTGAAAAATGGGTGGTTCAATATTTAATTGTGGTGCCATGAAATTTTTGTATAATTGATTTCCTATTTTTATTGTCTCATTATGAAATTTTATTAAAAATGTACCATTTATAGTGTAATTTTTGTTTCCGATAATTACTGTATTGTTACAAGCATTAAGTAAAATGATTCCTGGTTTTATTTCGTCTATTTCATTTATATGGTGATCATTGGTAAATGTACAAAATGAATTAAGGCCTTTTAGTAAAGGTGGAATGCAAGTATCGTTGCTGATATTGATTAACTCGTTTTGATTACAAATTTTTACAGAATTATAACTGTTACATTTATTAATTACAGCGTACATTTCCTTTTTGTTATTGTGAATAATTTCTTGATATTTAAATTTAATCGTTCTATTGTGCTTTTTTACAGGTTTTAATATTACATTGGTATAGGTTTGTTCTTTTGTCAATGGTATCTTTATAATATAGAGTAACGTTGTTTGGTTATGTAATATATTTATCTTTGATAACTCTAATGCTTCTTCTATTGATTGAAAAGGCATATTTTCTTCTTTAAATTTATTTATAGCAATTTTGATTTCCTCTGAATTAAGGAGCATTGAATTTATGATATTATTATTTGCCCATTGAATGGCATATCTAATATTTATAAGTTCTTCTTTTATAATTTTAATTTTGTTGTGAGCACTTTGTATCATATTGTTATAAAGGTTGTCATCCTTTCTAATAGCGTTTATTATATTATTATTTATTTTCGTTAAATTATTTATTCTTTCATTATAATTATAATTTCATTTATAATTATTTGGTTGTGATTGTTGTCATTAAGTTCATTTATATTATTTTTGATTAGTTCGAAATCGTCGTGGTCGGGACTTCCGGCATTATATTTCCATGCCGTACCGATTATGTTAATAGCTCTTTTTTGCTTTTTTACTGTTATGGGTACGATTGAATTCAGGATTTGCTGGGATTGGTGGATGTCGTGGTAAAGGTAGGGAAGGAATATGTTGGTTTTAGGAACGTCCTTATCCACCTTGGTAAGTATGTCGTTAAGAAAGTTTCCGTATTGTTCCAAATCTGTAGAGTGGATTATCTTGAATGTGCCGTCTTGGATTTTTGTTAGTCCATTGTCGATAGCAATCATGTGTGTCGAGGAGTAATTAAATAATTGAAATTCGGCATGACAAGTAGTAAGGATTCTGCGAAATGAAGGACAAGGAAATAAACAAAGAGTGGTTAAAAGTGTTCAGCTTTTGATGTTACTTTTGTGTACGATTTTGCCTGATTCTGTTAGAACGCATGAGGATTTGTCCTCTTTAACTATTTCTTTTCTGTATCTTGGGGACATTTTATTGCCTAATCGTTTATTTATTTTTACAAATATTATTTCACCTGGTCGATATGCCTTAATCGGATATCTTTTTTTATTATGATATTTCAGGTCCATCTGCTGCTTTTCTTCGAGTTTTGCTATGTTTCTAAGTCTTGCCTGTTCGAGTTGTAAAGGGTCGGAGCTGACTGTTCTTCCGAAGAACATTTCTATTGGTTTTTTACCAGTGGTGCTATGAATTGAGTAATTTTATCTTAGCTTGCGCGTATTTGCAGAATTTGTCTAATGCTGTGAGGACAAGATTGTTATCTGTTTTATAGATATCGATATGAAGAATTTGTCCAGTGTGGTGTGGGATGGGAGTTTTTCCTAGTTCGGGCTTAACTGGGTGTCGGTCATATTTATTTTGATGGCAGTTAAGGCACTGCTTAACAATTTTTTTAATTTTGTTGGACATAGCTGGGAAGTAGTATTGTTCAAGAATTTGTAATTTATTTTCCCTTACATTTCTGTGGGCTCTTTTGTGCGTTGTGATAATTATTTGCTCCTGCTCGAGTTCGTTTTTGATGTCCTCAACTTGAGTTCTAGTGAAGCGGATGCGGTATTTGCTAAAGTGGTCTGAATATAATTTTTGTATGCTACCCATGATTTGCTCGGATGTTTTGATACCGTTGATGACTGATGGATTGAGATATTTTTTTAAAATTTGTGTGAGTTTTGGGATACTGAGATGTTCCTCTGCTATGTGGTGTCGGTGGTATGTTGGGAAAACTATTTCGAATTTGTAATTAGGTATGGGACCTTCGCTTAAAATAATTTGGTTTTTAAATACATTTATTGGTGTTTCTACGCTGTATATTAAGTTTTGTCCTGAACTGTCATCGGAATTAGTTGCTGTCGATAGTGAATTTACTGGAGTGTCTATGGGTAATCTTGAGAGAGCGTCAGCGATGACGTTTGTTTTGCCAGGTTTATAGTGAAGTTCGTAATTATATTCCTCTAAAATGGCCTTCCAGCGCTTCATTTTATTGTTATTATTTTTGTTGCTGAGAGCGTAGGTTAGAGGTTGATGATCAGTGTAGATCTTTACTTTGACTGCACCATATAAATAGTTTCTCAATGCGTTCAAAGCCCATATGATTGCTAGCATTTCTTTTTCGTTTGTTGCATAATGCTCTTCGGCTTTACTTAACGTTCGAGAAATAAATGCAATCGGTCTATCTTCTTGGGACAGTACTGCCCCTAGAGCGAAGTCTGATGCGTCTGTTGTTAGTTCAAGATCTTTTTTGAAATTTGGATACGCGAGAACAATGTCTTGCGAAACAAGGGTGTTTTTGATTTTGTTGAAAGATTCTTCAGCTGCGGCTTCTATGGTTATTGGTATTGAAGCTGATTTTCTTTTCGACATTCTGCCTTCTTCCCCTCTTAGGAGAGATGTCAGAGGTTTAGCTAACTTTGCATAGTCCTTTATAAATCTTCTGTAATACCCTGATAGGCCAAGAAAAGATCGCAATTCTTTTATCGTTTTTGGGAGTGAAAACTTTTTTTGTTTGTCTTAATCCCGTTTGATGATATAACGAAACCTAAAAATTCAACTTCCTTTTTGAAAAATTCGCATTTGTCCAGTTGAACTTTTAAATTCGCATTTTGCAAGGTGGTAAAGATTTGGCGGATGTGTTCGAGATGGTCCGCTTCAGTTTTACTGAAGATGATTATGTCATCTATGTAGACGTAACATATCTTCCCGATGTGATCATGAAGTATGTCGTCTAGAGCGCGTTGAAAGATTGCTGGTGCGTTCTTTAAACCAAAGGGGAGCCGTGTGAATTCGAATTTCCCGTTACATATTGAAAATGCTGTTTTTTCTGAGTCTGAAGGATTGAGTAGGATTTGGTGGAATCCGCTTTTTAAGTCTAGGACTGTAAAGAATTGGTTTTCTCCTAACTGGGAGATGACGTCGTTGATTTCGGGGATTGGGTAACGGTCGGATATTGTAAGTGAATTGAGCTTTCTGTAGTCTATGACTAGTCGATATTGTTTGTTTCCAGATGAATCTGGCTTCTTACTCACTATCCAGACTGGGGAGTTGTAGGGAGAACGTGAAGGTCTAATAATTCCATCGCTTAATAGCTTTTGAACTTGATTTTCAACTTCTGATTTGAGGGAGACTGGATAAGGATAGAATTTTGTGTATACGGGGGTGTCAGTGGAGGTGCGTATTTCGCCAACCACTCGTGTTGTATAAGTCAATTTTTCATCAGGGTCCATAAACAATTTTGGGTGTTTTGTAGTGATGCTGTTCATCCCATTTTTTTGCGAGGGAGACAAATGCTCGTCGCGTATAACTATTGAGTTCACGGATTTGGAGATTAATTGTTGAAGCTTAATTTTTTTATCATTACCTATTTGCATGTAGCTGTTTTTAGTGAATATTACCGCGTCTAATTCCTTTAATGTATCGTTACCTAAGATTCCGTCGAAAGATTTTAATGATGGCATAAGATAGAATTTAATTTTGTTTTCTAGATTAAACAGATTCACGAAAGTGTGCTTACTTATTTCGATGTCTCCGGCTATTGATTTTGCGAGGAATGTTTCATTATTTGGAATGGGGTTTTTTACTAAATTGGGTTGGATGAAGTTTTTGCTAGAGCCTGTGTCGACTAAAAACTTGAGGATGTTACCGCTCTTCGTTTGGCACTGAAAATAAGGCAACGAAGAGCTTGTCATTCTAAAAAATTAATGTCGCTCAGCTCTGTTAACTCATCTGTTGAATTTTCGAATTTTTCTGCGGAAGACAGATAGTCCTGAAGGGTTTGATCGCATTGATCGGATTGATCGTATTGACCGTATTGATCGTATTGATCGTCTTGTTCGACTGGTATTTGGTCGGCGTATTCGTTTTCTGTTTCAATGTGGAATGTTCGCTGTACCTTGGGTTGGGCGTTAACGCTTGGGGGTCGTGTTGATCGTTTAAATTGGTTCTGTTGTGGTCTGTTCATATAGTCAATTCTCTTAGTATGCAACGTTGAGTCAATATCCATGGGTTCCGGTCTTGGTTGCGGTTTAGGAGCCTGTGGTCTTTGTGGATTACCCATTTGGGTGTTTGCTTTTTGCTGAGGGTATTGATAATTAAAATGTTGTTGCTGTTGGTTGTTGACATAATGTTGCTGTTGGTTATTGAAATTCGGTTGTTGGCGGTACTGATGATTTTGTGGTATATATGCCACTTGTGGATAGAATGGCATGTTCCTAGGTTGTGGGACAGATCTACTCAACCTAGACGGGAGTGGTGGTGGGCGGTTAAATTGAATCTTTTTTTCGTATTGGTGATTATTTTGGGCATATACAGACCTATAGCTTTGGTTTTCAAGCTTAAGACAAAGGTGGAGTGCTTGGGGTAGGTCTGCTGGTTCTTTCATTCCCAATAGTTGTGATAGATTCCCGTTCAAGCCTCTAACAAAGGTATCTAACGCCTTATCTCGGTAAGTTTGGGTCAAAAGGTGTATCGATTCGTTGCTCGCTTCCAAACAGCCTAACTTGTTTAATATCAATGAAAGGTGTGAGTACACCGCTTGATAAAAATCTTGGATCGAAGAGTTGCCTTGGATAAGAGCAGTCATTTGTGATTCGAGAGTTGAGAGATCCCTTTTGTCGGCGTAGTGAAGGGTTAGACATTTGGAAATCGCGCTCCAGTTTAGTGGAGTATTGTATGATTCCAAGGCTATATCGGCGTTGCCTACAATTTTATTTCTTATAATGTTAAGGATGCCATAATATCGAGGCGTTCCTCTTTGCGGTTCGTATATCTTAAGGATTCTTTCTACACTTTTTTTCCAAGAGTTGAATTCACCTTGTTTGCCTGAAAATTCTCGCAAACTTTTCACGACGTCCGGAACTTTATCTAAGTCCTGTAAGTTATTCGCGTGCCGTTCGTCAATTCCTTGGTCAGTCAAGGTAGAGAGATTACGATTTGGGTTTAAAGTGGTTTGGACCATGTTTGGGCCTTGACGTTGTAGGATTTCGGTCGCTATTTGTGATATGAGTAGTACTAAATCATTTAAATTGACGGTTCTAGGTGGGTCGTTTGAGGCGGAAGGATCTTGGTTGTTGGGGGCAACCAAAACGGGGGGACGGATTAAATTGTTTGGGTTTGCCATTTTAATTAATTATTATGAAAATGTAATATTATAGTTAGAATCAAGTTAATTAAGTATCGTTGATGTTATTTAATTTATTGTAAGAAAGAGAGAAAAAAAATTATAATTTTTAATTTTTATTTCTTAGTTTATATTATAGTTTATTTTTTCTTAATGGAATATGTACCTTTCTACTCTGGAGTGTAACTAATTACGATTTCCCTTCTTTTTTTTTTTTTTACCTTACTTATTTATTTTATATTATTTTTTCCTTTACCGTATCTTTCCTTATTTATTATTACAATTTTGTCATATCTTATATTCTAGCTTAACTTACGATACAAATATGAATACGGCGAGTTGCTCCATCGTTGTTTGAGGGCGTGACATCAAGGGTGGTTGCAGGATTAGTTCTCGTTGTGAAGAAAATTTGTTTATTATTTATTAATGTTTTTATTGCGAGTGGAGCGGCTGGTGCGTTGCACCTCCTGTTTACCTTGAAAGTTACTAGGGAACCTCTTTTCTCACTGTTCGCTTAGTTGCACTCTTTTAGAGCACTGTTTTTATATTTATTTTTTGTTTTCTCCTATGCACTGATTGAGGGCTTTTATGAGGATATGTTTATAAGGTTTTGCGTTTGCACTACTTGAGGGCTTTTCACTTGCACTACTTGAGGGCTTGTCGCGGAGATATGTTTATTAAGTTTCACTTTTGCACTACTTGAGGGCTTTTCACATGCACTACTTGAGGGCTTGTCGCGGAGATATGTTTGTTAAATTTCGCTTTTGCACTACTTGAGGGCTTTTCGCTTGCACTACTTGAGGGCACTGATAACGCGTGGCTTTGTCGGCACTATTATCCTGTCTACTGTACTACTTGAGGACTTTTATTCGCTCGGGCGCCAGTTAGAGAAATGTCAGAGCAATTCTCGAAAAAAAACAAATTTAATAAATTTTTAGTCTGTCTTTATTGGTAGTCAATACAAAAGTGATTCTTATTTAATTTCTACTTAAACTTTACACCTACGATTTAACGGCTACGTCTGCTATTGTCATCAATTCTTTTGAAGCAATTGCAAAAGTGCAGACGCTACGCTAGCAATTTTGGTTATTGTTATAAAAGAATCGATGAAACAGCGATTTAAGGTTTGAAGCGTTGACCGCGTTAACTTACATGATGATTTAAAAAATGATGATTTTTGTTGTTTTTGTTGGTGGGTTAGTTTTAGGTGCACTTATTATGTCCTAGTGGAAATCCAACGACGAGGTGCTCCAACGAATGCTTTTTTTCTGCCGTATAGATGCACCGCTGACTTGTGTCCCAGTATCAGGACGTGGCTAGAAGTCGAGAAGTGCTCCAACGAATGTTTTTTTTTGTTTTTCTGCCGTATAGATGCACCGCTGACTTGTGTCCCAGTATCAGGACGTAGCTAGAAGTCGAGAAGTGCTCCAACTAATGTTTTTTTTTTTTTTTTTTTCTGCCGTATAGATGCACCGCTGACTTGTGTCCTTGTATCAGGACGTGGCTAGAAGTCGAGAAGTGCTCCAACGAACAGTTTTTTATTTTTTATTTGGTTCTAACCACGTTTGGGCGCCAGTTATTTTTAGAGTACTTTACTTGCTCGCTGCAGAAGTTAATCTGTCTCTTTATTCTCCAAAGTCATTTTCGACAAGCTACCAAGTCAGCAAAGTGCTGACATTACAGAATACAAATAAGACTTAAATTACGTAGACTTAAATTAGGTGCAAGCAACTGGCAACAGGTGTGGGAACTGCGATGTCAGCTATTTCCCTTGGTGTGGGAACTGCGATGTCAGCTATTTCCCTTAACTTATACAGAGGAGACACTATCTTTAAATTCACTAAAATCCAAAATGGCGGACCATTTTTTTTTATAACCCTTATATTAACTTGCTTTGGGTGGACTAAATCTGCGGCTAGCTTTTTCATACACTTCCAAATGAGCTAGAGAGCTAAAATTTGGAACACTGATAGAACCCCGGTGACAATGCATTCTGTTAAATTTTGAGGTCCATCAGAGGAGTAGGGGGCCGTGGGGGACTCAAACCCATAATGCCACAACTTCCAATTCCTTCAAGCTACAAAGATGAAATGTTGTAGGTGGGTTCTTATGAATTTTATACCCTTTGGAAAGGGGGGTGTGGGGGCAAAGGGGAGCGGGATGGAGCCAATTTAAAGTTCTAACTTTCGTATTTTTTAAGCTACAGGGCTGAAATTTTTTACTTAGGTTCGCATTGGGGGAAAAGAGTAAAAAAGGGAAAAAAGATGGGGGAAGGGGGGGAAGGGGGGTAAGGAAAAAAATAAATTTCCTTTAAATTAATTTACGCAATTTCGATTTAAAATTAAAGGTTTTTGGCGACTTCAAAATCTGAAATGATATTAGGAGAAAAGTAGCCAAAAACCATTAATTTTAAGTCGAAATTGCGGAAATTAATTTAAAGGAAATTTATTTTCTGCTTTTTAGTCGGTTAAAGGTTTATATTTAAAAAAAACTTGTTTTTTACTCTTTTTTTTATTGATTTTTCGGTCTTTGCTAGTGTGTGATGCAAAGACCGAAATACGTGAGTTCACCACAAATTTTTTCGATTTTTCGCAGGGATGATTTGATTTTGTATGAATAGTAGTATACGAAATTACATACAATTGTACCGAAATATTTGTATACCGAAAATAGAACTAAAGACCGACCGAAATCGTTTTTTTTTAATTTCGGCCAATACCGAAATTTTTTTTTTTTTTCGGCCAAAACCGAAATGGTCTAATTTTTTTTGTATTTTTGGCAGAAACCGAAGCCGAAACCGAAAAAATAAAAGAAAAAATTGTAAATTTAAAAGTAAGAAAGTTGTACACAATTAAGCGTATAATTTTAAGTTCAGATCATGAATTAGGTGAATTTAGAAGCAAACTATCAAATGCGTGGAAATTAATTGAAGGAGCATATTTGATTTTAGGGGAGTAGATTTCAAGAAAAGGGAGTAGACTTTTTTCCGTAGAGTAGTAGACATTACTGTCAGTGTAGTAGATTTAAAGAGAGGGGACATATGGGTTTCTGCGTAGAGTAGTAGAAATTCTACGATAATGTTAGACATTACTATCGAAATTTCGGCCGAAACAGCTCTTTTTTGGCTGAAAAGCCGAAACCGAATTTCGGTCGGTCTCTAAATAGAACTATTTCATTTGTTTAAAAACCATTCTTATAAAAAACAATATACAAATAAACAAAAAATGGAATTTATAAAAATATTGCTAAATTTTCTTTGAAATTCCACATTTGTATATAAGAATAGTTTTAAACAATTGTAATAATTATATTTTTTTGGGGGTATAAATATATTTCGGTACAATTGTATGTTATTTAGTACAAATATATACTACTTTTCATACGATATCAAAGAAAATTTTACAATATTTTTACAAATTCCCTACCAATTTTATACATTTTTGGGGAAAAATTTATTGACGGGGGTTTATTATGAGACAAATACCTTCAATATGCATATAAAATTAAAATTTTTGTTGTTTTTTTTTGTTAGAAACTGATACACACTAAGATTTATTGAACTATTTTAAAATTTTTTTATTGAATTCATTTTTCTATGAATATTGCGAGCTCAATCCGCACAATGAACGCAAACAAAATTTTTTGAATTATATTTTTATAAAAAAAAAAATTATATACGTCCTAAAAATTCAAGCTGAAATGCTAATAGCTCTACAGATTTAAAGGGTTTAATTTTATCGTAGGCGAAAGTGAACTTAAAGAATTTAACGAATTGAAAAGAACTTTTCTATTTTATTCTGTTGAATGTTCATTTTATCTCGTAACAAATACATTTCACACTAAATTTTGTAATTGTATATTAAATCAGCATCGATCTGTGGTTTTTAAAAAAATCTGTATTTAATTAATGCTGAAATTGTATTTACTTGAAGTCGATTTCTTGGTTTTTAAAATTTAATTTTGAGCTAAAACTATTCTTTCTACTTCGAATTGATGAAATTTCTTGGGATATTTATTATTTTTGTTGCCAAAATTCAGAAATAATAATTAGCTAATTATTTTATTAAATACAATAATTTACAAAATTGTACCGAAAATGTCTCAGTAATAGGAAAGTAAAAAGGTACTACTGTGCTAAAAAATCATCCCTGCTACGAAGATGCATAAGAAAATGAATAAAAAAAAGTGTAAAAATAGTGGTAAAAAAGTAAAAAATGTAAACAATTTCATAAAATTGCAAAACAAATAATTACATAGCTGAAAATGTGTATTTCTACGGTGAAAAAGATAATAATTATAATAATAAAGGGGCATTTGCACTGCGACCGTTGGTCTTTTGTGCCCCCAATACGGGTCCGTGTTGGGTGACGATACCATACCTCTGCCAACCTTTAGAGGATCTCCACCAACCCTAAATCCGCAAGGAATTTCAAGATCAGCAGAGGATCCAGAGCTGGCCAATCATGCTCTGGCTCCAGGTACTTTCCCAGTACGCGTCTCCTTGTGTGGATGATTGCTCCGCAGGACTCCAGTAAGTGACCCGGACTTTCTTCCTCCTCATTGAAGGATCTGCAAGAGTCGTCGTTTAAAAGGCCCAACTTCGTGAGATGACCCTCAGTCTACAGTGACCAGTGAGGAACCCCGTTAGAATTCAAAGCCGGTTCTTACTCAGCCCGATACAAGCTTCAAACCGCCTTTTGTTATATTTATCAAGGATTTGGCCTGCCTCAGCCCAGGCAGATCGAACCAATAGTTCGAGCTGTCCACCCGTACTCTTTCTCTGAGCATTTCCCGGATAGTGTGCGCACCTATACCACAGAATGGCTCTGGCCCTGTAAGGGGCGTAGTCGCTCCTTTTCTCGCAGGCTCTTTCAATAGCATGAACTTCTGCTTGGAAAATGCTGGTCAATGTGCCCATTGGCTCGGAGTATTGGCCCAAATGCCCCAGCACCAGTGCCCTTGTTCGTTCTGAATCCATCTGGAAACTAAATTATGGCATTGTCGCGGATACCATATTGTGTGTGTATATTGGACCATTCTTTCTTACTACTGAGCTTCACGTCAAATCTTTTTGTGAAGCTAAATTTTCTCATGTTGTCCCTTGCAGCTAATAGAAGCGAATACTTATTGAATAGGGTGAATTGGTCCGCACGCTCAATACACCTTCCGTACCCTATGCCTTCCTTAGAAAATCTCGCAAGAGTACTGTCAGCTACCTCCCCAATAATAATGTGTAGGGGAGTTAGTTCTAATATTACCTCCAGTGAAGCCGTTAGACAGGTTCTCATTGCCCCGGCTATGCAGACACATGCTAGCCTTTGAACACGTTCTAGTAACTTCCTAGTTATGCCCAGGCTAGTCCTTTTAGCCCACGCTACGGCCCCATAGGTGGTGATTGGTTTCACCATTCTTATGTACATCCCCCGCATTATGCGCGGACTACAATCCCAAGATTTACCAGCTATGATCCTACACCACCAGGCTCCACAGGAGAGGCGAAATCACACCCCCCTGGGGACAAACCCTAGTGGTAACTGCCTCAGTGGTGTTAAAACCGGTTTGATATTCGACAGACCTGGTGCCCAACATCTCCCCGACCCCAATGGCATAGAGTTGTGTTTACCCCCTTCCTTAGCAAGGCATGCCTAACGCTCTCATGCGAGGTGTTGTCAAACGAACCTTCTATGTCGAGGAATGCACATACTACTATTTCCTTTGTTTCCAAGGCCCTTTGTATGTACCCAGACAACTGCAATAGAGCAGTTTCCGTAGACGTGCCCACTCTATATGCATGTTGAAGATAGTTGTCCATTACTTTTTACATTGTTTTTAGAAGAAACGACGTCAAGCAAATGGGTCGAAGGATTTTGGTGGAGTAGGATCCTTCTTTCCCACCTTCGGGATAAAAATAACTTTAGCCCTACGCCAGTTGCTAGGTATGTACCCTAAGGCCAGGCTGCTAGTAGAAATCCTTATAATCTGATGTATAATTTCAGGCCCTTCCTTTTGGAGAAGGGCCGGAAATATGCCATCTACACCTGAAGATTGGTAGCGGTGAAAGGTTCCAATTGCCCACTCAATCCTACTTCTATCACAAATTTTTTTGGCGACCTCCCAATTTTCCCTACTACCTTTACGAACCATAGGAAAGTTCAGTGAATCCGCATTAGGAACGCTGCCTGGGAAGTGAGTTTCAAGTAGCAATTCGACCCGTTGAGACTCATCTTCTGTGAAGGTGCCATCTGCCCATTTGAGAGCCAAAGTAGCTACGTTCCCTGTTTTGGCTACCGCCTTGTACAGCCTCGCCGCTACAGGAGTATCCACTATGGTCTCACAGAAGCCCCTAAAGCTTTTCCTTTTTGCGCTCCTAATTTCTTTACTGTACTTAGTTAGCGTCGTAGTGTAACTCTGTCAGTCCCTGGTTCTCTTAGCTCTATTAAAAAGCTTTCTCGTCGAAGCCCGGAGATTTGACAGCTCATTGCTCCACCACGGCGCATACTTAGTACTACCAGTCCTACTAGGACAACTGAAGTTAAATCACACGATCATAATGTTCGTTAATTGTACTACCTCCTGCTCCAGTTGAGGGTGCTTGCCCGGCGGTCTGCCAGTACTGAGTGCCCCAGAACTAGAATTCACAAAGTCTTTATACTTATCCCAGTTCGTACGCCTGGGGTTCCTTCATGGTACTACGTTTGGTCTACTGCTACCACTATACGATGGTCTGACATTGAGGGCAGGGGTTCGTCCGATACCCTCCAATTGCTAATATGTCTACTGATGCTTTGACTGCACAGTGTTATATCTAACACTTCCTGCCTAACCCTCGTCACAATAGTGGGGCATTCCCCAACATTACGAATTTCTAGGTTAGTGTTATAAATATACTCAAAAAGATACTCTGCCGTTGCAATTCGTTGCAATTCGTGCTACCCCATATCGTGTTATGGGCATTTGCATCGCACCCTTGGAGTAGTGGTATGTGCAGCTTAGTGCAATGCTCCACAAGCCGCTGAACCTGTAGTGGTGGAACTGCCTTCTCATCAACAGGGAAGTACGCCGACGCTATGATCACCGTCCGATCAGTTGCGCCTATATTCATCAGAAACTGAATCGGTACTAGGTCCCTGGTCAGAAATTCTTAAAGACAAAAATACTATGTTTTATCCCACAGTAACATGAACGTCTGGTCCGGATCGGGCTGCGGGGCTGCCCGACACTTCTGGGAGGGCACGCCAGACAGGAGGGTTGGGGCTAGTACCCACGGTTGTTGGCAGGAGACATGCCACGGTCAACCATGCTGGAGGTGCCGGGTCGCCTGAGCCTAAGCGTGCGGCTGGGCGATCTGTCATGGCCGGTATGGCACGACAGGTGGGGCTAGCACCCATCAAAGCTATGAGGGGGAGGCAGCGTTTTACTCCCATTCTTTCGGAGCCGGGTCAACTGGTGGTAAAGGGGACCCATTTCGTGAAGGCCTTAGCGGGTGCGGAACGAGGTGGTACATCCGATAACTCCGGAGGGGCTTGGCGCCGAGTAAGGCCAGGAAGAGGTCGGATCAGCATCGGGCTCAGCCTGGTAATGATCCCTCAGCGGATGGGCCCCACAAAAGGGGCAACAAAACGCTGACTCCTCCTCAGACGTATAACACCTAGGATTGCGGGTTTTATCGAGTTGGCCTCTCTAGATCCGCCATCTTTAGTTTTAAGCAGGGGTACCTCGAGAAGGAAGTGACTCTACGTCACACATGGCCGGTCTTAGGAAGCACTGTCCCACGACACGCACTTTCTTTGACTTACCAACCTCAGCTCAGTGGCCTTTATCAGTAAGCCTTGACCTCAAGATAAAACAATATAAACATAAATAACATTTATGCGGTTCAAATTGAATAAAATCAAACTGAACAACGGTGATAAAGCCGATTTGATCCAATGGGCGTGCTGTGATTGCTACAGGGTTGCCTTTTGCTCCTTTTAATGATCCGAAAGTCACACTGAAGAGACGCCAGTTCGGTGCTGGGTGCCCTTGGTGCTATACTGGAAGCTGGAAGAGCTGCAGGCTGGTCGTTTTGAGGAGGTTTACAAAATGATTCGGTATCTGTTGGAAAAAAATGAATTGCGGAGGACACCTTCCACGAAGGATGAGAATGCAGACAAGAAAAGATTTGGCGCCCGAGGCTGTCACATCAAAGATATCGATGAGAAGTTTGGCAAGTGCAGTTTCTGATTCAATTGAACGAGGCGCAACGTTGTTGTCCTCAACATGTGATGGAGAATAATGTAATTTGTTGAACTTTTATATTTTAGTTTGATTCAATTGAAATTTTATTTTGAGAAAACAATATTTAATATTTGTGGACGCTGAGCACAATGAATTTTGAGAAATGACAGATTTGAAAATAATCATTATACTATTACGAGATTGGGTATTTTTGCTGAACGTTTCTTTTGATGTAGACGATATGTTATAAATTTTCAATGCCAATTCCCAATGATTATTTGAAATAACTACTTCCATCTAAAATAAATCTATCAGAAAAGTTACGTTTGGTTTATCAAAAAACCTACGTTTGGTATCAAAATTTAGCAGGGTAGTGTTGGCATTAATATAATTAATAAAGAATTTCCAAAATGCTAAGTATATTCTGTAAGTATATTCTGTAAGTGTTCAAAGTTAAAAAAACAGTAAAGTTAACAATGAAATGTAAATTTATGAAACTATCTCAGAAATGTTTTTTTGGAATGATTGAGTTACAGTGAGTGTAAGTGTTTAAATTTGAACCGACATCTTTCGAAATGGCCCTTAAACGACTCCATTGAGATACGGTTGTTTCAGAGACAAAAAATTACAACCCCTGTCCTGATCGGAAGATCACTTCCTGAGGCTGAGGGGAAGAGCTCCTGCCAAGATCTACAAGGTGCACTCTGGCGCATCCCAGATATGACTGGAGCCGCTTCCTCAGATCAGAGAGGACACATGACGTGGCTGCCTAACCAAACCAATGCACACCACAAGAACTTCACTTTGTAATTACCCTACGGACCCTTTCAAGACTGGGCATTTCATGACGCATTATCTTACTATAAATTATTTGATGTCTGCAATTATATTAGGGCGATTCATTTAAAGTGGGAGACCCCTCTGAAACGATTCAGTTGTGCAGATGAGCAGTCAAAATATATGAAATTTGACAGTTCTTTTAAGCTACTGCGCGTTTTCGAGGGGTTTCCCACTTTAAATGAATACCCTTATTACAATATACAATTAATAAAATTAAATTTCTTTACTCCCCAATATTATCAATCACTTCTGCAATGGAGTGTAGAATTTTGAACTCAGCTTATTGAAAAATGACCGATGAAGAAAACTATATAAAACTAGAGAGTGGACTATCTTCGGCTATACCGAAGCTGAAATACCCCCACACTGTAGGAAGAAGTACCTCGAACATAAAAAAATGTGGTCTCAAGACCCTATTTTGACCCAATTATAGGTGGTTTTGGAGCCCGGTCCATGTCCAAAATCCATTTCTGAAAATTTCCAATCAAATCCACCAAAACAAATAAAATTGGTCTCAAGACCCCATTTAGACCCTTATATATGTGGCTTCGGAACCTCCGACCATGTCAAAAATACGTTTCTAAACATTTCCAATCGAATACAGCAATAAAAAAGACTTGAACAATTTTTACCTTTTTTTCGGTGTATGCGAGCCACGCCCAGTTTTTGTCCGATTTGGCTGATTCTCGAACTTGATCTCAGTATTCACGAGAAAAACATGTACCCAAAGTTTCAAGTCCATATCTCCAAAACTGCGACCGCTATCGTGCGGACGGACAGACGGACAGACGGTCAGACGGACAGACGGACAGACGGACGGACAGACAGACGGACATCGCTAAATCGACTCAAGAGGTGAGGCTGATCAAGAATATATATACTTTTCCATACCGGACACGCCTCCTTATGGGCGTTACAAACGTTGTGACAAAGTGAGTATACCCTGCCACAGTGTGTGTGGGGGTATAAATATAAAATATTAATTGAAGTTATAACTTTTTATTTATTATTTATTATCATTTGAAGATTATGTGAAATTAGTGGTGAGCACGAAAACAGAATCAAAACAAAAGAAAAAATCTGGTGGGGAGTTTCTAAAATCAGCTGAGCTCTGGTGTTGAGTTTCTATCACCAGCTGAGCTGTGGTGGTGAATAAAATTAATAATTTTCACGCACTCCATTAAAGAAATTTCATTTTTTCACGCACACCAGTAAACAAATTTCCTGTCACTTCACTCATATTTCCTCTCGCTCAAGCAGAGAGTCGCCTCTGTATACTCTGTACTAATAGTGCGTTCAGATCGAGCCGAAATGTGGGTTTCAGCTATTTGGAGTTCTCGACCGAAATGCGAAAAATTCAGTACTAAAAATAACAAAATGAAACCATATTTTTTTTCCGGTTTCGCATTGACCCCGATAAATGAGATGGTTTCGGTGTACCGTTGTTATGTAAGTAGCATCTCCTTTGATGTTTTCTTGAAAAAATAGTCGATAATTAAAAAAATAAAATTGTCCACCCCAATTAAATCAAAATGTAAATAGAAAAAAATGTTGAAAATTGTTAAAATTTGTTTTTGGGACTATTTTTAATGGGTCAAAAGTGAGAGATGTAATGAAAATATTGCAATAAAGACCCTCTTTTTCGTTATTGTTTTGACGTTTAATGGGTATTTAATTCATGCGGAATTTCGGAGTGCAACAGTTGCCGACAAAAAATACCAGTTTAAATTTTCAATAATAACACAGGCCGACATGGTTTTACTTCTATATTCTCGTATAGTTTTTATATATAAATGGGGCATTCGAAACACAGTTTTTGGCCATCACGTCAGGTTTTTTGCGAAATGGCAAAAATGCAAAATCTTATCTTTGCGTCGTTTTTATACTATAACTCTTGAAATAATGTAGCACCAAAATTCGTCTATAGCACTTTTGACAGACAATCAAATACCCAACAACTTATATTATATAATTTTTTTCAATTTAAGCTGAACTAACAAAGCTATATTATAGGGCTCCTGTTATTCGAATAATCGATTACCCGAATAAACCGGATACCCAACTATTCGAGTATTACTATTTGATTAGAAGTTGATATTCGAATATTATGAATTTAAAAAACGAAATCTTCAATGACCCGCTCAAAAGAGAAATTATATGCAATGTGCGAAGCTTAGCGAATTCAATTTCGTTTGTAATTTTCGTGTTGGCTGTTGAAACTTTTACTTTTGATTTCGATTTGTTCTCTTATTCGGTTAACCGAATATGAACGGTTAACCGACTAGTCGACAGTGAACGGTTAATCGAATAGTCGAAGCTGAGCGACTAATCGAATATCACTAACCGAATAGTATTCGTACAAACGGTTACTAATCGGACGTTCGGTTAACCGGTTTTTTATTATTCGAATAATTTCAAAAGCCCTACCTTAAAGTAAAATAAATCGATTTTTTGGGAAAAAAATTTGTAACTTTTCAAGTTACAATTCAAGTAGACTAGAATTGTATCTTTAAAAAATGTCATTCTGTGATGTTCTTTGAAAAATTCTCTACAAGTTTGCTATACAAAAGTTTTCCGTCAGCCGTCAGACGGCTAAATAACGGTCTTGAAGTAATAAATGAATTTAAAATTATATTATTGAATAATAAAAAATTTAATAAAAAAGAGTAAAAAACTAGTTTTTTAAATTTTACCCTTTAAGCGACTAAAATGCTGAAAATAAATTACCTTTAAATTAATTCCCGCAATTTCGATTTAAAATTAAGGGTTTTTGGCTGGTTTGTTCCTAATGTCAGATTTTGAAGTGGCCAAAAAACCCTTAACTTTAAATCGAAATTGCGAAAAATAATTTAAAGGGAATTTATTTTCTGGTTTTTAGTCGGTTAAAGGGTTATATTTTAAAAAACTAGTTTTTTACTCTTTTTTATTTTCCTCTTTTTTTAAAAAAATTTGTTTACCCCTTACAAAAAAAAATGTTCCCTCCTTTTTATACCCTACACCTCATGAGGTATGGGTATATTCACTTTGGTCTGATGTTTGTAACACCAAGAAGGAGACGTGTCCGGCGTCAGCATCACCTCCTGAGTTGATTTAGCCCTATCCGCCTGTCCGTCAGTCCGTCTGTCCGTCTATCCGTCTGTCCGTCTGTCCGTCTTCTTTTCTTGTAAACACGATTGCAGGAGCTAGAAGAAAGCTAGGGATCCCAAATTTTGTATCTATCCTTCTTAGGCCCTAGAAGGAGTTGGTATTGAAAATGGGCGGAATTGGTCGACTGCCACGGCTACCTCCCTGTCTGTCCGTCTGTCCATCCTCTTTTCTTGTAAACACGATTGCAGGTGCTAGAAGAAAGCTAGGGATCCCAAATTTTGTATTTATCCTTCTTAGGCCCTAAAAGGAGTTGGTATTGCAAATAGGCGAAATCGGTCGACTGCCACGCCTACTATAAGTGAAAATCGTGTTTTTACCGAAATTTTAAGATTTCATCAAAACAGTATGAAATTTTGTGTAGTGGGGTTTTCGGGGTCGCTGATTTCGTATTTGATGTCGGAATTTAAAAATTCAAGATGGCGGAATTAATATGGCGGCCGAAATTTTAAGATTTCATCAAAACAGTATGAAATTTTGTATAGTGGGGTTTTTGGGGTCGCTGATTTCGAATTTGATGTCGCATTTTCAAAATTCAAGATAGCGGATACAATATGGCCGAGTAGGTGTAGGGTATATATAAGTCGGCTTGCCCGACTGAAACTTACTCACTTTTTTCCCTTTTTTATTTTTTTCCCGAATGCGAACGTAAGTACAAAATTTTGGTCCCGTAGCTTAAAAAATACGAACGTTAGTTCATTGCGAAATTTAAAAAGGCTCCATCCCCCTCCCCTTTATCCCCACACCCCCGTTAAAGGGTTATTTTGTCAATAAGAACCCACCTACCAAATTTCATCATTGTAGCTCGAAGGAATCGGAAGTTATGGCATGTTTAAGAAAATGGGGTTTGA
This sequence comes from Heteromyza rotundicornis, assembly GCA_951394025.1. NCBI lineage: Eukaryota > Metazoa > Arthropoda > Insecta > Diptera > Heleomyzidae > Heteromyza > Heteromyza rotundicornis. The sequence goes on along the minus strand of OX596010.1, from coordinate 50,034,801 downwards.
GTCCCCCACGGCCCCCTACGCCTTTTTCATTACAGGTAATGAAAATTTCATTGCAATGGTAATGAAATTACCATTATTTCATTGCGATAGTAATGATAATGAAGTAATGAAATTTCCATTACTTCATTACCTATCTGCCCCAATTGCGTTTTTGCCATTTTTTGGGCGAATGATGCCAAGTTTAATTGTAGCTTGTATGATTCATGTCAGTTGGGATTAGGATAGTTTCTGAGTGCGTCCTTGGACATTTTATGGAAGAATCATGTCAGGTGGGATTAGGACAGCTTCTAAGTGCGTCCATGGACATTTTTTGTGTGAATCATGTCAGGTGGGATTAGGACAGCTTCTGAGTGCGTCCTTGGACATTTTTTGGGTGAATCATGTCAGGTGGGATTAGGACAGCTTCTGAGTGCGTCCTTGGACATTTTTTGGGTGAATCATGTCAGGTGGGATTAGGACAGCTTCTGAGTGCGTTCTTGGACATTTTTTGGGTGAATTATGTCAGTTGGGATTATAACAGCTTTTGAGTGCGTCCTTGGATATTTTTTGGATGAATCATGTCAGGTGGGATTAGGACAGCTTCTGAGTGCGTCCTTGGACATTTTTTGGGTGAATCATGTCAGTTGGGATTATAACAGCTTTTGAGTGCTGACATGATTCACCCAAAAAATGTCCAAGGACGCACTCAGAAGCTGTCCTAATCCCACCTGACATGATTCATCCATAAAATGTCCAAGGACGCGCTCAAAAGCTGTTATAATCCCAACTAACATGATTCACCCAAAAAATGTCCAAGGACGCACTCAGAAGCTGTCCTAATCGCAACTGACATTAATCATCCATAAAATGACCATGGACACACTTGATGGTAGCTACAAATAAACTTGGCATGATTTGGCAAAAAAGTGTCAAAAACGCAATCGGGGCAGATAGGTAATGAAGTAATGAAGTAATAGAAATTTCGATAGTAATGATAATTCATTACTATCGCAATGAAATAATGGTAATTTCATTACCATTGCAATGAAATTTTCATTACTTCATTACCATTACCATTAAAATTACCATTGCAGTAATGGTAATGGTAATGAAATAAAATTTCATTACCTGTAATGATAATGGTAATGGTAATGGTCGCTCAATTTCCCAAGTCTGATACCGACATATATATATATATAGTCAAGCAAGTTAATATAAAGGTTATAAAAAATATTTCTACTTACATAATAGTGCATTCAGATTGAGCCGAAAAGCTAAGTTTTTAGCTATTATCAGCGTTTCGATTTAAACGCGAAAAATTCAGAGGGTATCGCAGTACATTAGAGCTGTTATTGATTTTTTTTTAATTTTTACGAAATTGTTTTTTTATTAATTCCAGGAGGCTTTTACCAAAAATGATTAATTATGATTTTTTTCTCGTATTTTTCTTGATCTAAAACGGACTTAAAATTGGTGTTTTTTTTCCCATACAAGTTTAAGCCCGTTTTGGCAAAATTTAGGTCCTTTGCCGGTTTGCCGTTATCGGATCGGCTTGAAATTTCAAACTTAAGTGTATTGGTTTGTAATGAACCTTTTTCGAAGTGAAGCCGTCGGTGTCCAGGGTTCGTTGCAAAAATTTATTGATTGAAACCAGCTGCAGACAAATTTCTGTGTATAAATGTTTTTCACAGGGGTTTTAGTTATTCTGTAAATTTATGATTCTCTATTTTCTCATATGTTTCTTTACAATCTAGTTTTCTTATGTTCTATCATCCCGTGTTGGTTACCGGTACACTAGCGTTTTCTGTAGTATCCTCCCTCAGAGCGTCCGTCTGAGGCGGGGCCTAATTGCGCGAGTAGGAAATGCCAAGAAACTGTTCTGGCAATTGATGCTCATAGGTCGGTACTATGGGATAAACTAACTGACCTAATTTTCACAAGCGACTTGGAACGTACGAGCCACGCTGGTGAAAAACCTACAGTCAGGGGGAGAGGGCTACAGCCTCTCGTCTGCTGGCAGGGTTCTACAAACGTGGGGGGGGGGGACGAATCATACCACACGGTTGCTGCCAGGGATTGGGAAAAATAGCGAGGAATAACGCCACACGATTGCTGCCGACGATTCTATAGGAATTAGGGAAAGAGTTTAAAATCACGCCACACAATTGTTGGCGAAGATTAAGGGAAAAGAGCAATGAATCACGCCACGCTATTGCTGGCGAAGATTTTGCGGGATTAGGAAAAGAGCGAGAAGTCATACCACGCGGTTGCTGGCGATTATTCTGTAGTATTAATGGGAAAGAGCAAGGAATCACGCCACGCGATTGCTGGCGAAGATTTTGCGGGATTTGGAAAGAGTGAGAAATCACACCGTACTCACGAACGATTATGCGCGAACTCAGTTTCTGGTGTGGTCGTCTTAACAGCCAGAATCGAACTGAAACTTTGGTGTGATGCTCTCAACAGCCAAAGATAATCTCGCTTGTTGTGATGAGGTCGACACCCAAAACCAAACTGCATAATTATTTTCTGCTGGCCGATCTTCAGACCATTTCGCAGACTCCAGCGCCGATCAAAATCTTGCGTTGCCTTGCTGAGTGAAGTTGGTGGCCGTTCGTTGTGCTAGTGTCCTCAGCGCTTTTTCTAAATTCTTTTTTTTTTTTTTTTGTTTAATTAGATTATTTATTGAATTATCTAATAATATTTACTTAGATCTAACAATAGTGTTTCAATGTTTTTATACCCCCACACTCACTGTGGCAGGGTATACGCACATTGAGACAACGTTTGTAACGCCCATGAGGAGGCGTGTCCGGTATGGAAAAGTATATATATTCTTGGTCAGCATCACCGCCGGAGTCGATTAAGCCATGTCCGTCTGTCCGTCCGTCCGTCTGTCCGTCTGTCCGTCTGTCTACACGATTGTCTACACGATTGCGGTCGCAGATATCGACTTGAAATTTTGGGAATATGTTTTTTACTTCAAAAGTAAGAGCAAATTCAAATATCAGCCAAATCGGACCAAAACTAGGGTGGGCTCCCATATCAAAAAAAAAATTATTTTTTTCTAATTTTTTTTATTGTTGTATTTGATAGGAAATATTTAGAAACGTATTTTTGACATGGTCCGAAATCATATATATAAGGGTCAAAATGGGGTAAATTTTTTTTTGTGGATTCGATTGGAAATTTTTAGAAACGAATTTTGGATATGGTCCGAGGCTCCAAAACCACCTGTAAATGGCTCAAAATGGGGTATTGAGACCAAATTTGTTTATGTCCGAGGTACTTCTAAATTCCTACTATGTGGGGGTATTTCAGCTTCGGCATAGCCGAATATAGTCCACTCTCTAGTTTTTTTTTTAAATTCACTTAAATCGATATCGCGTATTGTCATCGCCTAAACTCCATTGAATTTGGCAATGCGGAGTTGTCGTAACTAATATATGGAGAATATATTAGTTTCCTTTGAGACGTGAGGGATTCAGAGGTCTCAGTAAATTCCAAGCTAGAATATTTGGATGAAACGTGAGCTTCTGCTTGTACTTCGAGGTAAGTTTCGGAATTTCGTCTATTACTGCAGGAATATTCAAATCATTGTGGATGTTTGCATTTCTTATAAGCCAAGGGCTCTGGCAATTTGTCTCAGAATTTTAGATTGGACTCTCTGAAGTTTTTCCATGTCCGAGGGAGAGGCAGTGCCCCAGAGCTCAATTCCATATGTCCATATGGGTTTATTATACTTTTGTATATTTGGACTTTGTATGTGAGATTTAGCTTAGATGCATTTGAGATTAGCCAATTCAGCTTCAATTGTTTAAGTTTAATCTGGGTGATTTCGGATTGAATGTGCTTATGCCATGTGAGTCGGAGATCGAGGTGCATTCCAAGATACTTTGTTTCGGAACTTTCTGGGACAACTTGGACGTTTATCTTCATAGCAGGATACGTGCCCCTTCTTAGGGTGAAGATTACGTGGCAGCTTTTGGATTCGTTGACTTTGATTTTCCATAGTGGTAGCCAATTACTTAGAGTGTCCACATGTTTTTGTTGTCCTCAACATATGATGGAGAATAATGTAATTTGTTGAACTTTTATATTTTAGTTTGATTCAATTGAAATTTTATTTTGAGAAAACAATATTTAATATTTGTGGACGCTGAGCACAATGAATTTTGAGAAATGACAGATTTGAAAATAATCATTATACTATTACGAGATTGGGTATTTTTGCTGAACGTTTCTTTTGATGTAGACGATATGTTATAAATTTTCAATGCCAATTCCCAATGATTATTTGAAATAACTACTTCCATCTAAAATAAATCTATCAGAAAAGTTACGTTTGGTTTATCAAAAAACCTACGTTTGGTATCAAAATTTAGCAGGTAGTAGTGTTGGCATTAATATAATTAATAAAGAATTTCCAAAATGCTAAGTATATTCTTTAAGTATATTCTGTAAGTGTTCAAAGTTCAAAAAACAGTAAAGTTAACAATAAAATGTAAATTTATGAAACTATCTCAGAAATGTTTTTTTTGGAATGATTGAGTTACAGTGAGTGTAAGTGTTTAAATTTGAACCGACATCTTTCGAAATGGCCCTTAAACGACTCCATTGAGATACGGTTGTTTCAGAGACAAAAAATTACAACCCCTGTCCTGATCGGAAGATCACTTCCTGAGGCTGAGGGGAAGAGCTCCTGCCAAGATCTACAAGGTGCACTCTGGCGCAACCCAGATATGACTGGAGCCGCTTCCTCAGATCAGAGAGGACACATGACGTGGCTGCCTAACCAAACCAATGCACACCACAAGAACTTCACTTTGTAATTACCCTACGGACCCTTTCAAGACTGGGCATTTCATGACGCATTATCTTACTATAAATTATTTGATGTCTGCAATTATATTAGGGCGATTCATTTAAAGTGGGAGACCCCTCTGAAACGATTCAGTTGTGCAGATGAGCAGTCAAAATATATGAAATTTGACAGTTCTTTTAAGCTACTGCGCGTTTTCGAGGGGTTTCCCACTTTAAATGAATACCCTTATTACAATATACAATTAATAAAATTAAATTTCTTTACTCCCCAATATTATCAATCACTTCTGCAATGGAGTGTAGAATTTTGAACTCAGCTTATTGAAAAATGACCGATGAAGAAAACTATATAAAACTAGAGAGTGGACTATCTTCGGCTATACCGAAGCTGAAATACCCCCACACTGTAGGAAGAAGTACCTCGAACATAAAAAAATGTGGTCTCAAGACCCTATTTTGACCCAATTATAGGTGGTTTTGGAGCCCGGTCCATGTCCAAAATCCATTTCTGAAAATTTCCAATCAAATCCACCAAAACAAATAAAATTGGTCTCAAGACCCCATTTAGACCCTTATATATGTGGCTTCGGAACCTGCGAGCCACGCCCAGTTTTTGTCCGATTTGGCTGATTCTCGAACTTGATCTCAGTATTCACGAGAAAAACATGTACCCAAAGTTTCAAGTCCATATCTCCAAAACTGCGACCGTTATCGTGCGGACGGACAGACGGACAGACGGTCAGACGGACAGACGGACAGACGGACGGACAGACAGACGGACATCGCTAAATCGACTCAGGAGGTGAGGCTGATCAAGAATATATATACTTTTCCATACCGGACACGCCTCCTTATGGGCGTTACAAACGTTGTGACAAAGTGAGTATACCCTGCCACAGTGTGTGTGGGGGTATAAATATAAAATATTAATTGAAGTTATAACTTTTTATTTATTATTTATTATCATTTGAAGATTATGTGAAATTAGTGGTGAGCACGAAAACAGAATCAAAACAAAAGAAAAAATCTGGTGGGGAGTTTCTAAAATCAGCTGAGCTCTGGTGTTGAGTTTCTATCACCAGCTGAGCTGTGGTGGTGAATAAAATTAATAATTTTCACGCACTCCATTAAAGAAATTTCATTTTTTCACGCACACCAGTAAACAAATTTCCTGTCACTTCACTCATATTTCCTCTCGCTCAAGCAGAGAGTCGCCTCTGTATACTCTGTACTAATAGTGCGTTCAGATCGAGCCGAAATGTGGGTTTCAGCTATTTGGAGTTCTCGACCGAAATGCGAAAAATTCAGTACTAAAAATAACAAAATGAAACCATATTTTTTTTCCGGTTTCGCATTGACCCCGATAAATGAGATGGTTTCGGTGTACCGTTGTTATGTAAGTAGCATCTCCTTTGATGTTTTCTTGAAAAAATAGTCGATAATTAAAAAAATAAAATTGTCCACCCCAATTAAATCAAAATGTAAATAGAAAAAAATGTTGAAAATTGTTAAAATTTGTTTTTGGGACTATTTTTAATGGGTCAAAAGTGAGAGATGTAATGAAAATATTGCAATAAAGACCCTCTTTTTCGTTATTGTTTTGACGTTTAATGGGTATTTAATTCATGCGGAATTTCGGAGTGCAACAGTTGCCGACAAAAAATACCAGTTTAAATTTTCAATAATAACACAGGCCGACATGGTTTTACTTCTATATTCTCGTATAGTTTTTATATATAAATGGGCCATTCGAAACACAGTTTTTGGCCATCACGTCAGGTTTTTTGCGAAATGGCAAAAATGCAAAATCTTATCTTTGCGTCGTTTTTATACTATAACTCTTGAAATAATGTAGCACCAAAATTCGTCTATAGCACTTTTGACAGACAATCAAATACCCAACAACTTATATTATATAATTTTTTTCAATTTAAGCTGAACTAACAAAGCTATATTATAGGGCTCCTGTTATTCGAATAATCGATTACCCGAATAAACCGGATACCCAACTATTCGAGTATTACTATTTGATTAGAAGTTGATATTCGAATATTATGAATTTAAAAAACGAAATCTTCAATGACCCGCTCAAAAGAGAAATTATATGCAATGTGCGAAGCTTAGCGAATTCAATTTCGTTTGTAATTTTCGTGTTGGCTGTTGAAACTTTTACTTTTGATTTCGATTTGTTCTCTTATTCGGTTAACCGAATATGAACGGTTAACCGACTAGTCGACAGTGAACGGTTAATCGAATAGTCGAAGCTGAGCGACTAATCGAATATCACTAACCGAATAGTATTCGTACAAACGGTTACTAATCGGACGTTCGGTTAACCGGTTTTTTATTATTCGAATAATTCCAAAAGCCCTACCTTAAAGTAAAATAAATCGATTTTTTTGGGAAAAAAATTTGTAACTTTTCAAGTTACAATTCAAGTAGACTAAAAAATGTCATTCTGTGATGTTCTTTGAAAAATTCTCTACAAGTTTGCTATACAAAAGTTTTCCGTCAGCCGTCAGACGGCTAAATAACGGTCTTGAAGTAATAAATGAATTTAAAATTATATTATTGAATAATAAAAAATTTAATAAAAAAGAGTAAAAAACTAGTTTTTTAAATTTTACCCTTTAAGCGACTAAAATGCTGAAAATAAATTACCTTTAAATTAATTCCCGCAATTTCGATTTAAAATTAAGGGTTTTTGGCTGGTTTGTTCCTAATGTCAGATTTTGAAGTGGCCAAAAAACCCTTAACTTTAAATCGAAATTGCGAAAAATAATTTAAAGGGAATTTATTTTCTGGTTTTTAGTCGGTTAAAGGGTTATATTTTAAAAAACTAGTTTTTTACTCTTTTTTATTTTCCTCTTTTTTTAAAAAAATTTGTTTACCCCTTACAAAAAAAAATGTTCCCTCCTTTTTATACCCTACACCTCATGAGGTATGGGTATATTCACTTTGGTCTGATGTTTGTAACACCAAGAAGGAGACGTGTCCGGCGTCAGCGTCACCTCCTGAGTTGATTTAGCCCTATCCGTCTGTCCGTCAGTCCGTCTGTCCGTCTATCCGTCTGTCCGTCTGTCCGTCTTCTTTTCTTGTAAACACGATTGCAGGAGCTAGAAGAAAGCTAGGGATCCCAAATTTTGTATCTATCCTTCTTAGGCCCTAGAAGGAGTTGGTATTGAAAATGGGCGGAATTGGTCGACTGCCACGGCTACCTCCCTGTCTGTCCGTCTGTCCTCCTCTTTTCTTGTAAACACGATTGCAGGTGCTAGAAGAAAGCTAGGGATCCCAAATTTTGTATTTATCCTTCTTAGGCCCTAGAAGGAGTTGGTATTGCAAATAGGCGAAATCGGTCGACTGCCACGCCTACTATGAGTGAAAATCGTGTTTTTACCGAAATTTTAAGATTTCATCAAAACAGTATGAAATTTTGTGTAGTGGGGTTTTCGGGGTCGCTGATTTCGTATTTGATGTCGGAATTTAAAAATTCAAGAAGGCGGAATTAATATGGCGGCCGAAATTTTAAGATTTCATCAAGACAGTATGAAATTTTGTATAGTGGGGTTTTTGGGGTCGCTGATTTCGAATTTGATGTCGCATTTTCAAAATTCAAGATAGCGGATACAATATGGCCGAGTAGGTGTAGGGTATATATAAGTCGGCTTGCCCGACTGAAACTTACTCACTTTTTTCCCTTTTTTTATTTTTTTCCCGAATGCGAACGTAAGTACAAAATTTTGGTCCCGTAGCTTAAAAAATACGAACGTTAGTTCATTGCGAAATTTAAAAAGGCTCCATCCCCCTCCCCTTTATCCCCACATCCCCGTTAAAGGGTTATTTTGTCAATAAGAACCCACCTACCAAATTTCATCATTGTAGCTCGAAGGAATCGGAAGTTATGGCATGTTTAAGAAAAAGGGGTTTGAGTCCCCCACGGCCCCCTACGCCTCTGATGGACCCCAAAATTTAATGGAATGCATTGTCACCGGAGTTCTATCATTGTTCCAAATTTCAGCCATGTGGAAGTGTATGAAAAAGCTCGCCACAGATTTGAGGATATATATACCGACCAGACTTGTAAAGTAATGAAATTTTCATTACGCATTACCATTACCATTACCATTACCATTACAGGTAATGAAAATTTCATTGCAATGGTAATGAAATTACCATTATTTCATTGCGATAGTAATGATAATGAAGTAATGAAATTTCCATTACTTCATTACCTATCTGCCCCAATTGCGTTTATGCCATTTTTTTGGGCGAATGATGCCAAGTTTAATTGTAGCTTGTATGATTCATGTCAGTTGGGATTAGGACAGTTTCTGAGTGCGTCCTTGGACATTTTATGGAAGAATCATGTCAGGTGGGATTAGGACAGCTTCTAAGTGCGTCCATGGACATTTTTTGTGTGAATCATGTCAGGTGGGATTAGGACAGCTTCTGAGTGCGTCCTTGGACATTTTTTGGGTGAATCATGTCAGGTGGGATTAGGACAGCTTCTGAGTGCGTCCTTGGACATTTTTTGGGTGAATCATGTCAGGTGGGATTAGGACAGCTTCTGAGTGCGTTCTTGGACATTTTTTGGGTGAATTATGTCAGTTGGGATTATAACAGCTTTTGAGTGCGTCCTTGGATATTTTTTGGATGAATCATGTCAGGTGGGATTAGGACAGCTTCTGAGTGCGTCCTTGGACATTTTTTGGGTGAATCATGTCAGTTGGGATTATAACAGCTTTTGAGTGCTGACATGATTCACCCAAAAAATGTCCAAGGACGCACTCAGAAGCTGTCCTAATCCCACCTGACATGATTCATCCATAAAATGTCCAAGGACGCGCTCAAAAGCTGTTATAATCCCAACTAACATGATTCACCCAAAAAATGTCCAAGGACGCACTCAGAAGCTGTCCTAATCGCAACTGACATTAATCATCCATAAAATGACCATGGACACACTTGATGGTAGCTACAATTAAACTTGGCATGATTTGCCAAAAAAGTGTCAAAAACGCAATCGGGGCAGATAGGTAATGAAGTAATGAAGTAATAGAAATTTCATTACTTCATTATCATTACTATCGCAATGAAATAATGGTAATTTCATTACCATTGCAATGAAATTTTCATTACTTCATTACCATTACCATTACAATTACCATTGCAGTAATGGTAATGGTAATGAAATAAAATTTCATTACCTGTAATGATAATGGTAATGGTAATGGTCGCTCAATTTCCCAAGTCTGATACCGACATATATATATATATAGTCAAGCAAGTTAATATAAAGGTTATAAAAAATATTTCTACTTACATAATAGTGCATTCAGATTGAGCCGAAAAGCTAAGTTTTTAGCTATTATCAGCGTTTCGATTTAAACGCGAAAAATTCAGAGGGTATCGCAGTACATTAGAGCTGTTATTGATTTTTTTTTAATTTTTACGTAATTGTTTTTTTATTAATTCCAGGAGGCTTTTACCAAAAATGATTAATTATGATTTTTTTCTCGTATTTTTCTTGATCTAAAACGGACTTAAAATTGGTGTTTTTTTTCCCATACAAGTTTAAGCCCGTTTTGGCCAAATTTAGGTCCTTTGCCGGTTTGCCGTTATCGGATCGGCTTGAAATTTCAAACTTAAGTGTATTGGTTTGTAATGAACCTTTTTCGAAGTGAAGCCGTCGGTGTCCAGGGTTCGTTGCAAAAATTTATTGATTGAAACCAGGTGCAGACAAATTTCTGTGTATAAATGTTTTTCACAGGGGTTTTAGTTATTCTGTAAATTTATGATTCTCTATTTTCTCATATGTTTCTTTACAATCTAGTTTTCTTATGTTCTATCATCCCGTGTTGGTTACCGGTACACTAGCGTTTTCTGTCGTATCCTCCCTCAGAGCGTCCGTCTGAGGCGGGGCCTAATTGCGCGAGTAGGAAATGCCAAGAAACTGTTCTGGCAATTGATGCTCATAGGTCGGTACTATGGGATAAACTAACTGACCTAATTTTCACAAGCGACTTGGAACGTACGAGCCACGCTGGTGAAAAACCTACAGTCAGGGGGAGAGGGCTACAGCCTCTCGTCTGCTGGCAGGGTTCTACAAACGTGGGGGGGGGACGAATCATACCACACGGTTGCTGCCAGGGATTGGGAAAAATAGCGAGGAATAACGCCACACGATTGCTGCCGACGATTCTATAGGAATTAGGGAAAGAGTTTAAAATCACGCCACACAATTGTTGGCGAAGATTAAGGGAAAAGAGCAATGAATCACGCCACGCTATTGCTGGCGAAGATTTTGCGGGATTAGGAAAAGAGCGAGAAGTCATACCACGCGGTTGCTGGCGATTATTCTGTAGTATTAATGGGAAAGAGCAAGGAATCACGCCACGCGATTGCTGGCGAAGATTTTGCGGGATTTGGAAAGAGTGAGAAATCACACCGTACTCACGAACGATTATGCGCGAACTCAGTTTCTGGTGTGGTCGTCTTAACAGCCAGAATCGAACTGAAACTTTGGTGTGATGCTCTCCTGCTGGCCGATCTTCAGACCATTTCGCAGACTCCAGCGCCGATCAAAATCTTGCGTTGCCTTGCTGAGTGAAGTTGGTGGCCGTTCGTTGTGCTAGTGTCCTCAGCGCTTTTTCTAAATTCTTTTTTTTTTTTTTTTGTTTAATTAGATTATTTATTGAATTATCTAATAATATTTACTTAGATCTAACAATAGTGTTTCAATGTTTTTATACCCCCACACTCACTGTGGCAGGGTATACGCACATTGAGACAACGTTTGTAACGCCCATGAGGCGTGTCCAGTATGGAAAAGTATATATATTCTTGGTCAGCATCACCGCCGGAGTCGATTAAGCCATGTCCGTCTGTCCGTCCGTCCGTCTGTCCGTCTGTCCGTCTGTCTACACGATTGTCTACACGATTGCGGTCGCAGATATCGACTTGAAATTTTGGGAATATGTTTTTTACTTCAAAAGTAAGAGCAAATTCAAATATCAGCCAAATCGGACCAAAACAAGGGTGGGCTCCCATATCAAAAAAAAAATTATTTTTTTCTAATTTTTTTTATTGTTGTATTTGATAGGAAATGTTTAGAAACGTATTTTTGACATGGTCCGAAATCATATATATAAGGGTCAAAATGGGGTAAATTTTTTTTTGTGGATTCGATTGGAAATTTTTAGAAACGAATTTTGGATATGGTCCGAGGCTCCAAAACCACCTGTAAATGGCTCAAAATGGGGTATTGAGACCAAATTTGTTTATGTCCGAGGTACTTCTAAATTCCTACTATGTGGGGGTATTTCAGCTTCGGCATAGCCGAATATAGTCCACTCTCTAGTTTTTTTTTTAAATTCACTTAAATCGATATCGCGTATTGGCATCGCCTAAACTCCATTGAATTTGGCAATGCGGAGTTGTCGTAACTAATATATGGAGAATATATTAGTTTCCTTTGAGACGTGAGGGATTCAGAGGTCTCAGTAAATTCCAAGCTAGAATATTTGGATGAAACGTGAGCTTCTGCTTGTACTTCGAGGTAAGTTTCGGAATTTCGTCTATTACTGCAGGAATATTCAAATCATTGTGGATGTTTGCATTTCTTATAAGCCAAGGGCTCTGGCAATTTGTCTCAGAATTTTAGATTGGACTCTCTGAAGTTTTTCCATGTCCGAGGGAGAGGCAGTGCCCCAGAGCTCCATTCCATATGTCCATATGGGTTTATTATACTTTTGTATATTTGGACTTTGTATGTGAGATTTAGCTTAGATGCATTTGAGATTAGCCAATTTAGCTTCAATTGTTTAAGTTTAATCTGGGTGATTTCGGATTGAATGTGCTTATGCCATGTGAGTCGGAGATCGAGGTGCATTCCAAGATACTTTGTTTCGGAACTTTCTGGGACAACTTGGCCGTTTCTCTTCATAGCAGGACACGTGCCCCTTCTTAGGGTGAAGATTACGTGGCAGCTTTTGGATTCGTTGACTTTGATTTTCCATAGTGGTAGCCAATTACTTAGAGTGTCCACATGTTTTTGCACATAAAGAGTTGCCATGTCTGGGTTTGAGTGAGAGCACAGGATAGCAGTGTCGTCAGCAAAATTCGATATAAGAGTTCTATCGCTTTTGGGCATATCTGCAGTATACAGAATATAAAGCATGGGTGCGAGGACACTACCTTGTGGAGTACCACAAGGTAGTTTCCTGTAGGGTCAGTATTTCGTATTTTCGGGAGACAAAGTTTTTATATTTTACGACAAATTTTCTATTCGTGAGATAGTTTTTAAGTAGGCAGTGCATATTAGCGGGGAGAATATGCTGTAATTTTTAAATAAGTTCTTCGTGGCAGACTTTATCGAGGGCCTGGGTGATATCGGAGAAAACTGCGGAGCAGTACTGTGTTTTTTATTGAGTCTACAATACGGGGCACTTCTTCGATAGTGCCATGCTTTTCACGGAAGCCAGACTGGTGATCGTTTTCTGTAATTTTGGATGAAATCAATTTTATTAGAAGTTTTTCGATAACACAGAGAACAAACTTATGGGGCGGTATGAAGTCACATTGTTGGTATTTTTTCTTGGTATTTTGGGAATCATTGTAACTTTTAAGGATTGCATTAAATATATGCAATGAATGGGTTATTGCAATTGATGGCAGTTCTTTTATCATTATAGGCGTTATCAAGTCCGGTAATGCTGCATTTTTTGGATCCAGGCATTTATTTATTGCCTCCATAAGTTGGTTTTTTTTAATCGCGATTGTACAGGAGTTATTGAGTGGGATTAATGTTGGTAATGGGATATCACCAGTTGTCTCGTTCGGGATTTTTAGGTGGTTGGGAAAATCAGCACCTTTTTCTGCATCGCTTCTGGCCCAGTTTCCATTTGGCAGCCGTATGGGAGGTTCTGCCAGTACTGGTTTTTTCATATTTTTAGCAGCTCGCCAAAGAGAGTAGTTTGTTGATTTTCTGGGTGCGAGAGATTTTTCGTTGCAAATAATTCAATCGACGTGAATACAAATTTTTTAACACCCCTTGAAACAGTGAGTGAAAATAATGGTGTGCAATAATTTTGTTTTACTAATTGTATTGTATAACTAATTGTATTGTATAACTAATTCCAAGTCAGCTTTCTATGTGCGGGGTAATATGAAAAATATTAAGCTACAAGTTGTGCAGATGCTAATTTCATAATTACGTTTGGAACCAAAACACGACTGAGGAGGGAACAGAGAAAGTCAACATTCTACTTTCTGTTTTATTATCAAACTTAACTATTTCGGGGTGGTGCAAACTCTTTGCAGTATGAAGCCGAAAGAATGCATATAATTGTGCTGGGTCATTTTTGTGGTCCAAACTTTACTTTTGCGACAACTTTTTATTTGGGTAAACATACATTTTACGTGATCCCTTTCAATATATTAAGGGATCGTCTTATATAGAATCATAAACAATAACACAGTGCTACAAAAAAATAATTTTTGAATGTACAGGCATTCCCACCTATACAGTTGGTTAGACACTTAAAAATAATAACTTTCTGCGTTTACAGAATGTTTCTATCACATCAACTATTTTTTTGAGTGTATTTTTAAGTCGAGACTATAGAATAGGCTACTTCTGGTTACTCTGATGGTCGTAGCTTATCTATTTTTGATCCGATTTTCAAGTTTTTGGCATTGTTTGAAAGGTTTTTCAAGTCCCAAATGTATAAAGTTTTGAAAACCGGATGAAAATTGACCAAGTTATTAAAAAAAAGATGATAACAAAATTAAATTTTTTTCCAATTTTTAATTTTCTATCACTTTGGAATACTTCTATCACTTTGAAATACTTACAAAACATAAATCATCTATGTTTTTCCATATTTTTTTAGGAAATTTAATTACCTTTTCAAAAATACTAATTTTAAAATTGGGAAAAAACGGCTGATTTTTGGTCAAATTTAATCAGTGGGTACTTTTTTTAAATTTAAAAAAAATTAAGTTAATGTACAGGCATTCCCACCTATGCAGTTAGTTTGACGCTCAAAAATAACGACTTTCTGCGTTTACAGAATGTTTATATCACATATATTTATTTTTTAAATTAATTTTTTAAATTTTTTGTGTTATTTTTTAATTTTTTTACTTACGGAAAATGTTTGTTAACCCGAAATTCGCTAGGGTTTCCTATCTTTTTTGAGGAAATTTAATTTCCTTTCCAAAAAAACTAATTTCAAAACTAGGAAATAAAGAACAGATTTTTGGTTAAATTTAATCCGTGGGTACTTTTTTATTTTTTTTTTTCGATTTTTCTGTACAAACTTTTGAAATCTTCTAATCTCGTAAATCTTATAAACATACACTAAAAAATTAAACGTATTGTTTTTTAAAAAAATGCTAAAGACGGTAAAGAACAAGATAGCTAACCGTTATTCACACGCTCTCTAATCAGATTCTCTCAGTGTAACAGTAATTTTCTCTTTACATAATCTTAAATTTTAATAAAAAGAAACAAGCAATAAAAAATGTTGAAGAAAACTAAGCTTAGATTACAATATATTAAACGTATTCAATTGATTCTGCAAATGAAAAAAAATTTTATTTTCAAAAAACAACAAATTTAATTTTAATAACTTTCTTCATTTCGTAACTGTTTTCAAAAACTTATACATTTTGGGCTTGTAAAAGATTGTATTTCTCAAACAATGCCAAAAACTTGAAAATCGGATCAAAAATATATAAGCTACGACCATCAGTGTAACCAGAAGTAGCCAATTCTATAGTCTCTACTTAAAAATTAATTTAAAAAATAAATATATGTGATATAAACATTCTGTAAACGCAGAAAGTCGTTATTTTTGAGCGCCAAACTAACTGCATAGGTGGGAATGCCTGTACATTAACCTGTTTTTTTTAAACGATTTTTTCCAAAATGTACCGAAAAATCGAAAAAAATTTAAAAAAAGTACCCACTGATTAAATTTGACCAAAAATTAGCCGTTTTTTTCCCAATTTCGAAATTAGTATTTTTGAAAAGGTAATTAAATTTCCTAAAAAAATATGGAAAAACATAGATGATTTATTTTTTGTCATGAAGTCATTATTTTAAGGTGTCAAATCAACTATATAGGTGGGAATGCCTGTACATTTTTCGTGTAGCACAGTGTAATTTGTTCATTAATAAAGGACTGTACCAAAAAGAAACTACACACTTTGTTTTCCTCATAAAATAAAGGTGTTTCAATTTTTTCGTGAAATTTTATTTTTGTATCAAAAAGCAATCTATTTTAAATGATTTTTCATTAACATTTAAAAAAAATGTTGATCCCTTTATTAAATTCCGCACAACTGCTTCAGTAACGGTACTGCTTGCCTTTCGAAAGTTTTTTTTGAAATTGTTACATGTCACTAGCAACTCGACAACTCTTCATCAAGTTCACTTGACAATAGCTCTCTATTGGGAAAAGTTAAGAATCATTTAGTGGGCTCTCATATTATGCGTTATTTTACGTTATTTAGTTCTATCAAAGTCAGAGTTGAACGGGAGTGGCTTGTAGTAGCTAAATCGGCAATTCTTAACACATTATGTTTTTCTAAACATAGTATAAGGCGGTTCTATAGAAACTCCTTGTAAGTTATAGTGTCCATTTTGAAAAATTTCTAATCATAAGGTCGTTAGTGCAAAAATCCTTCCAGATAAGGTCTTTCACGCCACATTTTTCCATTCCAATTATAAATACTGACTGGTCGACAGTACCGCCTCTCTCTTTGATGTAAAATTGGAAACCAGGTAATGTTCTGGAGTCCATTTTAACATAAGTTTCTTTTTACTTATACTGAAGAAAAAAGTAGAAAATGCAAACCAAAAAAAAATCAACAACAGATCGTTTTTTTTGAAAAGAAAACTTTTATTTGATTTTTTTTAAATTGAATTTATCACACCTATGATTTGGAATATTAGAAAAAGTTTGAATAACTTTATATAGAATAAAATATATAGAATAAGATACTAATTGGAATAGATTTGGTCTTTGGAATCTTGGGTTTCCGGTCAGAATAAGATCATTTTAAAAATGTGTTTGATCCACATTTCTCGAACAACTCTTGACCTGAACATTTTGTCGAACATTTTAATAAACGGAATTGGAATTTGTATTTCATGTCCCGAACGATGTTCGATGTATTTTTTGATCCGATTTCCGTTTAAACAAAATGGAGTTGAGTGCTTTATAGTCTACTAATTTGCAAACAGTTTTGAACTATTTTTTGCTTAAATTTGTTGACGTAATGAAAATATGCCTAAATTGCCTTCACGCATTGGTACAAGTTTCTGCAATGCGTATTGCATATTTTTATATGTATAACTCATATAGTATACGAGTATATACGAGTATATCAATAAACTTTTCGCCAATTTTATTTAATTTTTTTCTTTAAAACAAAACCAATAAAATCAAATGAAACACATTAAATTTCCAAAAATATCCGACTTTTCGAAGTTTTTTCCTGAATGCTTATCAATATTTTTTGGATGAAAAACTATGGTCCTTGCTAAAACTAAACCATCCTGAATTTATAAATTTTTTCTAAACAGATAGAATTTAATTGATTATTTTTTTCCCAATATAAAAGGCATATTTTTGAAAAAATTGCTCATAAAACTTGTCCCGAAAATCCCGGGATTAGTCAGTGCGGATCCCGGGATTTTCGGGACTAACAAAGAAGCGGGATCCCGGGGTTGACATGCCTAGTCTGTACGATATTCCTCTTTTTGTAAAATAATTGTGCAAAAAATTCGGCAAAAATTAACAGAATAACTTTTTTTTTTAAATGTTAATGAAAAGTAAATTAAAATAGATTGCTTTTTGATAAAAAAATTTACGAAAAAAATTAAAAACCTTAATTTTATAAGCAAATCAAAGTGTGCAGTTTATTTTCGGTACAGTCGTTCAATCTTTATATATAAAAGAGACGTGTATGTTTGTTACCAGTAGACGAGAAAACTACAGCACCGATTCTCACCAAAACTTATGTATGTGTTCTAGGGGTAGTGAGTCGTGACATAGGATAGGTTTTGACACGCCCACAAGTTAGTAAAAACTGCTATATCTCAGACGTTTTTGATCACAAGAAAATGAAATTTGCCATGAACATACTATAAGACCCCAGCCATAATCTGGGCTACAAATGGCTGGGATTAGACAGTGGCACAGCCCATACAAGTCAATATTTGAAAATGCACACAATGTTTTCCAACGAAATTTGGCAAATGGTTTCATGGTTTCAACTCTAAGCTAAATGCAACATATCGGCGTAATCGGACAAAGGGGCGTGGCACCGCCCATACAATTCATTACTTCAAAGTGCCATTCTTGGGCTCCCATTGAATATTCTTCAACGGGAAATGGTTCTATGCCTTCAATGCAACATATTGGGATTGGACAGCGGGGCGTGGCACTTCCCATACAATTCAATATTTTAAAAAATGTTACACTTGTGATCCCAATGAACATTTTTCAACGGGACATGATTTTATGCTTTCAATTCTAAGTTCAATGTTACATATGGTCGGAATTGGACAGCGGGTCATGGCACTTTTCATACAATTCAATATTTCAAAATGCCTTAGAATATATTAAGGGATCGTCTTATATAGAATCATAAACTATAATTTGTTCATTAATTATGATCTGTTCGTTCAATTTAGTATGACAAATAATGATTTATAATAAATCATATAGTATGTCTATATATATGACCAAAGCTGGGCATTAACTAGTAACTTAGTTAATAGTTAATTAACGAAGTTAAATTTTTGGTTAACTTCTAACGTTTCAGTTAATTTCGAAAACCATTAGCTTTTTCATTTAGTTAAGTTAAATTTCTTCGATTAACTAGCATTAGTTAACTTTAAAACGAAAAAATTTTTTTTATTATGGAATGTAAAAAAACTGATATTGACATTTAATTTAAAAATTATTTCACAAAACAATTAAATACACAAGCAGATATATTTCGAAGTGATCTATATTCTATTTGTATGTATGAAAGGACCATCCTAACACAATGGCGTTTTCAGCCATCACGGAAGGTTTACATCGTATTTTCCATTTCTCAAATTTCTTCAAATATCGAAAAGCTGAGAACGCCATTGTGTTTAGAATGGCCTGTGATATTTGTTCTTAACCAAACATCATTCGTTTCATTCTTATTATTTAATATTCTAATAAAATTGGTATGCCTCTGTATATATGATTCGTCAAAAATACATTTTTCTTTAAATCTAAAATGTTAAAAATTCATTTGATAGAGAAAAAATACCTTTAAAAAACATGTAAACTTTTTACAATCGGATGTAAACTCATCACGCTAGACTAGAAACAATCCTGAAATTTCCAGTTTTTTTTAGAAAAAACGTATGTTAAAGTAGAAAAAATTTAACAAAAAAATAAAAATTTCTGAATTATTTCTAGTTTTTTAATTGTATTTTTTTTCTCTATCAAATGAATTTTTAACATTTTAGATTAAATAAAAAATGTATTTTTGACGAATTATATGTGAATGAGAAAAATGCAAAATGCATAAATGCGATTTAAACGGTTTTAAGAACTGATCCAGAAAAACTGAGAGACACGGGAACTCTTTTTTAACACCCTCTAACAGAATCTGTCAATCCCGATCATGTGCGTTTTTTAGTGTCGGACTGCGTTATTGATACTTTAATAATAAGGATTTTCGGGACTGAAAATTGCTATCCCTGGTTTGTTTTTTACAAGCAAAATAAATTTAAAAAAAATAAAAACATGTTTTTTTTATGTTTTATTGGAAAACTGATAGTTTTAGCTTGAATAAATAAACATAAACATTTTTGATCACTATTTGATTTAGTTTTTTGTTTATTTATTATTATTTTGGCCTTTTACAGTCAGTGCCAAGACATCGAGTGCTGCTACTGATTCAGGTGTAGGGCACGATTATAGCGAGTTTCATCCCATCGTAACTTCGTCGGGAGATCTCAAAAAATAGACAGTTACAAATTCGATAGGCAGTGAGCAACTGACTGTCGAACCATTCGGACGTGCTTACTGTGAATTCGATCTCGCTCGATATTACTCAAAGTGGTGTTGTAGCTTTATATTACCCTATGTAATCGATTTCAAATACATTTTATTTCTAATTTCTTGTGCCGCGTGTGCTAATTCCTGTTCGTGCTACTAGTGTTCCGACCTAGGGCGGCAAGCCTAAAATGCATCATGGCCTCCGACCCTGGAGGTAGAAACCAAAACTACTTTGCCCTACTTGGAGAAAACCCTAAAGCCAAATTTCTCGTAATGAAAAACAAAATTAATAAACCACTAAACACCTCCAATATATTCGCTCTCCATAAAGCACTTGAATCAATAACTACTAGCCAAAAATATGCAACAAACTGCTAAATTCCTCAAAGCAACAAAACTGTCTAATCTTTGCGACATTTCTGTTTCACTGCACTCTACTCTAAATATAGTGAAGGGAGTCATACATTCTGGTTTTCTAACTGCTCTGACTGAAGAAGAAATTGTTGAAGGTCTAAGAGAACAACATGCGGTCGAATGTAAAAAAATAACGAAACTCAAGGATGGCATAATAGTTAATACTCCTTGCGTATAATTTCTTTTAACTCTTACGAAATCCCGAAAGAGATCAATATCGCTTGGGTGAAAGTAAAGGTTGAACCCTATATCCCCTCTCCCATGCAATGTAAACAATGTTATCTGATCGGCCACACGGCCAAACATTGTAAGTCAGAAAGCAAATGCAATGTCTGCTCCACTGCAACTCATGACCCTACCCTTGCATAAAGGTAGAATGCATTAACTGTAAGTTACAGCACCGATCTGATAACAAACTCTGCCCAACCTTACAAAAAAGACAAGCAATACTAAAGCATAAGACATTAAACAAATGCTCTTTTAGAGAAGCAACTGAAATAACAAACAAAAATTAAAAAGATAATTTTAAAATCCCACCTAACGAAACACTAGAAGAAGCTAACCAAAAGAGAAAAAAAACATTTAAAACAAATTTTGAACCCAACACAATTTTCAACAACACCACAAATGCCTCTCTCTCTGCCGATACTACCATTAAATTAAAGCACAAATCCCAAACGTCCAACGATAACAACCTCATACTCACTCAAACTGAACAATTCTCCCAAATTTCCAAAAACAACACTACTCACTCTACACACACAAACATCAATCTCCCATCTTCACTCAATCATTCAACCATTCAAACAATTGACTCTTACAACTACAAATCAGCAATAACTGACCCGCAAATTTTCTCTCCAAATCTAGATCAGCTCAGCTCTGGCTCTGAAATGGAATCATAAATCACACTCTCTCCACTTATAGTAAACTATAAGGTTGGAAGCAGAGAAATAATAGTAAATCTTTATTTTATTTCATGGTTCTTAAGATTCTACAGTGGAATCTTAACGGATACCAGAATAATTATAATGAGCTTTACTCCATTATAAGAACTGAAAACTACAAAATTTTAGCTTTCCAAGAAACTCATCTCAAATCTGATCCTCCTAAAACTCTTATACCAACAAATTTCATATTTTACTGTAGAAACGACATCGATCCAAACTCTTCTGCAAAGAGAGGAGTCGCTATGTTAATCTACAAAAACATAGAACACACTGTTGTACCTCCAAAACAAAAAACTAATCTCATGCTATCAAACAGCCTTTAAACCACGTCAAGGTACAATGGTTGTATTACTCACTTTGGACGAACAAATCTCAAACTGCATTTCTGCTCGAAATCATTTTTCGCTAGTATCATTAGACATGGAAAAAACCTTCGACCTCTTATAACTTATAACTTGGAAATTAGGATCTAAAATCATAAATTTCGTACGGCATTTTCTAACAAATCGTTACATACGAGTTAAAATTAACAACACCTTTTCGGACTAGTGGCCCGTTGAAAACGGTATCCCACAAGGATCACCTCTATCCGTTACACTCTTCCTAATAGCTTTTGACCGCCTAAGCCGCATCATAGACGAGACCAAATTATTGTACGCGGACGATATTTGCATTTATGGCAAAGTGCACAACTCAATATCTTTCATTAACCATTTCACAAATTTAGCAACAAAAATTGAAGCCTGGTGTGAAACCACCTCCACATTTGCAACAATCGGAACTGTACTAACCTTGTATTAAGAATTAATACACACAATTTAAAAAATGTAAATAAGCTTAAGATCTTAGGTATAATATTTAACAACAAATTCACTTGGACCGACCATATTAATAATTTATGTTTATCCCTACAAAATAGACTTAATGTAATTAAATGTCTCAGTAATATAAAACTTGAAAGCAACACTAACTCTCTGGTTGAAATTGTTAAATCAATAATACTATCAAAAGTAGATTATGGGCTCCCAATATTTGTCAGAACTTCGCAAAAAAACCTATCCAAAATTTCATCTATATACCATGCAGCTATGAGATTGTCACTGGGAGCTTTCCGCACAACTCTAATCCTTAATATACTGACTGAGACTGGTTTACCAAATCTAAAACAGACTGAAATACATGAGTGAACGTATGGTATCGAAGTTAGTTTGGCCCGATGGATCACCAATAAAAGAAGTTTTGAAGAACAGATTAAAAAGAAAACGAAGAACGAGAAAAATACCCTGCACTGCAAACTCTCATTGACATGGCCAACGATATGAATATCATCATAAATACTCCACCAACAGCTGTACTCCAAGCAACACCTTGGACTCTACAACCATCCTCCATAATCCTCAACTTAACAAAATACAAAAGGAAAACACCCCTCCTACTATCTATACACAAAAATTCTTGGATATACATAGCAAGTACTCCAACTGGGAATGGCTATATACTGACGGTTCTATATGCGATGAAAACGTTGGCTTCAGCATTGTAGATGAAAATTCAACCATCCTTTCCGCACTACTTTCGCCTCATGCTTCTATCTTCACCGCAGAAACAACTGCTATACTCCACGCTTGCCAAATAGCAAAAGTAAGCCGCAAAAATCACATAATATGCTCCCTCTCTTCACTTCAAGCCATCTTAAATGTAAACTACAATGATCCGATAATTTCGCATATTAGAGATATACTAATTATCAATAATCATAAACTCAAGCTCTTTTGGGTTCTAAGCCACGTGGGTATTAAGGGTAATACTCTCGCAAATGCAGCAGCCCGACTTGCGACTAGATCTCCCCTGATACTAATAAATTCGTGCAACAAAGATGATATAAATCTTTTAAATAATACATAAACACAATTCGAACCAACTAGACTGAATACTCTCACCACTACAAAACTCTCAACCCCACCCGTTCTCCTCCCCTTTTCCCAGTGACTATCTCCCGACGACACACCATGGTTTACATACGATTTCGTCTTGGTCATACAAGAAATACTCACAAGCACCTCTTCGAAAGTAGTACCAATCCAACCTGCCACTTTTGCAATAACGACTATTTAACAGTATCGCACATTATAAGCAGCTGCTCAGCAATTGAGCACATTCGAAAAGGACTACAAAACCCAAATATTGAAAATCTGTTATCAAACGTCTCAATCTCAAACATTAAGGAATTTGTTAAATTTGTATGTAAATTAAATCTCTACTTTCACGTATAATAATATAGAAGATCTGAAATGTATATATTTTAGTTTTATAAGAAGCTGATGGCCATGCGATGCTAAAGCTAATCTTGCTTTAAGTCATCATTTTATATTATGCTTAATATTAAACTAAAAAAAAATAAAAAAAATAAAAAAATTCGATAGGCAACCGTTTGTTCCAAAGGGACCTTCTTCCAAAATTGTTTACAGTTGTCGCAATCCCGTGAGAACTGTAGCACCTCTTCCACCTTTGGACGAGTTGTGCATGTTCTGATAACAGTACTTATAGTTATGTCGAAAACGGTAGTACTAATCTTGGTGCAGTTGTTGGTAGGACAGTTCAAACAGACCAAAGCCTTAGCGAAAGGACTCCCAGAAAACTGGTCTTAATACAGGAGAGCACTGTTTTAAAAAGGAAGTTGATGGAAGAAAGCAACGAGGTGAAAAGATTGAGGTTAGAGCTTCCTCAGGCACTGGAAGAGGGTGCAAAGCAAAGAGAAGTAGCACAAACCCATATTCAATGAAATTAGGATAGTATAGCCAAACTTTGTTCCCAACTTCCAACACAGGTAGCTGTATGTGTTAAGAATAGTTTAAATAATAACGGTCGTTTACCGCAATTGTATAGGTATGATAGGTACGACAGGTACCCCAAAACTTTGGCCTTAGGTGTTTCCTTTTTGTTCCCTCTGAGTTATAGGTACTTGAAAAAGTCCCTGAATTGGCCGATGAGAGGACCCTACAATGTTTTGTTGAAAATTGGCTCAGTGCCCCAGGGATTACAGCATGCATTATTAAATCTTTGTAGTTGCGCAGCCGTGGCTTCTCACGTGCGCAAAGATATATTTCAATTTCATGTAATGAATGCCCCTTAAATCTCATGTCGAGTACGATGCGCATAACGACAGAATTGGTGGTTTAGAAGATTATGGGGATGAGAACCATACTTCCCAATTAGCAACTAGTGCTTTGGTGATAATGGTTCAAGGTATCGCTGGCGACTCAGCTAAGAATACTTCCGCGGCCGCAACTACCCCAAACACATGAGCCTATTTTTTGTTCTTCAACGAGATTGAATATCAACAGTTTGCGACGTTTTTGGCTGTGCCTAAAGCTACGGTCAGATTAGGCAAATAATTGCCCAAATACACTCAGATATTTTTAAAATCAACTAAAACCGTATGTGACTGAACCAGTATTTTATTTTACTGAGAGTATTTTCCCAGTATTTGCGCAAATTTTTGCCTAATCTGACCTTAGCTTAAGGAGGAAATCCCATTCCTAAAGACGAGAAGACTGACTCAGAACAGATTAGTCAAGTTAGAAGAGGGGGTGGTTGTGCAATGACGACCACATCCAGTATGTTTCCTTCAGCATTTCAGAAATGCTGTGGGTTAGATTTTGTTAAGTTGGTGAATAGCGGCAACTGTGAGGAAACTGTTGAGTTAGGTAGTGAAGTATCGTATTTTGTATTTCTTGTATTTTTTTCATTATAAAACGTATTTTTATTTATTATTTTCTTGTGAAGGCCACAAAAAACAAATTTTTGATTTATTGGTCTGGGGGATAATTTAGTTTTTTCTTGTATTTTTCTGATTATAAAACGCATTCCTAATTCATTTTTTTTTCAATGTATGGAAATGTTGCACAATTTTCCCAACTTCAGCTGTGTTGTGCACAAAACTTCAAAATATCGAAAAAGTTATCATAACATATCGTACTTAGAATCCTTTGGAGCTTCCATCCCACACTTGCCAGACTGAGTTTTTGCTTAGTTGTTTCACTCCCCTTTCCCAAAATTAATTTTTTGAAATTATGAAAAGCTCAATAAAAATCTGAGTTTTTTACTAGCTAAGGAATAAGGATTAGAGAATTCTAAATTTCAAGACTAAAATATTATATCTTCAAAACAGATAGTTTGTTGTCCGTGAAAGTAGGATTTTTAATTTTGGAGTCGTTTTTTAAACATTTATTTGCAAATATTTAATTTAGATTTTCATTAACAAACATAGCATAGCTTAAAACCGTGCACTCTATGTGGATGCATTTGTATTTATGTACATACATGTTTTTTCATATTATATATCGACGCCCCTTAAGAAAAGTATAATGTTTCATTTGCCTTACGAAAAGTATGATGTTTTATTTTTATGCAAGGAAAGGTAGTATGTTTCGTTTTTTGGAAAATACTATATTTCAATACGTTTTGTCGAAAACAATGTTTTATTACAACGAAGAGTATTATGTTTCACTGTATTGCGACGAAAACTATGATGTTTCGCTTATTGCGACGAAGACTAGTATAATTGATTGTTTTGATATGGAAGGGCACACATTTCACACAATTTAAGCCAAATTGAACCACTGCATTTTGTATATTTTTATATTTGTAATATTTTAAGGTTGGCCGAGGTAGTAGGCGGAAATTTTTTGCTGATATCTCTAAATCCAAGTGTGGAATATCTCTAAATCCAATGTGGGATGAAAGCTCCAAAAGATTCGAAGTAATAGACGTAATAAGGTATTGTATCGCTTCAACAGCACACACATACACACACACATTTCGGTTCTGGTCATGTATTGTTGACCATCATATTTCAAAACATGAGCCCGAGACACATTTCCGCCTTCATATCAATTCAAAAAAATAAATTTTCTGAGAATTACATTTTTTTAAACTGACAAATCAAAGTTTTATAAGTCTATATTAATGGGGATCATTTAAACCTGTACAGCCCCCGCATAAGATTTTGTGCGTGTTTTTGTAAATATCCGATCGGGTGTAATTTACTTTCTTTTTCGGTGTTTTACGAATAACACCGTTCGGTGTGAATTTTAAAACCGCAGCGTGGATTAATAGGGGGATTCATTTAAAGTGGGGAAACCCCTCGGTTGTGTAGATGTGCAGTCAAAATATATGAAATTTGACAGTTCTTTTAAGCAACTGTGCGTTTTCGAGGGGTTTCCCACTTTAAATAAATACCCTTAATATTTTTATATACGACAACGCAAAATGTTTCCATTTTATTAAATATTTTAATTCAAAAGTACAATAGCTGAACTTGAGAGTGTACTTGTGCACTTTTGTAGAAGTGTAACAAAAAACTACACTGCAACAAAATGTACTGCCTGACAGTTTTTAGCATTTCTACATTTGTGCAATACCTCAACCTATTAGTAGTTTTCTTGTGCACTTGTGCTCTTTTGTACATTTGGCAGTGATGGACAATTCAGAATTGACAAGTACCCGATGGAAGCGAATACTTTTTTTTAATTTAGAACAAATTATATTTTACGCTGGAATCGTGTATAAATTCCTAGAATATAATAACAAATAGAGCTAAAAAACGCAAAATATTTATTATCTAATACAACATCAATCTCATCGTCACGAATATGGTGAGTACCAAGTACCAACAAATTCAATTTTTACATCCCTTTAAGTTAAACCTAAAGATTGGCACAAAAAATTAAACCAACACAACGAAAGCCGCAAAAAAAAGGACAAAGGACTTCCTACTTTCAATCCACTTAGTTTTTTTTATTTAGTTTTTTTCGTATTTTTTTGGGGATTTTGCGTTTAGTTGAAATTATTTTTACAAATACAAAACACAGATGATTTTGACAGGACCGCCTGAAACTACTCATCTGTTACTGAAGTGTGTTCACGATGTGATTCAGCAAAGTACTATTCTACACAAGTACTCAAAAAAGTACATCTAATCGTGAATACCCCTAATGTTTTAGGTTCTATGCACACAACTTCATTGTACGTTGTTGCCTCAAAGGGCTCTTTTACATTTCTTTGAATAGGGTAAATACAAGATACATAGAATACTGGATAACGACATGAGGCCGTTTACCATTATCTAGCATGACGTCAGCAGATACTTCTTGTCACTTTGACAGAAAAATGCAAGCGTTGCCACAAATTTAGCTTATAGTGCTACCAGATTTATGGATTATCTACTGTATTAATTAGGAACCAAACACCTAAAAAAACAATAATCGATAAATTTTCAAAATTTGCCGCAGGATATACACTCGCTTCAAGAAGTAGTAAATCAGTACTGAAATCAATAAAACATTTTATCAGTTTACACGGTACCCTCACAAAGATTGTGTGCGACCAAGGATCCGAATTCCCTCGCGAGGATTATCCACCTTGTCGTGTGGCCCATTTAAATAGCTCAGTCGCTAACGGAGTATCCGAATACCAGGCGCCCTTCGTATTAGCCAGCCTTGCCCGCACAATGCGGATCTCTGTGCGGGTGTACCCTTCCCTTCTCCGCAACTCGTGGGATCTATTATGAGTGCTCCAAATTTTTCAAAAAATTTAAAGAGACCGTCACTCTCAAAAAGCCGGCAGGAAACACGGTTTCCAAAAAGGACGGTGGTCGCGCTCCGGCCGCTTTGTGTGACAAGGCGACCGGAGGCGATGTGGTAGGACGGACAGTGGGGGGGCCCGTGCGGGTCGTGGGTGGATACTCGTCTGCAGCTTTGTGTGACAAGGCTGTCGGTGGGGCCTCCGCATCTGCAGTTTTGTGTGACAAGACTGTTGGGCGGTTGGACGAGGAGCCCAGACCTAGCACCTCAAGGGCCCGGGGGCAACGGGCTTCGACCAAAAAAAGTGTTGCCCCTTCAAAGTTGGCGTATCAACACCTCCGCTCTGCTGCCAAAATTTTGGCCAGCGTCGGAGAGGCTCCAGAAGATACGCTGACCGCGAAGCAGAAAGCTTCTCTTCTCTGGGCTAAAGGAATCCTGGCCCAGGATAGGCCTCCTGTCAAGGGCGACCTTACCTCCAAAAGACAGCGATCAGTGCAGGAGTCGCCCAAGATGACCAAAGATGACCAACAGGAGGAGAGGATATTGTCCAAGAACCGTGGGTCTGTGGGGACCGTATACTTGGACTAAGGGCAAGCAACTACAGACTGCATGCTTCACTGGATAAAGGTACTCCAAGATCCTGTATCCTATCGAAGAGCAGTCTTAATATTTTTATGCTCTCTAATTACAGCGATCGAGACATCGTCGTGGCAAACCTGAAGCTGGCTTTAACCAGCTACTGGGTCAGCTCGGCGTATCTGGCCCATGACCATCAAGGGCCCCTCCCTCCAGGCCTACTGGGGAGGTTGATCGATGAAGCGAGCAGACTTAGGCGTGGGCTCATACTCGGATGTGATGCCAACGCACACCACACTGTCTGGGGTAGCACGGACATTAACGAAAGGGGTGAGTCACTTTTTGATTACATTATATGCACTAACCTACTCATCTGTAATAAGGGTAACGAAGCAACCTTTATTACTTCCAATAGACAGGAGGTTTTGGACATAACACTTGTCTCGGACTTTCTGTATGATAGGGTTACGGATTGGAAGGTGTCCAACGAGCACTCCTTTTCTGATCATCGATATCTGCAATTCGGTTTAAACGACCTCCTCTCAGTCCAAACACCTTTTAGGAATCTTAGAAGAACGGACTGGGAAACATATAAATTAATAGTTTCGGAAATGCTACCTCCCTCTCCACCTATTGAGGAACTGACTAAATCAAACCTTGATAGTATGGTGGATACCTTAACATCGGTCTTAAACAAAGCCCTCCATAAATCCTACCCTGCAGGTAAAACCAGGGGCAAGAGCAGACCACCATGGTGGTCTGAGGATGTCAAAGCTCTTAGGAGTCAGTGTAGGAAGCTCTTCAACAAGGCAAAGAAGTCAAGAGCTGCTTGTGACTGGGACCTTTATAAGAATAGTCTCAGGATTTTTAAAAAAGTAGTAAGAAAAGCTCAGCGTGACTCTTGGAGACTCTTCGTTGGCAGCATCGAAGACACATCTGAGGCGTCTAGGCTTCGGAAAGTTCTTGCTTCGAATCCGTATTGTATGGATGAGTAGGAAGAGGAGACTGTAATGCATCTGCTCTGCTCCTGCCCGGCACTGTCTCGAGCAAGGAGGACCCAGTTGGGGTCATTCTTCCTGGACAGTCTAGGTGATCTTTCTACGGCTAGCATATCAGGCCTTCATAGGTTCATCTTGAACTCCAATTGGTTTGGGGCATAGGGGAAGGGAATATGGATCCTGTTGTATCACAATGGACCGCTTTTGGTCTAAGTGTATCGGCGTGCCGATAGCCACCTTAACCTAACCTAACCTAAGGATCCGAATTCACTGCTAATATTTTTAAGGATTTTTGCCAACAATACCACATAACTTAATTTCAACAATCAAGTAGCAATTGCATTCAACTATGACAGAAATTTATAGAATAATTATAAAAAATTAAAAGAGGAAAAACTTGATTTAGATCGAAATTATTTCAGAAACTCTAATTACTCATAACAATGCCATACATTCTGCAACAAAATGCACACCATATGAATTATTTTATGGCATTTTATTTAACGAAAACGTTACATTTAATAATCAACACGATTACTTAAGAAAACAGTGAAGGAAAAAATGGAAAATAATACCAACAAAAGATAAAAAAACTAAATGAGAGCTGGGAAGATCCAGAATAAAGGCCATTGAATGAAATTGTTTTTAGAAAAGAATGTAAGCGAAATAGATTTTCCAAACACAAAGTTGGAACCAATAACAAAATCACACTTTTAACAGCGTATAACAGAAAAATTCACAAAATTAGGATCCAAAGAAGGAAAAAATTCACATAAATACAAAAACGAGAACACGGGATACATATTTTATTTTACTTTTTCCCCACTTAGGTTAATGGTGACATGGGGAAAAAAACTGGAAATTTATAACCTATCGGACAAATTATTTTGCCACTAAATTTGGGAACGGTAAAAGTAATAAAGAGTTACGACAATGTAGTACACATTGTTGATTTGAAAATATACAAAGGCAATATAAACCAAATAGCGAACTCACTAGAGGCTTTACAAAAATTTGGCAGCATTTGTAATTCAATAGAAATAACGAAGCTCAAACTAGACGATGTTGGAAATAAATTAAATTCTTTATTACCACACACACGAACAAACAGGGGCATAGTGGACGGATTGGGTTCAACAATCAAATTTATTACAGGCAACATGGACGCGAACGACGCAGTAAAATTAAAGAGGAAATTGACCACTTGAAAACACAGTTATTAGAAACCCAAACAAAAATCCATAGTCAAGTTGTGCTCCATAATGACTGAATGCTTCGAAAATATGACAACCAATATAAACAAACAACAAGAAAAAATTCAGAAATTCTTAAACAAACAATATGAGCGAAATGCCAACAGAATTCGTGCTGATGAAGATATTATTTTACAAACGCAATATCTCAATCAAATAAATTACAATATCGATTTGTTAAGGGATCATATTACGAGTGTTGCAGAATCCGTTGTAATGGCGAAATTGAATATTATCCCCTTTTCCCAGTGACTATCTCCCGCCGACACACCATGGTTTACATACGATTTCGTCTTGGACATACAAGAATTACTCACAAGCACCTCTTCGAAAGTAGTACCCATCCAACCTGCCAATTTTGCAATAACGACTATTTAACAGTATCGCACATTATAAGCAGCTGCTCAGCAATTGAGCACATTCGAAAAGGACTACAAAACCCAAATATTGAAAATCTGTTATCAAACGTCTCAATCTCAAATATTAAGGAATTTGTTAAATTTGTATGTAAATTAAATCTCTACTTTCACGTATAATAATATAGAAGATCTGAAATGTATATATTTTAGTTTTATAAGAAGCTGATGGCCATGCGATGCTAAAGCTAATCTTGCTTTAAGTCATCATTTTATATTATGCTTAATCTTAAACTAAAAAAAAATAAAAAAAATAAAAAAATTCGATAGGCAACCGTTTGTTCCAAAGGGACCTTCTTCCAAAATTGTTTACAGTTGTCGCAATCCCGTGAGAACTGTAGCACCTCTTCCACCTTTGGACGAGTTGTGCATGTTCTGATAACAGTACTTATAGTTATGTCGAAAACGGTAGTACTAATCTTGGTGCAGTTGTTGGTAGGACAGTTCAAACAGACCAAAGCCTTAGCGAAAGGACTCCCAGAAAACTGGTCTTAATACAGGAGAGCACTGTTTTAAAAAGGAAGTTGATGGAAGAAAGCAACGAGGTGAAAAGATTGAGGTTAGAGCTTCCTCAGGCACTGGAAGAGGGTGCAAAGCAAAGAGAAGTAGCACAAACCCATATTCAATGAAATTAGGATAGTATAGCCAAACTTTGTTCCCAACTTCCAACACAAGTAGCTGTATGTGTTAAGAATAGTTTAAATAATAACGGTCGTTTACCGCAATTGTATAGGTATGATAGGTACGACAGGTCCTCAAAACTTTGGCCTTAGGTGTTTCCTTTTTGTTCCCTCTGAGTTATAGGTACTTGAAAAAGTCCCTGAATTGGCCGATGAGAGGACCCTACAATGTTTTGTTGAAAATTGGCTCAGTGCCCCAGGGATTACAGCATGCATTATTAAATCTTTGTAGTTGCGCAGCCGTGGCTTCTCACGTGCGCAAAGATATATTTCAATTTCATGTAATGAATGCCCCTTAAATCTCATGTCGAGTACTATGCGCATAACGACAGAATTGGTGGTTTAGAAGATTATGGGGATGAGAACCATACTTCCCAAATAGCAACTAGTGTTTTGGTGATAATGGTTCAAGGTATCGCTGGCGAACCTTGGCCCCCCTGGCATACTTCTTCATCAATAGTTCCTGCAGAGCCGACATTATATCATTTTGTATGTGATCAGAGATCTAATTACTTTAGTTTAGTGAATTCTTTAAATGCAATGGAAGTACGTCCCTTTGTTTCAGAGTTCACGATCCTCCGCATTTATTGAAAAGCGCTCGCAGTTTCATTTTGAATGCTCCGGCAAAAAAACATAAAGCTTTTTTTGTGAAGGCCACAAAAAAACAAATTTTTGATTTATTGGTCTGGGGGAGGCGACCTCCTTAAATGGATAATTTAGTTTTTTCTTGTATTTTTCTGATTCTAAAACGCATTTCTAATTCATTTTTTTTTTTCAATGTATGGAAATGTTGCACAATTTTCCCAACTTTAGCTGTGTTGTGCACAAAACTTCAAAATATCGAAAATATAATAACATATCTTACTTAGAATCCTTTGGAGCTTCCATCCCACACTTGCCAGACTGAGTTTTTGCTTAGTTGTTTCACTCCCCTTTTCCAAAATTAATTTTTTGAAATTATGAAAAGCTCAATAAAAATCTGAGTTTTTTTACTAGCTAAGGAATAAGGATTAGAGAATTCTAAATTTCAAGACTAAAATATTATATCTTCAAAACAGATAGTTTGTTGTCCGTGAAAGTAGGATTTTTAATTTTGGAGTCGTTTTTTTAACATTTATTTGCAAATATTTAATTTAGATTTTCATTAACAAACATAGCATAGCTTAAAACCGTGCACTCTATGTGGATGCATTTGTATTCATGTACATACATATTTTTTCATATTATATATCGACGCCCCTTAAGAAAAGTATAATGTTTCATTTGCCTTACGAAAAGTATGATGTTTTATTTTTTTGCAAGGAAAAGTAGTATGTTTCGTTTTTTGGAAAATACTATATTTCAATACGTTTTGTCGAAAACAATGTTTTATTACAACGAAGAGTATTATGTTTCACTGTATTGCGACGAAAACTATGATGTTTCGCTTATTGCGACGAAGACTAGTATAATTGATTGTTTTGATATGGAAGGGCACACATTTCACACAATTTAAGCCAAATTGAACCACTGCATTTTGTATATTTTTATATTTGTAATATTTTAAGGTTGGCCGAGGTAGTAGGCGGAAATTTTTTGCTGATATCTCTAAATCCAAGTGTGGAATATCTCTAAATCCAATGTGGGATGAAAGCTCCAAAAGATTCGAAGTAATAGACGTAATAAGGTATTGTATCGCTTCAACAGCACACACATACACACACACATTTCGGTTCTGGTCATGTATTGTTGACCATCATATTTCAAAACATGAGCCCGAGACACATTTCCGGCTTCATATCAATTCAAAAAAAAAACTTTTCTGAAAATTACATTTTTTTAAACTGACAAATCAAAGTTTTATTAGTCTATATTAATGGGGATCATTTAAACCTGTACAGTAGACCGTATCACCTTATAGGGGAAAAAAAAAAAGTTAACCGCACACCATCTAATTCGAAGCATATTTGGAAGGAGATTCCGGAAAAAATTTTCTTTTTTTTTTTGGCCGATCGTAGAGGTAGCGCATCGACATATTTCTTCATATTGTCTCTATTTATGATCCGATTTTAATGTATAATATATCAAAATTTTTGTCTCGAGGAGACCTACAATAATGTCCTAGAGGTCCTTGCTCCTAAGTACACCCTTCTAGTACTTACCCACCAGATCTCAGTTAGTACCACCCTAATGTACCATTCCAAGAGCAGAAAATTAAAGCTCTCGAAAAATCATTAAATTCTTGCAAAGGAAGTATACCGATTATACCATTAGAACTATTTATAAAAAATATAATTAATATTTTTACCGAACGTAGGGGTAGCGCATTGACATATTTCATCATAGCGTCACCATTTATGATCCGATTTTAAAGTATAATATATCAAAATTTTTGTCTCCAGGAGACCTACAATAATGCCTCATACGTCATTGCCCTTAATTACACCCTTCTAGTACTTACCTATCAGTTAGTACCACCATAATGTACCATTCCAATTGCAGCTCTCGAAAAATCATTAATATATTTGCCGAACATAGGAGCAGTGATGCTACATACTTTTTAAAAAATCCCTACACTGGCTGAAAAAAAAACGTATTATTCCCTAAGATTACAATATTGTTTCCATTTTCCCCCCGTAATTTAATTTTATCAGAGAACTTGGACAAAAGTGAGTGCAGTTTAATTATTTTGCATATTCTTGCCCCCACTAAATTCGTTCAAATGAAAATTTGTTCAAAAGGGAAAACAATGGTGAAGCTCATAATTCATTGCATTTTTAATTCAAGAGTTGCTTTTGTTCATTCCGATTAAAAAACCGTACAAAATTGTTTAAAAATGTCTTTTTTTATTAGTGAATTAAATTACACCCAATTGCCAACGGAGAGCGATGTGATTAATTTCTTATTATATCTGCAGCGTAACAGTGATCGAAGGCGGAAGTTGGATGCATTTAAACAGGAAGCTTTGAAAAACTTTATCATTTTGTGGAAACGCGCGGGTATTCCAATTTTATCGGAATCAGCTATTCGTAAACGTTTAGATAAGCTTGTGAATGTTACTATAGAATTGCTAAAAAAAACCCTTAAGATGCAATATAAATAAGCATTGAAAGACCTAAATATTTACACAGCTTATCCCTGCCATTCTCAAAACACCGAGCGCTTTGTTCATGTAGTGCATGAATCTGCCATGGCAGTCACCGATGAACAAAGCATGGGACACATTTTAACTAAACTCGAGAGCCGGCACAAATACAGCCAATTTGAATCACGTCGAGATTTGATCGATTAAAAGTAGGTTAATAAATAAATTAAAGTGGAGGTCCTTCGAGTTGCTGGACATCGACTTTAAACACTTAATTCGATTTTACTTTAATTTCTTTAATTCATGTTGTAGAAGTTGAGAAGTTTAAAAAGCAAACATTCCAATGTATACATTAGAGTACATTATGGTTGTCCTAACTGAGATCTGGTAGGTAAGTACTAGAAGGGTGTACTTGAGGGCAATGACGTATGAGGCATTATTGTAGGTCGGTATTGTGGAGACAAAAATTTTGATATATTATACTTTAAAATCGGATCATAAATGGTGACGCTATGATGAAATATGTCAATGCGCTACCCCTACGTTCGGTAAAAATATTAATTATATTTTTTATAAATATTTCTAATGGTATAATCGGTATACTTCCTTTGCAAGAATTTAATGATTTTTCAAGAGCTTTAATTTTCTGCTCTTGGAATGGTACATTAGGGTGGTACTAACTGAGATCTGGTGGGTAAGTACTAGAAGGGTGTACTTAGGAGCAAGGACCTCTAGGACATTATTGTAGGTCTCCTCGAGACAAAAATCGGATCATAAATAGAGACAATATGAAGAAATATGTCGATGCGCTACCTCTACGATCGGCCAAAAAAAAAAAGAAAATTTTTTCCGGAATCTCCTTCTGAATATGCTTCAAATTAGATGGTGTGCGGATGACTTCATTTTTTCGAGACGGTCTACTGTACAGCCCCCGCATAAGATTTTGTGCGTGTTTTTGTAAATATCCGATCGGGGGTAATTTACTTTCTTTTTCGGTGTTTTACGAATAACACCGTTCGGTGTGAATTTTAAAACCGCAGCGTGGATTAATAGGGGGATTCATTTAAAGTGGGGAAACCCCTCGGAAACGGTGCAGTTGTGCAGATGTGCAGTCAAAATATATGAAATTTAACAGTTCTTTTAAGCAACTGCGCGTTTTCGAGGGGTTTCCCACTTTAAATAAATACCCTTAATATTTTTATATACGACAACGCAAAATGTTTCCATTTTATTAAATATTTTTATTCAAAAGTACAATAGCTGAACTTGAGAGTGTACTTGTGCACTTTTGTAGAAGTGTAACAAAAAACTACACTGCAACAAAATGTACTGCCTGACAGTTTTTAGCATTTCTACATTTGTGCAATACCTCAACCTATTAGTAGTTTTCTTGTGCACTTGTGCTCTTTTGTACATTTGGCAGTGATGGACAATTCAGAATTGACAAGTACCCGATGGAAGCGAATACTTTTTTTTAATTTAGAACAAATTATATTTTACGCTGGAATCGTGTATAAATTCCTTGAATATAATAACAAATAGAGCTAAAAAACGCAAAATATTTATTATCTAATACAACATCAATCTCATCGTCACGAATATGGTGAGTACCAAGTACCAACAAATTCAATTTTTACATCCCTTTAAGTTAAACCTAAAGATTGGCACAAAAAATTAAACCAACACAACGAAAGCCGCAAAAAAAAGGACAAAGGACTTCCTACTTTCAATCCACTTAGTTTTTTTTATTTAGTTTTTTTCGTATTTTTTTGGGGATTTTGCGTTTAGTTGAAATTATTTTTATTTTTACAAATACAAAACACAGATGATTTTGACAGGACTGCCTGAAACTACTCATCTGTTACTGAAGTGTGTTCACGATGTGATTCAGCAAAGTACTATTCTACACAAGTACTCAAAAAAGTACATCTAATCGTGAATACCCCTAATGTTTTAGGTTCTATGCACACAACTTCATTGTACGTTGTTGCCTCAAAGGGCTATTTTATATTTCTTTGAATAGGGTAAATGCAAGATACATAGAATACTAGATAACGACATGAGGCCGTTTACCATTATCTAGCATGACGTCAGCAGATACTTCTTGTCACTTTGACAGAAAAATGCAAGCGTTGCCCCAAATTTAGCTTATAGTGCTACCAGATTTATGGATTATCTACTGTATTAATTAGGAACCAAACACCTAAAAAAACAATAATCGATAAATTTTCAAAATTTGCCGGATATACACTCGCTTCAAGAAGTAGTAAATCAGTACATTTTATCAGTTTACACGGTACCCTCACAAAGATTGTGTGCGACCAAGGATCCGAATTCCCTCGCGAGGATTATCCACCTTGTCGTGGTGTGGGGGCTGAGTAGGGTCAATGATTGTCGGAAGTGTCCCAGAAGAGTCCTGAAACCAATAGATAATCATGGGCTGGATCATGGTGTCATACGACCCGTGCCGATGATCAACCAGGCTGGGGGCCCATTTAAATAACTCAGTCGCTAACGGAGTATCCGAATACCAGGCGCCCTTCGTATTAGCCAGCCTTGCTCGCACAATGCGGATCTCTGTGCGGGTGTACCCTTCCCTTCTCCGCAACTCGTGGAATCTATTATGAGTGCTCCAAATTTTTCAAAAAATTTAAAGAGACCGGCACTCTCAAAAAGCCGGCAGGAAACACAAGTCTATATTAATGGGGATCATTTAAACCTGTACAGCCCCCGCATAAGATTTTGTGCGTGTTTTTGTAAATATCCGATCGGGGGTAATTTACTTTCTTTTTCGGTGTTTTACGAATAACACCGTTCGGTGTGAATTTTAAAACCGCAGCGTGGATTAATAGGGGGATTCATTTAAAGTGGGGAAACCCCTCGGAAACGGTGCAGTTGTGCAGATGTGCAGTCAAAATATATGAAATTTAACAGTTCTTTTAAGCAACTGCGCGTTTTCGAGGGGTTTCCCACTTTAAATAAATACCCTTAATATTTTTATATACGACAACGCAAAATGTTTCCATTTTATTAAATATTTTTATTCAAAAGTACAATAGCTGAACTTGAGAGTGTACTTGTGCACTTTTGTAGAAGTGTAACAAAAAACTACACTGCAACAAAATGTACTGCCTGACAGTTTTTAGCATTTCTACATTTGTGCAATACCTCAACCTATTAGTAGTTTTCTTGTGCACTTGTGCTCTTTTGTACATTTGGCAGTGATGGACAATTCAGAATTGACAAGTACCCGATGGAAGCGAATACTTTTTTTTAATTTAGAACAAATTATATTTTACGCTGGAATCGTGTATAAATTCCTAGAATATAATAACAAATAGAGCTAAAAAACGCAAAATATTTATTATCTAATACAACATCAATCTCATCGTCACGAATATGGTGAGTACCAACAAATTCAATTTTTACATCCCTTTAAGTTAAACCTAAAGATTGGCACAAAAAATTAAACCAACACAACGAAAGCCGCAAAAAAAAGGACAAAGGACTTCCTACTTTCAATCCACTTAGTTTTTTTTATTTAGTTTTTTTCGTATTTTTTTGGGGATTTTGCGTTTAGTTGAAATTATTTTTATTTTTACAAATACAAAACACAGATGATTTTGACAGGACTGCCTGAAACTACTCATCTGTTACTGAAGTGTGTTCACGATGTGATTCAGCAAAGTACTATTCTACACAAGTACTCAAAAAAGTACATCTAATCGTGAATACCCCTAATGTTTTAGGTTCTATGCACACAACTTCATTGTACGTTGTTGCCTCAAAGGGCTATTTTATATTTCTTTGAATAGGGTAAATGCAAGATACATAGAATACTAGATAACGACATGAGGCCGTTTACCATTATCTAGCTTGACGTCAGCAGATACTTCTTGTCACTTTGACAGAAAAATGCAAGCGTTGCCCCAAATTTAGCTTATAGTGCTACCAGATTTATGGATTATCTACTGTATTAATTAGGAACCAAACACCTAAAAAAACAATAATCGATAAATTTTCAAAATTTGCCGGATATACACTCGCTTCAAGAAGTAGTAAATCAGTACATTTTATCAGTTTACACGGTACCCTCACAAAGATTGTGTGCGACCAAGGATCCGAATTCCCTCGCGAGGATTATCCACCTTGTCGTGGTGTGGGGGCTGAGTAGGGTCAATGATTGTCGGAAGTGTCCCAGAAGAGTCCTGAAACCAATAGATAATCATGGGCTGGATCATGGTGTCATACGACCCGTGCCGATGATCAACCAGGCTGGGGGCCCATTTAAATAACTCAGTCGCTAACGGAGTATCCGAATACCAGGCGCCCTTCGTATTAGCCAGCCTTGCTCGCACAATGCGGATCTCTGTGCGGGTGTACCCTTCCCTTCTCCGCAACTCGTGGAATCTATTATGAGTGCTCCAAATTTTTCAAAAAAGCCGGCAGGAAACACGGTTTCCAAAAAGGACGGTGGTCGCGCTCCGGCCGCTTTGTGTGACAAGACGACCGGAGGCGATGTGGTAGGACGGACAGTGGGGGTGGATCCTCGTCTGCAGCTTTGTGTGACAAGGCTGTCGGTGGGGCCTCCGCATCTTCAGTTTTGTGTGACAAGAATGTTGGGCGGTTGGACGAGGAGCCCAGACCTAGCACCTCAAGGGCCAGGGGGCAACGGGCTTCGACCAAAAAAGTGTTGCCCCTTCAAAGTTGGCGTATCAACACCGCCGCTCTGCTGCCAAAGTTTTGGCCAGCGTCGGAGAGGCTCCAGAAGATACGCTGACCGCGAAGCAGAAAGCTTCTCTTCTCTGGGCTAAAGGAATCCTGGCCCAGGAAAGGCCTCCTGTCAAAGGCGACCTTACCTCCAAAAGACAGCGGTCAGTGCAGGAGTCGCCCAAGATGACCAAAAGATGACCAACAGGAGGAGAGGATATTGTCCAAGAACCGTGGGTCTGTGGGGACCGTATACTTGGACTAAGGGCAAGCAACTACAGACTGCATGCTTCACTGGATAAAGGTACTCCAAGATCCTGTATCCTATCGAAGAGCAGTCTTAATATTTGTATGCTCTCTAATTACAGCGATCGAGACATCGTCGTGGCAAACCTGGAGCTGGCTTCAACCAGCTACTGGGTCACCTCGGCGTATCTGGCCCATGACCATCAAGGGCCCCTCCCTCCAGGCCTACTGGGGAGGTTGATCGATGAAGCGAGCAGACTTAGGCGTGGGCTCATACTCGGATGTGATGCCAACGCACACCACACTGTCTGGGGTAGCACGGACATTAACGAAATGGGTGAGTCACTTTTTGATTACATTATATGCACTAACCTACTCATCTGTAATAAGGGTAACGAAGCAACCTTTATTACTTCCAATAGACAGGAGGTTTTGAACATAACACTTGTCTCTGACTTTCTGTATGATAGGGTTACGGATTGGAAGGTGTCCAACGAGCACTCCTTTTCTGATCATCGATATCTGCAATTCGGTTTAAACGACCTCCCCTCAGTCCAAACACCTTTTAGGAATCTTAGA
The DNA here is from genome assembly GCA_951394025.1 of Heteromyza rotundicornis. Classification (NCBI taxonomy): domain Eukaryota; kingdom Metazoa; phylum Arthropoda; class Insecta; order Diptera; family Heleomyzidae; genus Heteromyza; species Heteromyza rotundicornis. Next base: position 49,994,469 of record OX596010.1, on the reverse strand, counting down.
AGAACGGAATGGGAAACATATAAATTAATAGTGGCGGAAATGCTACCTCCCTCTCCACCTATTGAGGAACTGACTAAATCAAACCTTGATAGTATGGTGGATACCTTAACATCGGTCTTAAACAAAGCCCTCCATAAATCCTGCCCTGCAGGTAAAACCAGGGGCAAGAGTAGACCACCATGGTGGTCTGAGGATGTCAAAGCACTTAGGAGTCAGTGTAGGAAGCTCTTCAACAAGGCAAAGAAGTCAAGAGCTGCTTGTGACTGGGACCTTTATAAGAAAAGTCTCAGGATTTTTAAAAAAGTAGTAAGAAAAGCTCAGCGTGACTCTTGGAGACTCTTCGTTGGCAGCATCGAAGACACATCTGAGGCGGCTAGGCTTCGGAAAGTTCCTGCTTCGAATCCGTGTCCCACGGGCTATCTGAAAAGCTCAGATGGTTCTTGGACTAGCTCTAGTGAGGAATCTCTCGACTTATTGTTAGACACTCACTTCCCAGGATGCACTAGAGGAGCATTTATTAATATCTGAAATCAGAATAAATTGGGCAATTAATAGCTTCAAGCCCTTCAAATCGCCGGGCCCAGATGGAGTTATTCCTGCGGAAATGCTGTACGCCTTGGAGATCATCATGCCTGGCTTAAGGTGATCCTCTGTGGCTGCATTGAACTATCCTACATTCCTTTGAAATGGCAGGAGGTAAAGGTTGTTTTTATCCCGAAGGCGGGTAAAATATCTCATACTGGTCCTAAGGACCTCCGACCAATTAGCTTGTCGTCGTTTCTTTTGAAAACTTTAGAGAGACTCATCTACAATCATCTTCGTCGTAGCATAGACAGCAAACTTCTGTCGGCTTCGCAATATGCTTACTTCAAAGGGAAGTCTGTGGAAACAGCTTTACATTCTTTAGTAGGCACCATTGAACAATCTCTTTTTAATAAGGAATATACCATGGTCGTTTTCCTCGACATAGAAGGAGCTTTCAACAATGTCACCCCCCTAGCTATCACCAATGCACTAACAATCTAGGTGTCGATGCTTCACTCAGAGAATTGATATTTCAGCTACTCACGAGCAGGATTGTCAATGCAAAGCTGGGTGATACGGAAGCAAGGAGATTTGTCAATAGAGGCACACCTCAGGGTGGTGTCCTCTCTCCTCTTCTATGGAATGCAGCGGTTAACGAGCTACTACTAATACTGGAAGGGGAGGGGTGCAAGGTAGTCGCCTATGCGGATGATGTTGCGATTGCTGTGCGAGGCAAGTTCCTGGCAACCCTGAGAGATTTGTTACAACATGCTCTCTCAAAGCTCTCAACTTGGACCTCTGACTGCGGTCTGGGGTCAATCCCCATAAGACCGAATTGGTTCTCTTCTCTAGGAAATACAAAGTTCCGCCGATAGACCCTCCCTCTCTGAATGGAGGAGAGGGAGGGTCTAGATCAAGCCAAATACTTAGGTCTAATTTTGGATAGGAAACTTAGCTGGAAACCTAACATTATCGAACGAGCTAGGAAGGCCACAGTTGCCCTCTACTCATGATATTGAAAAAACGTGGGGTATGTCACCTTGGGTAGTTCACTGGCTCTATACGGCCATTGTCAGGCCTATCTTACTATACGGAATTCTTGTATGGTGGCCAGCTTTGGACAAAGTCATATATCGAAAGTTGTTGACGAAAGTCCAGCGTATGGCCTCCATATCTATCAGTGGGGCGTTTAGATCCACAGACGCATTAGATATTTTATTACATCTGATATTCTACTAAGGGGCACTCCTCAATCTCTACTAAGGGGCACTCCTCAATTCTAGTTGGCAATAAATCCATTCCTGGGACAACTGACTACATTCTTCCCGAAATCTCCTTCACAAGAGACTTCCGCACCACTATTCCGTCCCGGTCCGACTGGGAGGAGCAGTGGCCTCGGAAGAGGGATTAAATTCACTTCTATACGGACGGCTCCAAGCTCGACAACAAAGTTGGTGGAGGAGTCTTCTCTGACGAACTTAATGTAGGTCTCTCATTTCACCTTCCCGACCACTGCAGTGCATTCCAAGCAGAGGTGATTGCTATAAAAGAAGGTTTGAACTGGCTGCGGCGGAACGTAATATCTGCTCAGGATATTACGATTTTCACAGACAGTCAGGCAGCAATCAAATACTTGGAATCTGTCCTCCTAACATCAAAGGTAGCCTCGGACTGTCGTACATCTATTAACGAGATGGCTAAGCAGTTTAACATCCACCTCGTCTGGGTGCCGGGGCATAGGGACATTCCAGGGAACTGCAAAACTGATGAACTCGCAAGGCAGGGTACCACAATACAGCTCCTTCCAGATAAGGAAAAGCTAGGTATCCCGCTCAGCACGTGCAAGCTACTGCTTCGTCGTGACTCCATCGCCAAGGCTAACGATAGATGGGCCTCTGGAACCACTTGTAACACAACAAGACAGATCTGGCCGATGCTGGATCGGAAGCGTTCTAAGAGACTGGTGGGTGTGATCACTGGTCACTGTTTGATTGGGCGCCATGCGGTAAGGCTTGGGGTCTTCGCTAATGACTTCTGTAGGAGTTGTATGGATGAGTAGGAAGAGGAGACTGTAATGCATCTTCTCTGCTCCTGCCCGGCACTGTCTCGAGCAAGGAGGACCCAGTTGGGGTCATTCTTCCTGGACAGTCTAGGTGATCTTTCTACGGCTAGCATATCAGGCATTCATAGGTTCATCTTGAACTCCAATTGGTTTGGGGCATAGGGGAAGGGAATATGGATCCTGTGGTATCACAATGGACCGCTTTTGGTGCCGATAGCCACCTTAACCTAACCTAACCTAAGGATCCGAATTCACTGCTAATATTTTTAAGGATTTTTGCCAACAATACCACATAACTTAATTTCAACAATCAAGTAGCAATTGCATTCAACTATGACAGGAATTTATAGAATAATTATAAAAAATTAAAAGAGGAAAAACTTGATTTAGATCGAAATTATTTCAGAAACTCTAATTACTCATAACAATGCCATACATTCTGCAACAAAATGCACACCATATGAATTATTTTATGGCATTTTATTTAACGAAAACGTTACATTTAATAATCAACACGATTACTTAAGAAAACTCAACACATATCAAGAACAATAATTTTCAACAGTGAAGGAAAAAATGGAAAATAATACCAACAAAAGAATAAAAAAACTAAATGAGAGCTGGGAAGATCCAGAACAAAGGCCATTGAATGAAATTGTTTTTAGAAAAGAATGTAAGCGAAATAGATTTTCCAAACACAAAGTTGGAACCAATAACAAAATCACACTTTTAACAGCGTATAACAGAAAAATTCACAAAATTAGGATCCAAAGAAGGAAAAAATTCACATAAATACAAAAACGAGAACACGGGATACATATTTTATTTTACTTTTTCCCTACTTAGGTTAATGGTGACATGGGGAAAAAAACTGGAAATTTATAACCTATCGGACAAATTATTTTGCCACTAAATTTGGGAACGGTAAAAGTAATAAAGAGTTACGACAATGTAGTACACATTGTTGATTTGAAAATGTACAAAGGCAATATAAACCAAATAGCGAACTCACTAGAGGCTTTACAAAAATTTGGCAGCATGGGTAATTCAATAGAAATAACGAAGCTCAAACTAGACGATGTTGGAAATAAATTAAATTCTTTATTACCACACACACGAACAAACAGGGGCATAGTGGACGGATTGGGTTCAGCAATCAAATTTATTACAGGCAACATGGACGCGAACGACGCAGTAAAATTAAATGAGGAAATTGACCACTTGAAAACACAGTTATTAGAAACCCAAACAAAAATCCATAGTCAAGTTGTGCTCCATAATGACTGAACGCTTCGAAAATATGACAACCAATATAAACAAACAACAAGAAAAAATTCAGAAATTCTTAAACAAACAATATGAGCGAAATGCCAACAGAATTCGTGCTGATGAAGATATTATTTTACAAACGCAATATCTCAATCAAATAAATTACAATATCGATTTGTTAAGGGATCATATTACGAGTGTTGCAGAATCCGTTGTAATGCAAAATTGAATATTATCCCAAAATTAATTTTGAACCAAGTGAACTGAATGAAATCCATGAAATTTTAGACCGACAATTGTTAAAAATAGAATCAACGGAACAATTATATGAGCTACCAAACCGCAGCCCTACTATAATGAAACTAAGGGCTAATTTCACAGTGCGCATTTAAGTTGGGTTTCATTTAATGTTCATTTACAATAGACGTGTCTGCATAGTAAATTGGAGTTAAAATTGACGATTTTCTGCATTTAAGTTGCAATTAATCTTAATTGTGCACTGAGAAATTGGCCTTAACATTAACTTCAACATCTGTATACCAGTTGTATCCCAAAATAACTACTCTTTATTCCACATAATTCCACTCTTGGCTAATCAAACTAAACACCACTTAATCCTGAAAATATTCAATACTTAAACGAAGCAATCCATAAAGCAGGAAAATACAAACGCATTATGTGTTGGCAGCCTACTTACAAATCAACAAGCTCACTGCAACCTGACAGAAATCGGGACGATATCGACTATATTGCAACCTGAAAACAATTACATCTTACTTCTTAATGTACCAATAGCAATAATTAACTCTACATGCGAATATACACCAAGGTCGCTTTCTGGTACAATTCTTCTTCATTACGAAAATTCTGAAGTTGTGATCAATGAAATACATACAAACACAGTCGCCACCTTTATTGGGATGAAATACATTTATATTCGTCATATCACAAAAACTTCCATTTAAATAATACTGTGGAGAAACTCAGTCTGCAGAAATTGCATAGCTACAACCTCATTAACACAGAAGCAATTGGGACCTTGAAGAGAGAGACACTACAAAGAGATTTCTACACCTTCGACTCACTAATAATTATCATCATTATTTTTATCCCAATAGAATATTACAGCTCCAAACGCAATAAAGAGAAAATGATCATAGAGCACAGTATCGCTTCGGTCTCGTCGATCGAACACTCCTTGTGGCCTTCTCTCCACACTAAGGGGGGAGGAGCTATGGAGCTATGGGAGCTATATACATTGATTCTAATAACGAATGCTAGAACTGGAATTTTTCCAGTTTTTGGTACACGAAATTTTTTAATAAAATAAAATATCAAGGAGATATGGAAGTTTCTCTTAAATTCTGTTAAATTTCATAACAATTCTATACATTTTTCTATTACTATTACTTCATAGATTTCGGGGGGGTTTTTGGGCCCTATTATACAGGGTTCACTCGGTCACAACATAATATCTCCTTCACAGCATGGTTTTCTGAGAGGTAGATCAACATCTACAAATTTTCTACATTAACAATAAAGGGATTTTCAAAGAATCTTCAAACAGATGTCATATATACTGATTTTAGTAAAGCTTTTGATAAAGTTAATCATTATCTAGTAAAAAATTCAGATTTTTATTGAGCTTTTCATAATTTATGTATTAATTATGGGTTTTAGCTCATTTTCCAAAAAATTCATTTCGGAAAGAGGAGTACAACAACTAAGCAAAAACTCAGTTTGGCAGAGTGTACAGCTGTTTCGGATCCAGCCACGGATCCTCGTCAGCACTCTTTATGCATTTTATTTTATCCAAGCGACGCTATAAGTAAGTATTGGTATGACGCACAAGAGAATTGTTTCTCCTTTGCATCATTATGAGCTAAAACCCATAATTAATACATAAATTATGAAAAGCTCAATAAAAATCTGAATTTTTTACTAAATAAACATATGGAGGGTACGCCAATTAAACCAAAAACAATTTTGTTGTTTTTGTATTTTCTGGCAAGTGAATTGTTGTGTGTGTATCAGAGCACACACAATGTAAAAATTAATTTGCCATGCAACTTGCTTGCTGGGACTTTGAGGAAATTCTTCAGCCAGGCATAGTAGTAGGTTGCTATACAACAACAAGTAAAAATTCAGTTTGCTGCATTTTACCATTCGCTGCTTCAGTGAGTTGGCGTGTGATGCAAAGGAGAAACAATTCTCTTGTGGTTCATACCAATACTTACTTATAGCGTCGCTTGGATAAAATAAAATGCATAAAGAGTGCTGACGAGGATCCGTGGCTGGATCCGAAACAGCTGTACACTCTGCCAGACTGAGTTTTTGCTTAGTTGTTGTACTCCTCTTTCCAAAATGAATTTTTTGGAAAATGAGCTAAAACCCATAATTAATACGTTAATCATTATCTGTTGTTTGAAAAGCTTAAAAGATACGGATTCCCAGATCTTCTTTTAAAATGGGTAGAATCGTATCTGACAAATCGGAAGCAACAGGTGTTATTCGAATCATCAACATCAAAAACTATAGATGTCACCTCTGGAGTTCCTCAAAGAAGTCACTTAGGTCCTATTCTGTTTAATCTTTTTATAAATGACACCCTCAGATTGAAAAAACCCTGAACAAAATGTGTTTGCGAAAAAGCCGTGGAAAAAATTTTGCATGAAGAAGCCGTGCAAAGTGAATGAGAACGAATTTTGGTGCAAGAAAGCTTAGTTTGAAAAACTGATGGATCGGCCATCAGACTTTTACGCCAAAAAGCTTTTTATTCATTTTCGGTGAAAAATTTTGTTATGCAGATTTTTTTCCAAAAAGCACTTTTCATAAGAATTTTGTACAAAACATTATTTTGAAGAAATTTTGAGCTAAATATTTGTTTAAAATTTTACGGCTTCATTTTATTTCGAAGCATATTTAAAATTTAGATATATTAATATTATCGCTTTTGTGAAAAATTGAAACGCAAGTTTGTTAGCTGGAAGTTGTTTTGTATTGTTCGCAGTGAATTTGGGTAAAAATTTTTAAATTTTGGTTTTTGGGTTTTTTTTAGTTTGTAGAGTTTGTAATTTGTGCAATGTTCGTTATTTATGTACACTAGGTGACAAAATTTAAAAACAAAAATTCTTTCAATAAAATTTTAATATAAATAAATTTGTGTTCTTCAATAAAATTTGTCAAATAATTTTCGTGAACATTTCTTTGGTTTTTTATTTTCTACATTTTTGGGAACATAACATGTGTGTTTTAAGGTGTATCGATGTATTTATACAATTTTTAAACTTCCTGCAAATAGCATTTCATATGATCACAACCATTTAACAATAAATTGTGAATTATTGAAGTTTTGTGTATACATAAATGCATCCAAAAGACTTTCTTCTCTGGTTTTACTACGCGCATAGAAACCCTTTCAGTTGTGCGTATTAAAACAAAAGGAAAAAACCAAATACGCGTGGCTGAAAGAAAACAACAACAATAAACGCACAAGTGTCCATGTCACACATTCCTTCGCTTATCCCACAAAAAAAGAAATTGCTTGTTTATGGTTTACATTCCTCCAGTCGATGGTCCATGTTGGCGCAGCGAATGACCGTGAGATATTTCAGAATGAAACATGTCTAAAAACCACCCTTATTTTTGTGCGCAATTAGGAGGTACTTTCTTCTGCGGCGCGACTTGATCTCGGCGACAACGTCGCGTGCGTGCGTAGACGACCTGTTTGCATGTAGAACAGACAAGTGGGCTCCAATTTTCTTGATGCGTGGGAATTTGCGTGTGTGTTTTGTTGTCTAAGAAATTCTTTCTTTGCGATGATTTTTTAAGTTGTTTTGGGTTAGTCGCGCATACTATGCAGTAAATAACGAAAGTGCGACTTAAAGGATGCGTTGGACTAGTTGCGATTTGCATGTGCGACAAATTAATTGAGTTGTTCGTTTGCAGCATGAATTTACGGTGAATAGTTGTAATGCAAATTGTTGGAATCTCATTGCCTGTATCGAATTTAAAATAATTAAAGCAGTAAACAGCCAAATCCAAAATTTAAATTGAAATCAACATTTTTTTATGTGTATATCACATATTTAACCACAATAGTGTTTTTATTTAGCAAAAACTTTAACAATATGTAACATAATTTGCTTAAGTTCATATTAGCAACAAATAAAAAATTCAACAAAACTAAAAAAATTCTACAAAACTTAACATCATAAATTGATAATAATATTAAAAAAAGATAAAAATCAAGATCAAGTCGCGCCGCACAAAAATAAGGGTGGTTTTCAGACTCACATTTTTAGTTCGCGCATTGTTTTCCTTCTGAAATTCGCTGCTCCAGCATTGACCATCGACTGGAGGAATGTAAACCATAAACAAGCAATTTCTTTTTTTTGTGGGATAAGCGAAGGAATGTGTGACATGGACACTTGTGCGTTTATTGTTGTTGTTTTCTTTCAGCCACGCGTATTTGGTTGTTTCCTTTTGTTTTAATACGCACAACTGAAAGGGTTTCTATGCGCGTAGTAAAACTAGAGAAGAAAGTCTTTTGGATGCATTTATGTATACACAAAACTTCAATAATTCACAATTTATTGTTAAATGGTTGTGATCACATGAAATGCTATTTGCAGGAAGTTTAAAAATTGTATAAATACATCGATACACCTTAAAACACACATGTTATGTTCCCAAAAATGTAGAAAATAAAAAACCAAATAAATGTTCACGAAAATTATTTGACAAATTTTATTGAAGAACACAAATTTTTTTATATTAAAATTTTATTGAAAGAATTTTTTAAATTTTGTCACCTAGTGTACATAAATAACGAACATTGCACAAATTACAAACTCCTACAAACTAAGAAAACCCAAATTTAAAAATTTTTACCCAAATTCACTGCGAACAATACAAAACAACTTCCAGCTAACAAACTTGCGTTTCCATTTTTCACAAAAGCGATAATATTAATATATCTAAATTTTAAATATGCTTCGAAATAAAATGAAGCCGTAAAATTTTAAACAAATATTTAGCTCAAAATTTCTTCAAAATAATGTTTTGTACAAAATTCTTATGAAAAGTGCTTTTTGGAAAAAAATCTGCATAACAAAATTTTTCACCGAAAATGAATAAAAAGCTTTTTAGCGTAAAAGTCTGATGGCCGCTCCATCAGTTTTTCAAACTAAGCTTTCTTGCACCAAAATCCGTTCTCATTCACTTCTTCTCACGGCTTCTTCATGCAAAATTTTTTCCACGGTTTTTTCGCAAACACATTTTGTTCAGGGTTTTTTCAATCTGAGGGTGTCAAATGACCTTCCTTCTGTCATTAAACATTCGAATGTACTGTTGTATGCTGATGACGCTAAATTGTTTCTATCCTATGACATCTTAGATCAACATAAGTTGTTACAATCAGATCTGACCAGTATAGCTATCTAGTGTGATAATAACTTAATGGAACTGAACTTGAAAAAATGTAAATTTATGACATTTGCTAGAAGACAACAACTTTCATCGCTGTATCATATAAATAACTGTAATCTAGAAAAGGTCTAGTGTGATAATAACTTAATGGAACTGAACTTGAAAAAATTTAAATTTATGACATTTGCTAGAAGACACCAACTTTCATCGCTGTATCATATAAATAACTGTAATCTAGAAAAGGTTTTTACTTTTGTGGACCTGGGTGTTACTATGGATCCAAAACTTCGCTTTCATCTACATATTGATTTATGTGTGAATAAGGCGAGGTGTGTTCTAGGTTTCATTAAAAGATGGTCAAAAGAATTTAATGACCCATTCGTTACAAAAAGTCTTTACATACCACTTGTAAGACCATTTTTTGGAATATGCATCAGTCTTGTGGAATCCACAATACAACTGTCACTCTGATAGAATTGAATCGGTTCAAAAACAATTTTTAATATTTGCTTTAAGAAACCTTCGCTGGAATCCGAATCAGAACCTACCTCCATACGAAAATCGTTTAAAACTCTTGGACATCCCTACTCTAAAAAATAGAAGAACGATGCCTAATGTAACATTTTTGATTAAATTGATAAATGACTCTCTGAATTCTACATTTTTGCTTCAAGAAATTAATTTTTATCCCAACCCGTCGTTCCAGATCTTTCATTCCTTTGATATTAAGTATGTGCCGTTCTAATTACGCGCAGAATGAACCTTTTCGTTGTATTTGTAGCGATTTTAATAGCCTGTATTCTGTCTTTGACCTGTCAGATTCACTTAGTAAAACTAAAACTTTTATTTTAAATGCACTTGATCACACTTAAGCCTTTGTTGCTCTTTGAGTTTTTGGACCGCTAGGGTCTAACGAAATGACAGGGCTGCCAAACTCCACAAAGATCGCCATTGTCGATTTTTTGAAAGTGTTGTATTTTTGTTGTATTTCATATTTATATTTCAGCAGAATTTTGTTTTTTACTGTATATTGTATACAAATAAAAAAAAAATTTTTAGCTAAATTCACATTCGTTCCGTTACTGTTTACTTAACTGTTCTATTTGTATTTGATTTTTTATATTTCGTATAAAAAAATAAAATACTAAAATTAATATTTGTAATCTTTGTCGCGTAAATTAACTGTTTTGTCTTTGTATTTTTGTTAAGTCTAATATCGTAAAGTAGAGAAAAATTATATTTGATTAAATTCATATTCGTCGCATGAATTCTGATGCTTCATAATATTTTCTTTTAATTCTATTGTTTATTATCACGTTAATCTTTTATTATGTTATGTTTGGAAGAATTCTCTCTTGCATTCATAACCTAATTCGCGTTTTATTAATATGCGTTTTATCAGCTGATGATTTTAATCTGTAGCTGAAACGAATTTCAAGATATGTTTACCCGCGATCGGTTACACAGCGTAATCCGGATTACGGCTGTTCGGTCACCAAATCCGTGCGTCATGCGGATGTGCCCCTCGGTCGGTTGGGCGGGTAAGTGGGACCGTTGGGATTCGTCGTTAAAAAAAAAACGCAAATTCCTTTTTGGAATTCTTAATATTCACATCAGGGCACAATCTCAAGTACCTAAACCGAGGGTACTTTTGCATTGAACATTTTTATTTAATTCAAATTTTTTATTCAAGTGATCTTTTGATCTAAGTTCTCCACAACCTTGAGTGTCACCTCTAAGTGTCTCGGGCATTCATCTACGATTATTTTAGCTCAAATTTCGTGCAAATTATTGCTTTTTATTAAAGTTTTTTTGATTTTTTGATTTTCTTTTTTAAAAGGAAAAAAATCAGCTTTTGCGGACTTAGCGTCACCAACACACACCCAAGAAAATTTGAGCACTCAAAGTGAAAAAATAAAATCACTTTGGGCTGCAGTTAAGGCTTCATATCAGCCATGTTTAGCCTACCCTGAATCAGATGCTGATCAAGGTGAGAGCCCGGACGTCAACGCGGACATCGCTTTCGTCAAGTCCAAATACAAGCGTTCTTATTACAGCTTTGTAAAGTGTTTGGCTACAATTAACGAACTACTGCACGACATTGTCAGTACCCATTCACCTTTGACTTTTCAGTCCTCCATCACAGACTCCATACAAATAAATACTTTTAATATCAATGCGTTTTCAAACCATTGTGGGCCATGTCCCCGACGACAACATTCGTTGCGCACCTGTCAGCGTTTTCTGACCATAAGTGTCGCCGATCGTTTTTCCAATTTAACACGACTTAAATATTGCATCAATTGTTTAAGCAAAAATCATGAAGTTGAAGGTTGTAAGAGCACCTCTGTTTGCTCCAGCTGTCAGAAGCGTCATCATACGCTTCTACATAGAGATGTGCCTGCTCCGCAGCCATCCACCAGTGAACATTTTCCTGAAGGGCCCCGCCCTATAGAAAATAATGTTTCACAATTTCAGCCTTCAACCAAGGGAACTTTTCCTTTAGGGCCCCGCCCTCTTGAACATATTCTTTCTCCATGTGCACAATCTTTATTCAATGAAACTTTTCCTTCAGGGTTATGCCCTAGTGAAATTAATGTTCCCCAAATAGCTCAATCATTAACTAGTGTATATTTCCCTCCAGGGCGGCACCCTGGAGGGAAATCTACACTAGTTGAAACTGTCATCGACACACATTTCAACAATCAATACAGTCCACTTCTCTCCAAGCTGAGCCAATTATTGGTATTCCGAAATGCTTCTCTTTTCGCGCTACTTATGTACTCTTCGGTACAGCCGATGTGAACATTTGCCAATTGGGCACCGTCTACTCAGCAAGTGCGCTGATAGACTCTGCGTCAGAAACTACGTTTAGTTCTGATCGCACGAGGAAGTTATTGAAGCTTCCTTCGATACCGACTGTGTCAAGAATTTTAGAGAGTACACCCAGAGAAAAAACAACCTAAAATCAAAAATAACCACCTTAAAACAAGTAGAAACGTTAATGAAAGTCTGGTAAAGTTGGAAATTTTAGAAACAACTACGAACAAACTTGTTTTCAATTTAAAACTTAAATTCAAAAATAAACAAACTTATTTCAAAGTTGTTTTCCGATTATTTAAAAAATTTTCCAATTGATATTAAGTTTGCTAGACCTTGATTTAAAATCTGTCGCGGCATAAATTCGCGACAGAATTTTGTTTGTTGTTATTGTTGTTTGTTTGTTATTGTTTTGTGTTTTCCCTTTGTTCGGGGCGACGGGTGAACAAAACCGAAGGGAAAAACACAGACCGAAAACGCGCGCAGACACTTTTTATTGCATTGTTCTTTTTTATTATATTCTTCTTTTTTATTTATATTATTTTGGTTTAATTGAACCAAATTTGACACTCGCGGGTGGAATGCAGCCGGGCGGAGAATTGACAACTGCTGTCAAGATCTCTTATTCCCTTTTGTTACGACTTCGTTTTAGAAGTTTGTTGATGAGCTTTTACGATCCGATGTTGGGGAAGGCATTGCGCGAAACTATACTTACGGGACGAAGACATAATATGAAAAAAACTAGACTAAAGCTTTTTGTACTCTAAACCTGTTTTGGGAGGGGAATCTGTCGACATTTATGCTTTCGCCTATACATACATGAGTGCCGCCAATTTGAGTATTTTCATTTTGGTGGGTGCGGGGGTGTATATGTAAATTTGCCAAACACACTCTAGAAAAATCTGAGAAGATCTTTCACATATAGGTGAGGGCAAAGCCCCGACTGCGAATACTGGCTTCTGCGTAGGTCGCGCTCATGTGTGGGGGGGGGAAGATGTTGGAGAAATGGAAAGTGAGCGCCATATATGCGTTCATATAGACAAGATTCTTTTAGTTCCTTTTAGGCAGGGAAAAGAGTGCGAACAGTTTAGTGGACTGGCGTTTTCTTTTTAATTTTAAATTTTAATTTTCGAGTAGTGTTTTTAAAAAAAAAGGATTGTTTTTTTTAATTTTTGAATTTGATTTTTAAATTGTGTTTTTGTGGTTGCTGAGGACCTTGTCGGATGGTGGAGCCGAGGCAGGAGATATTTTCGAAGGGAGTATTTTTCCGCGCTGGTGTTATTACCACCAGCGGGTGGCAATAGTGTTTTTGGTGTTTTTTTATCTATGGCAGTCGGCCATTTAGTTTATTCGAAGGGTATAAAAGGAAGGGAAAAATGTTAATAGAGTTTGTCAAGTTGTGGCAAGTCGGCCACTGGTGTTTCGAGATGTTAACAGTGGAGTTGGTCTCCGTCGGTTTCGTGGTCCTGGTTTCCCCTTTCCCTTCCAATTTTTGTTGTGGCGTCCCGCTCCTGAGCCAAGTTGTTGCTGGACATCGATTTTTTTTCGAAGTCCAGCTGGTGAATTGATTCTGTAAAGAATCGTGCGAGGGATTTCAGGCAGGTCGGTCTGGTCCCGTAAATCAAGTGCACATAAAAACATAATTTTTGTCATTAGTGTTTTTTTTTCTAAAATGCTCTCGTTTGACAAATTTCCGTGTTGTGTGTCAGTGAGTGGTACCGTGAACCAGGTGCACATAAGAACTTGATTTTTGTCATTAGTATTTTTTTTTTAAAATACTCTCGTTTGACAGATTTCCGTTTTGTGTGTAAGTGGGTTTTCGTTTCCATTTCACGTTCGGTTATTTGCGGTTTCCATATACGTATTCGTGTGTTTCGTTCGGTCGGGGATACCATTCCGCGAGGGTCGGCTTAAATCCCACGCTTCGCGACTGTGCTATTCGGGCAAATAGGGAATTTAATTATCGCGTGGGGATTTTCGATTTTAGTTTAAATAAAGTTTTAGTTAAAAATAGCGCGATAAGCTGGCGCCCAACGTGGGGCTATTTTGTTTTTTAATAAAAATGTTTTTGTTTTTTTTCAATAATTTTTTTTTTGATTTTTAAAAAAAAAGTTTTTTTAGTTTTCGGGTTTTTTTTTCAAATTAAATTTTTTTTTGATTTAAATATATTTATTTGTTGTTTTTTTTGTGCCGTTTGTTTTGGTTGTATTAATCCAGTTTTTTTTATAATTTACTAATTAGTCTTTTTATTTTATTTAGCATTTTTTTTTTAATCGTATCGGTGAGAACGACACTGCCGGCGGAGTTCGTGTTTTTTTTGGTGAGTCCGTTCCATTTTATTTTTTAACTTTTTTTTGTAAATTGACAATTACTGTTTGGTTTTTTCAAAATTTTTATTTTTAATAATTTTTTTTGATCTTGATTTTATTTATTTAAATTTTTTTTTCTGTGAGCGCGGTACGCTGGTTTATTTTATATATTTTTTTAAAATGTTTTTTTGAGTGGGTTATTCTTATATGAAGAAATTGAGGAGTTAGTTGGGGTAGTTTCGGTTCATTTCGAGGTAGAGGGCAAGTCGGTCCATGCCTCGTGGTGTCGGATTTGGCCCAGGCATTGATTCTTGGCGGGGACTTGTGGTCTAGGGCCGGTGTTGTGCCAGATTTGGCCAAGAATCAGTGGAGTTTTTCCGACCAAGTCGAGGTCTCGTCAGTAGCGGCGGTAGTTGATAAGGTTGCTTTCTCAACTAGGGAGAATTCGGTTCTTGAAAAGTCAGTATAATTTTCAGGCTAAGGCCTCGTCAGTAGCGGCGATAGTTGATAGGTTTGCTTTATCAACTAGGGAAGATTTGGTTTTTCAAGAGTCAGAGGAGTTTTCCAGGTCAAGGCCTCGTCAGTAGCGGCGATAGTTGATAGGTTTGCTTTGTCAGCTAGGGAAAATTCGGTTCTTGAGGAGTTAGTAGGGGAAGTTTTCCGAGCTATGCCTGAGGGACTTGGGGCTGACTTAGAACTCCATGTTTTCGTGTATTTTGACGATATTATTATCGTTACAAATACATTTGATAAGCATGTTGAGGTTCTGAGGGAGGTCCTGAGGAGGATTTGTGGGCAGGGCTTGTGATGAATAGGGAAACATTTAATTGTTCTGTTTCTTCGCTACGGTACTTAGATTTGTTTCGAATTTCGCTGATTTGGTAAAGCCTCTAACTGGTCTTCTAGAGACGAAGAACAGGTTTAGATGGCCGCCGGAGTGCGAGAACAGCTTTTGTTATATGGGACAAGGAAATCTCTTATTTGAGTAGGTCGTTGAGTAGGAGCTAGAGAACTAACAAATGAAGACCACCTTGAGGGCTTATGTGCCGGAGAACCACAGGACGTGGGATTCTCGCCTCTCAAAGGTGGCATGCTGTAATGGAACAGCGCAGCGTGAGATTTTGGGGTCGTCTCCATACTTCGTGAGTTTTGGCCGGAATATGGCGGTCAGATGTGATAAGGATTATAGACGAGTGGGGGACTCAGACCAACCGGACAGTACCGGGCCAAGAAAATGGCAGACTTGAGGGACGACATATATAAAAGTTGGAAATGGCAAACTCAGACGTAGAGATGTACGGAATTTACCACACGAGTTAGTATGGAGACGTTATTTTGGTTTTGTCCGATTTTTTTTTTGGGTTAAAAAGAGGGTGTCTCTGTGGGCATATGTTTTGGAAGACGAAGACGGACGAGAATAGGGGACTCAGGGTGATTTTCTCCGGTTAGATTCGAAAGTTGGCTGGTCTCAGGAGACCAAGCTACTTTCGCGGAGGTGGAGGTGGGGTTGTCGCGGCTTAAATTCGCGACAGAATTTTGTTTGTTGTTATTGTTGTTTGTTTGTTATTGTTTTGTGTTTTCCCTTTGTTCGGGGCGACGGGTGAATAAAACCGAAGGGAAAAACACAGACCGAAAACGCGCGCTGACACTTTTTATTGCATTGTTCTTTTTTATTATATTCTTCTTTTTTATTTATATTATTTTGGTTTAATTGAACCAAATTTGACACTCGCGGGTGGAATGCAGCCGGGCGGAGAATTGACAACTGCTGTCAAGATCTCTTATTCCCTTTTGTTACGACTTCGTTTTAGAAGTTTGTTGATGAGCTTTTACGATCCGATGTTGGGGAAGGCATTGCGCGAAACTATACTTACGGGACGAAAACATAATATGAAAAAAACTAGACTAAAGCTTTTTGTACTCTAAACCTGTTTTGGGAGGGGAATCTGTCGACATTTATGCTTTCGCCTATACATACATGAGTGCCGCCAATTTGAGTATTTTCATTTTGGTGGGTGCGGGGGTGTATATGTAAATTTGCCAAACACACTCTAGAAAAATCTGAGAAGATCTTTCACATATAGGTGTGGGCAAAGCCCCGACTGCGAATACTGGCTTCTGCGTAGGTCGCGCTCATGTGTGGGGGGGGGAAGATGTTGGAGAAATGGAAAGTGAGCGCCATATATGCGTTCATATAGACAAGATTCTTTTAGTTCTTTTTAGGCAGGGAAAAGAGTGCGAACAGTTTAGTGGACTGGCGTTTTCTTTTTAATTTTAAATTTTAATTTTCGAGTAGTGTTTTTAAAAAAAAGGATTGTTTTTTTTAATCTTTGAATTTGATTTTTAAATTGTGTTTTTGTGGTTGGAGATATTTTCGAAGCGAGTATTTTTCCGCGCTGGTGTTATTTCCACAAGCGGGTGGCAATAGTGTTTTTGGTGTTTTTTTTTATCTATGGCAGTCGGCCATTTAGTTTATTCGAAGGGTATAAAAGGAAGGGAAAAATGTTAATAGAGTTTGTCAAGTTGTGGCAAGTCGGCCACTGGTGTTTCGAGATGTTAACAGTGGAGTTGGTCTCCGTCGGTTTTGTGGTCCTGGTTTCCCCTTTCCCTTCCAATTTTTGTTGTGGCGTCCCGCACCTGAGCCAAGTTGTTGCTGGACATCGATTTTTTTTCGAAGTCCAGCTGGTGAATTGATTCTGTAAAGAATCGTGCGAGGGATTTCAGGCAGGTCGGTCTGGTCCCGTAAATCAAGTGCACATAAAAACATAATTTTTGTCATTAGTGTTTTTTTTTCTAAAATGCTCTCGTTTGACAAATTTCCGTGTTGTGTGTCAGTGAGTGGTACCGTGAACCAGGTGCACATAAGAACTTGATTTTTGTCATTAGTATTTTTTTTTTTAAATACTTTCGTTTGACAGATTTCCGTTTTGTGTGTAAGTGGGTTTTCGTTTCCATTTCACGTTCGGTTATTTGCGGTTTCCATATACGTATTCGTGTGTTTCGTTCGGTCGGGGATACCATTCCGCGAGGGTCGGTTAAATCCCACGCTTCGCGACTGTGCTATTCGGGCAAATAGGGAATTTAATTATCGCGTGGGGATTTTCGATTTTAGTTTAAATAAAGTTTTAGTTAAAAATAGCGCGATAAGCTGGCGCCCAACGTGGGGCTATTTTGTTTTTTAATAAAAATGTTTTTGTTTTTTTTCAATAATTTTTTTTTTTGATTTTTAAAAAAAAAGTTTTTTTAGTTTTCGGGTTTTTTTTTTCAAATTAAATTTTTTTTTGATTTAAATATATTTATTTGTTGTTTTTTTTGTGCCGTTTGTTTTGGTTGTATTAATCCAGTTTTTTTTATAATTTACTAATTAGTCTTTTTATTTTATTTAGCATTTTTTTTTTAATCGTATTGGTGAGAACGACACTGCCGGCGGAGTTCGTGTTTTTTTTGGTGAGTCCGTTCCATTTTATTTTTTAACTTTTTTTTGTGAATTGACAATTACTGTTTGGTTTTTTTAAAATTTTTATTTTTAATAATTTTTTTTGATCTTGATTTTATTTATTTAAATTTTTTTTTCTGTGAGCGCGGTACGCTGGTTTATTTTATATATTTTTTTAAAATGTTTTTTTGAGTGGGTTATTCTTATATGAAGAAATTGAGGAGTTAGTTGGGGTAGTTTCGGTTCATTTCGAGGTAGAGGGCAAGTCGGTCCATGCCTCGTGGTGTCGGATTTGGCCCAGGCATTGATTCTTGGCGGGGACTTGTGGTCTAGGGCCGGTGTTGTGCCAGATTTGGCCAAGAATCAGTGGAGTTTTTCCGACCAAGTCGAGGTCTCGTCAGTAGCGGCGGTAGTTGATAGGGTTGCTTTCTCAACTAGGGAGAATTCGGTTCTTGAAAAGTCAGTATAATTTTCAGGCTAAGGTCTCGTCAGTAGCGGCGATAGTTGATAGGTTTGCTTTATCAACTAGGGAAGATTTGGTTTTTCAAGAGTCAGAGGAGTTTTCCAGGTCAAGGCCTCGTCAGTAGCGGCGATAGTTGATAGGTTTGCTTTGTCAGCTAGGGAAAATTCGGTTCTTGAGGAGTTAGTAGGGGAAGTTTTCCGAGCTATGCCTGAGGGACTTGGGGCTGACTTAGAACTCCATGTTTTCGTGTATTTTGACGATATTATTATCGTTACAAATACATTTGATAAGCATGTTGAGATTCTGAGGGAGGTCCTGAGGAGGTTTTGTGGGCAGGGCTTGTGATGAATAGGGAAACATTTAATTGTTCTGTTTCTTCGCTACGGTACTTAGATTTGTTTCGAATTTCGCTGATTTGGTAAAGCCTCTAACTGGTCTTCTAGAGACAAAGAACAGGTTTAGATGGCCGCCGGAGTGCGAGAACAGCTTTTGTTATAGGGGACAAGGAAATCTCTTATTTGAGTAGGTCGTTGAGTAGGAGCTAGAGAACTAACAAATGAAGACCACCTTGAGGGCTTATGTGCCGGAGAACCACAGGACGTGGGATTCTCGCCTCTCAAAGGTGGCATGCTGTAATGGAACAGCGCAGCGTGAGATTTTGGGGTCGTCTCCATACTTCGTGAGTTTTGGCCGGAATATGGCGGTCAGATGTGATAAGGATTATAGACGAGTGGGGGACTCAGACCAACCGGACAGTACCGGGCCAAGAAAATGGCAGACTTGAGGGACGACATATATAAAAGTTGGAAATGGCAAACTCAGACGTAGAGATGTACGGAATTTACCACACGAGTTAGTATGGAGACGTTATTTTGGTTTTGTCCGATTTTTTTTTTGGGTTAAAAAGAGGGTGTCTCTGTGGGCATATGTTTTGGAAGACGAAGACGGACGAGAATAGGGGACTCAGGGTGATTTTCTCCGGTTAGATTCGAAAGTTGGCTGGTCTCAGGAGACCAAGCTACTTTCGCGGAGGTGGAGGTGGGGTTGTCGCGGCTTAAATTCGCGACAGAATTTTGTTTGTTGTTATTGTTGTTTGTTTGTTATTGTTTTGTGTTTTCCCTTTGTTCGGGGCGACGGGTGAATAAAACCGAAGGGAAAAACACAGACCGAAAACGCGCGCTGACACTTTTTATTGCATTGTTCTTTTTTATTATATTCTTCTTTTTTATTTATATTATTTTGGTTTAATTGAACCAAATTTGACACTCGCGGGTGGAATGCAGCCGGGCGGAGAATTGACAACTGCTGTCAAGATCTCTTATTCCCTTTTGTTACGACTTCGTTTTAGAAGTTTGTTGATGAGCTTTTACGATCCGATGTTGGGGAAGGCATTGCGCGAAACTATACTTACGGGACGAAAACATAATATGAAAAAAACTAGACTAAAGCTTTTTGTACTCTAAACCTGTTTTGGGAGGGGAATCTGTCGACATTTATGCTTTCGCCTATACATACATGAGTGCCGCCAATTTGAGTATTTTCATTTTGGTGGGTGCGGGGGTGTATATGTAAATTTGCCAAACACACTCTAGAAAAATCTGAGAAGATCTTTCACATATAGGTGTGGGCAAAGCCCCGACTGCGAATACTGGCTTCTGCGTAGGTCGCGCTCATGTGTGGGGGGGGGGAAGATGTTGGAGAAATGGAAAGTGAGCGCCATATATGCGTTCATATAGACAAGATTCTTTTAGTTCTTTTTAGGCAGGGAAAAGAGTGCGAACAGTTTAGTGGACTGGCGTTTTCTTTTTAATTTTAAATTTTAATTTTCGAGTAGTGTTTTTAAAAAAAAGGATTGTTTTTTTTAATTTTTGAATTTGATTTTTAAATTGTGTTTTTGTGGTTGCTGAGGACCTTGTCGGATGGTGGAGCCGAGGCAGGAGATATTTTCGAAGCGAGTATTTTTCCGCGCTGGTGTTATTTCCACAAGCGGGTGGCAATAGTGTTTTTGGTGTTTTTTTTTATCTATGGCAGTCGGCCATTTAGTTTATTCGAAGGGTATAAAAGGAAGGGAAAAATGTTAATAGAGTTTGTCAAGTTGTGGCAAGTCGGCCACTGGTGTTTCGAGATGTTAACAGTGGAGTTGGTCTCCGTCGGTTTTGTGGTCCTGGTTTCCCCTTTCCCTTCCAATTTTTGTTGTGGCGTCCCGCATCTGAGCCAAGTTGTTGCTGGACATCGATTTTTTTTCGAAGTCCAGCTGGTGAATTGATTCTGTAAAGAATCGTGCGAGGGATTTCAGGCAGGTCGGTCTGGTCCCGTAAATCAAGTGCACATAAAAACATAATTTTTGTCATTAGTGTTTTTTTTTCTAAAATGCTCTCGTTTGACAAATTTCCGTGTTGTGTGTCAGTGAGTGGTACCGTGAACCAGGTGCACATAAGAACTTGATTTTTGTCATTAGTATTTTTTTTTTAAAATACTCTCGTTTGACAGATTTCCGTTTTGTGTGTAAGTGGGTTTTCGTTTCCATTTCACGTTCGGTTATTTGCGGTTTCCATATACGTATTCGTGTGTTTCGTTCGGTCGGGGATACCATTCCGCGAGGGTCGGCTTAAATCCCACGCTTCGCGACTGTGCTATTCGGGCAAATAGGGAATTTAATTATCGCGTGGGGATTTTCGATTTTAGTTTAAATAAAGTTTTAGTTAAAAATAGCGCGATAAGCTGGCGCCCAACGTGGGGCTATTTTGTTTTTTAATAAAAATGTTTTTGTTTTTTTTCAATAATTTTTTTTTTGATTTTTAAAAAAAAAGTTTTTTTAGTTTTCGGGTTTTTTTTTTCAAATTAAATTTTTTTTTGATTTAAATATATTTATTTGTTGTTGTTTTTGTGCCGTTTGTTGTGGTTGTATTAATCCAGTTTTTTTTATAATTTACTAATTAGTCTTTTTATTTTATTTAGCATTTTTTTTTTAATCGTATCGGTGAGAACGACACTGCCGGCGGAGTTCGTGTTTTTTTTGGTGAGTCCGTTCCATTTTATTTTTTAACTTTTTTTTGTGAATTGACAATTACTGTTTGGTTTTTTTAAAATTTTTATTTTTAATAATTTTTTTTGATCTTGATTTTATTTATTTAAATTTTTTTTTCGGTGAGCGCGGTACGCTGGTTTATTTTATATATTTTTTTAAAATGTTTTTTTGAGTGGGTTATTCTTATATGAAGAAATTGAGGAGTTAGTTGGGGTAGTTTCGGTTCATTTCGAGGTAGAGGGCAAGTCGGTCCATGCCTCGTGGTGTCGGATTTGGCCCAGGCATTGATTCTTGGCGGGGACTTGTGGTCTAGGGCCGGTGTTGTGCCAGATTTGGCCAAGAATCAGTGGAGTTTTTCCGACCAAGTCGAGGTCTCGTCAGTAGCGGCGGTAGTTGATAGGGTTGCTTTCTCAACTAGGGAGAATTCGGTTCTTGAAAAGTCAGTATAATTTTCAGGCTAAGGTCTCGTCAGTAGCGGCGATAGTTGATAGGTTTGCTTTATCAACTAGGGAAGATTTGGTTTTTCAAGAGTCAGAGGAGTTTTCCAGGTCAAGGCCTCGTCAGTAGCGGCGATAGTTGATAGGTTTGCTTTGTCAGCTAGGGAAAATTCGGTTCTTGAGGAGTTAGTAGGGGAAGTTTTCCGAGCTATGCCTGAGGGACTTGGGGCTGACTTAGAACTCCATGTTTTCGTGTATTTTGACGATATTATTATCGTTACAAATACATTTGATAAGCATGTTGAGATTCTGAGGGAGGTCCTGAGGAGGTTTTGTGGGCAGGGCTTGTGATGAATAGGGAAACATTTAATTGTTCTGTTTCTTCGCTACGGTACTTAGATTTGTTTCGAATTTCGCTGATTTGGTAAAGCCTCTAACTGGTCTTCTAGAGACAAAGAACAGGTTTAGATGGCCGCCGGAGTGCGAGAACAGCTTTTGTTATAGGGGACAAGGAAATCTCTTATTTGAGTAGGTCGTTGAGTAGGAGCTAGAGAACTAACAAATGAAGACCACCTTGAGGGCTTATGTGCCGGAGAACCACAGGACGTGGGATTCTCGCCTCTCAAAGGTGGCATGCTGTAATGGAACAGCGCAGCGTGAGATTTTGGGGTCGTCTCCATACTTCGTGAGTTTTGGCCGGAATATGGCGGTCAGATGTGATAAGGATTATAGACGAGTGGGGGACTCAGACCAACCGGACAGTACCGGGCCAAGAAAATGGCAGACTTGAGTAAAAGTTGGAAATGGCAAACTCAGAGGTAGAGATGTACGGAATTTACCACACGAGTTAGTATGGAGACGTTATTTTGGTTTTGTCCGATTTTTTTTTTGGGTTAAAAAGAGGGTGTCTTTGTGGGCATATGTTTTGGAAGACGAAGACGGACGAGAATAGGGAACTCAGGGTGATTTTCTCCGGTTAGATTCGAAAGTTGGCTGGTCTCAGGAGACCAAGCTACTTTCGCGGAGGTGGAGGTGGGGTTGTCGCGGCATAACTTCGCGACAGAATTTTGTTTGTTGTTATTGTTGTTTGTTTGTTATTGTTTTGTGTTTTCCCTTTGTTCGGGGCGACGGGTGAATAAAACCGAAGGGAAAAACACAGACCGAAAACGCGCGCTGACACTTTTTATTGCATTGTTCTTTTTTATTATATTCTTCTTTTTTATTTATATTATTTTGGTTTAATTGAACCAAATTTGACACTCGCGGGTGGAATGCAGCCGGGCGGAGAATTGACAACTGCTGTCAAGATCTCTTATGCCCTTTTGTTACGACTTCGTTTTAGAAGTTTGTTGATGAGCTTTTACGATCCGATGTTGGGGAAGGCATTGCGCGAAACTATACTTACGGGACGAAGACATAATATGAAAAAAACTAGACTAAAGCTTTTTGTACTCTAAACCTGTTTTGGGAGGGGAATCTGTCGACATTTATGCTTTCGCCTATACATACATGAGTGCCGCCAATTTGAGTATTTTCATTTTGGTGGGTGCGGGGGTGTATATGTAAATTTGCCAAACACACTCTAGAAAAATCTGAGAAGATCTTTCACATATAGGTGTGGGCAAAGCCCCGACTGCGAATACTGGCTTCTGCGTAGGTCGCGCTCATGTGTGGGGGGGGGGAAGATGTTGGAGAAATGGAAAGTGAGCGCCATATATGCGTTCATATAGACAAGATTCTTTTAGTTCTTTTTAGGCAGGGAAAAGAGTGCGAACAGTTTAGTGGACTGGCGTTTTCTTTTTAATTTTAAATTTTAATTTTCGAGTAGTGTTTTTAAAAAAAAGGATTGTTTTTTTTAATTTTTGAATTTGATTTTTAAATTGTGTTTTTGTGGTTGCTGAGGACCTTGTCGGATGGTGGAGCCGAGGCAGGAGATATTTTCGAAGCGAGTATTTTTCCGCGCTGGTGTTATTTCCACAAGCGGGTGGCAATAGTGTTTTTGGTGTTTTTTTATCTATGGAGGTCGGCCATTTAGTTTATTCGAAGGGTATAAAAGGAAGGGAAAAATGTTAATAGAGTTTGTCAAGTTGTGGCAAGTCGGCCACTGGTGTTTCGAGATGTTAACAGTGGAGTTGGTCTCCGTCGGTTTCGTGGTCCTGGTTTCCCCTTTCCCTTCCAATTTTTGTTGTGGCGTCCCGCTCCTGAGCCAAGTTGTTGCTGGACATCGATTTTTTTTCGAAGTCCAGCTGGTGAATTGATTCTGTAAAGAATCGTGCGAGGGATTTCAGGCAGGTCGGTCTGGTCCCGTAAATCAAGTGCACATAAAAACATAATTTTTGTCATTAGTGTTTTTTTTTCTAAAATGCTCTCGTTTGACAAATTTCCGTGTTGTGTGTCAGTGAGTGGTACCGTGAACCAGGTGCACATAAGAACTTGATTTTTGTCATTAGTATTTTTTTTTTAAAATACTCTCGTTTGACAGATTTCCGTTTTGTGTGTAAGTGGGTTTTCGTTTCCATTTCACGTTCGGTTATTTGCGGTTTCCATATACGTATTCGTGTGTTTCGTTCGGTCGGGGATACCATTCCGCGAGGGTCGGCTTAAATCCCACGCTTCGCGACTGTGCTATTCGGGCAAATAGGGAATTTAATTATCGCGTGGGGATTTTCGATTTTAGTTTAAATAAAGTTTTAGTTAAAAATAGCGCGATAAGCTGGCGCCCAACGTGGGGCTATTTTGTTTTTTAATAAAAATGTTTTTGTTTTTTTTCAATAATTTTTTTTTTGATTTTTAAAAAAAAAGTTTTTTTAGTTTTCGGGTTTTTTTTTTCAAATTAAATTTTTTTTTGATTTAAATATATTTATTTGTTGTTTTTTTTGTGCCGTTTGTTTTGGTTGTATTAATCCAGTTTTTTTTATAATTTACTAATTAGTCTTTTTATTTTAGTAAGCATTTTTTTTTTAATCGTATCGGTGAGAACGACACTGCCGGCGGAGTTCGTGTTTTTTTTGGTGAGTCCGTTCCATTTTATTTTTTAACTTTTTTTTGTGAATTGACAATTACGGTTTGGTTTTTTTTAAATTTTTATTTTTTATAATTTTTTTTGATCTTGATTTTATTTATTTAAATTTTTTTTTCTGTGAGCGCGGTACGCTGGTTTATTTTATATATTTTTTTAAAATGTTTTTTTGAGTGGGTTATTCTTATATGAAGAAATTGAGGAGTTAGTTGGGGTAGTTTCGGTTCATTTCGAGGTAGAGGGCAAGTCGGTCCATGCCTCGTGGTGTCGGATTTGGCCCAGGCATTGATTCTTGGCGGGGACTTGTGGTCTAGGGCCGGTGTTGTGCCAGATTTGGCCAAGAATCAGTGGAGTTTTTCCGACCAAGTCGAGGTCTCGTCAGTAGCGGCGGTAGTTGATAAGGTTGCTTTCTCAACTAGGGAGAATTCGGTTCTTGAAAAGTCAGTATAATTTTCAGGCTAAGGTCTCGTCAGTAGCGGCGATAGTTGATAGGTTTGCTTTATCAACTAGGGAAGATTTGGTTTTTCAAGAGTCAGAGGAGTTTTCCAGGTCAAGGCCTCGTCAGTAGCGGCGATAGTTGATAGGTTTGCTTTATCAACTAGGGAAGATTTGGTTTTTCAAGAGTCAGAGGAGTTTTCCAGGTCAAGGCCTCGTCAGTAGCGGCGATAGTTGATAGGTTTGCTTTGTCAGCTAGGGAAAATTCGGTTCTTGAGGAGTTAGTAGGGGAAGTTTTCCGAGCTATGCCTGAGGGACTTGGGGCTGACTTAGAACTCCATGTTTTCGTGTATTTTGACGATATTATTATCGTTACAAATACATTTGATAAGCATGTTGAGGTTCTGAGGGAGGTCCTGAGGAGGTTTTGTGGGCAGGGCTTGTGATGAATAGGGAAACATTTAATTGTTCTGTTTCTTCGCTACGGTACTTAGATTTGTTTCGAATTTCGCTGATTTGGTAAAGCCTCTAACTGGTCTTCTAGAGACGAAGAACAGGTTTAGATGGCCGCCGGAGTGCGAGAACAGCTTTTGTTATAGGGGACAAGGAAATCTCTTATTTGAGTAGGTCGTTGAGTAGGAGCTAGAGAACTAACAAATGAAGACCACCTTGAGGGCTTATGTGCCGGAGAACCACAGGACGTGGGATTCTCGCCTCTCAAAGGTGGCATGCTGTAATGGAACAGCGCAGCGTGAGATTTTGGGGTCGTCTCCATACTTCGTGAGTTTTGGCCGGAATATGGCGGTCAGATGTGATAAGGATTATAGACGAGTGGGGGACTCAGACCAACCGGACAGTACCGGGCCAAGAAAATGGCAGACTTGAGTAAAAGTTGGAAATGGCAAACTCAGACGTAGAGATGTACGGAATTTACCACACGAGTTAGTATGGAGACGTTATTTTGGTTTTGTCCGATTTTTTTTTTAGGTTAAAAAGAGGGTGTCTTTGTGGGCATATGTTTTGGAAGACGAAGACGGACGAGAATAGGCGACTCAGGGTGATTTTCTCCGGTTAGATTCGAAAGTTGGCTGGTCTCAGGAGACCAAGCTACTTTCGCGGAGGTGGAGGTGGGGTTGTCGCGGCATAAATTCGCGACAGAATTTTGTTTGTTGTTATTGTTGTTTGTTTGTTATTGTTTTGTGTTTTCCCTTTGTTCGGGGCGACGGGTGAATAAAACCGAAGGGAAAAACACAGACCGAAAACGCGCGCTGACACTTTTTATTGCATTGTTCTTTTTTATTATATTCTTCTTTTTTATTTATATTATTTTGGTTTAATTGAACCAAATTTGACACTCGCGGGTGGAATGCAGCCGGGCGGAGAATTGACAACTGCTGTCAAGATCTCTTATTCCCTTTTGTTACGACTTCGTTTTAGAAGTTTGTTGATGAGCTTTTACGATCCGATGTTGGGGAAGGCATTGCGCGAAACTATACTTACGGGACGAAGACATAATATGAAAAAAACTAGACTAAAGCTTTTTGTACTCTAAACCTGTTTTGGGAGGGGAATCTGTCGACATTTATGCTTTCGCCTATACATACATGAGTGCCGCCAATTTGAGTATTTTCATTTTGGTGGGTGCGGGGGTGTATATGTAAATTTGCCAAACACACTCTAGAAAAATCTGAGAAGATCTTTCACATATAGGTGTGGGCAAAGCCCCGACTGCGAATACTGGCTTCTGCGTAGGTCGCGCTCATGTGTGGGGGGGGGAAGATGTTGGAGAAATGGAAAGTGAGCGCCATATATGCGTTCATATAGACAAGATTCTTTTAGTTCTTTTTAGGCAGGGAAAAGAGTGCGAACAGTTTAGTGGACTGGCGTTTTCTTTTTAATTTTAAATTTTAATTTTCGAGTAGTGTTTTTAAAAAAAAGGATTGTTTTTTTTAATTTTTGAATTTGATTTTTAAATTGTGTTTTTGTGGTTGGAGATATTTTCGAAGCGAGTATTTTTCCGCGCTGGTGTTATTTCCACAAGCGGGTGGCAATAGTGTTTTTGGTGTTTTTTTTTATCTATGGCAGTCGGCCATTTAGTTTATTCGAAGGGTATAAAAGGAAGGGAAAAATGTTAATAGAGTTTGTCAAGTTGTGGCAAGTCGGCCACTGGTGTTTCGAGATGTTAACAGTGGAGTTGGTCTCCGTCGGTTTCGTGGTCCTGGTTTCCCCTTTCCCTTCCAATTTTTGTTGTGGCGTCCCGCTCCTGAGCCAAGTTGTTGCTGGACATCGATTTTTTTTCGAAGTCCAGCTGGTGAATTGATTCTGTAAAGAATCGTGCGAGGGATTTCAGGCAGGTCGGTCTGGTCCCGTAAATCAAGTGCACATAAAAACATAATTTTTGTCATTAGTGTTTTTTTTTCTAAAATGCTCTCATTTGACAAATTTCCGTGTTGTGTGTCAGTGAGTGGTACCGTGAACCAGGTGCACATAAGAACTTGATTTTTGTCATTAGTATTTTTTTTTTAAATACTCTCGTTTGACAGATTTCCGTTTTGTGTGTAAGTGGGTTTTCGTTTCCATTTCACGTTCGGTTATTTGCGGTTTCCATATACGTATATTTCAGAGAGGGATTTGAAAAGTTTAGTTATCGGGTTTTCGCGTATTCGTGTGTTTCGTTCGGTCGGGGATACCATCCCGCGAGGGTCGGCTTAAATCCCACGCTTCGCGACTGTGCTGTTCGGGCAAATAGGGAATTTAATTATCGCGTGGGGATTTTTGATTTTAGTTTAAATAAAGTTTTAGTTAAAAATAGCGCGGTAAATCGTTCAACTTTGTTTCGTTCAACAGCGTCCCTCGTACTACCCTACAGAACAACAAATTGTCCGATATTTACAATTGCATCACTACGTGATCTTTCAACCTTAACTACTGCATCACTACGTGATCATACAATGCCAAACATTGCATTGGCATATGCCACTTTCTGGCAAAGCTTGCCGATATTTATACTTATCGACGGCGTTTTTAATCCAAACATTTTATTGGACAAAATTAGATGTGACTACCATAACAGTCTCATTGCTGAAAAATTACCTCAGAAAAAGTTTATGACTGCTGCGGCTAAGTTTTTTGACAACCGCTTCGTCAATTCTACCCAGCGTGACCCATTCAAATTTTACTGCATAGCTAAGAGCTATGCCGTAAATAAATTGAAATTTCAAGTAGAAATTCCACATAACTATTTGCGCAATCGATTACCTAAACTTTTGCTCCAACATAACTTGAATACACATTTGGAATTAAAAATACATAATCTGGTAATAATGCTACGTGTATTCGAAGACTGTGATGGTTGGATTTATTTTGAAATCCTGAGGTTCTTTTTTACCCAAGCACAGCCTTCGGCAGGGTCCTTTCTGGCTCAGATCTCGCATGAGAGATCCGGGGTGTGAAACATCCGTTGCGGCCCTTATTTGGCCCTCGCTACCTTTTTAGTGATGATTCTACGCATAACTTACTTTTTCTAAATAAATAAACTTTTACAATAATTAAGTAAAATATTTTTCTTTATAATGCTCTATGTCACTATGCTTTTATACCATACAAACTACATGTACTAATCTACAGCGTTAGTTACTGCAAGGTGGGCGGAATGTTTACGCCAAAACACTCTGTTTGCCACCCTGTATACGGAATTGTACGGCAACCAACTTTATACCAATAAACCTTCTGGAACCCCGCTTAACATTCTGTTAAGCTGTGTCCCAAAACTGGTTTAATTCAATATGAAGACCTTCTGTCATTTCCGTAACTTTAACTTCCCGCTTCTTGTATCAGCATCGAACGAGTCAACAACATATCTTTTTAAGCTAACTTTCGTATCCTACGACATCCGTCGCAAGTAAGCAACCTTTGTGCATAC
Organism: Heteromyza rotundicornis; assembly: GCA_951394025.1. Lineage (NCBI taxonomy): Eukaryota > Metazoa > Arthropoda > Insecta > Diptera > Heleomyzidae > Heteromyza > Heteromyza rotundicornis. Next base: position 49,965,314 of record OX596010.1, on the reverse strand, counting down.
TTAAAAACCTACATCCTACACGCCTTTAATTATATTTTGCTAATTCTCGAATTCCACCCTTTTTCCTCTTTTTTATATCGTTTGGCCACTTTACGAGTGAGCCAAACAAATGTGTTAAAAAGGAAACAAAATATAAATTGCTCCGACTGAGATTCGAAGCCACTATCCCAAAAAAAAAACTGTTTTCAGAATTATTTCAGAACTGAAACCGTTTCAAATCCTAACCAAGCAGTTTCATAGTATATGCAGAGAATGTTAATTATAGAGAAGGTGCATAAAGGAATTTCTGTTAAATTCTGATTGGAATTTTGGGCCAGATTTTTGAGGAACTTCCAGTCGAACATCGATCAAGTATTTTTTTAAGTTCGACTGGATTTTGATGTTCAGTTCAAACAGAAATGGAAAGAATGAAACCAAAAAAAGTAAGAAAAAAAGAACGCAACCAAAAGGTGGTGGTTTTTTCTAGTTCTCCTTCATGTTTGTGAATTGGTTGGTTTTGAGTTTTTGTTTTGATTATGCAAACCGGTTTTGGGTTTTCTAAGCAATTTGCAATTCTTGTATTTTGGTGATTTTCACAATTCTTGCATTTCAAACATTTTCCCAATTTTATTCAGTTTTGATTTTCATGTTTTTTAATTAATATTTTTATTGAGCATTGTAAATATATTTCATTTGATACATATTTGCAATACATATGTTTGCATAACTTCATAAGTTCATTGACCTACATTTAATTTTTCCCCTGCTTCTATTGTTTCTTTTTTTTTGTGTGCACAACAAGGAAAACAAAGATTACTTCAAGATCAACGTCGACGTTGATGTCATTTTTTTTTTGCTGAGCTCATTTGTCGGTTTAAAATTGAAATGCACCAAGTACATAGATTTCCTTAAGCACTTAGTGCATTTCAATTAACATTCTCTGGTATATGTATGCAGTTAAAACATTGCAAAATACACACAGCGGTAGGCAAGCGTGCTAAGGGGAGCGTTTATGAATCCGAATGGCCAGGGCAGTGTTGCCAGTTACGGGGGATTCCCCCGTTTTTTGGGGAAATTCAACCCAAAAGGGAAAAATCATTTTAAAAACGGGGAAAATTTTTAATGAAAAAACGGGGAAAATTGACTTTAACAAATACCTTTGCGATAAACACTTTTTCTAAAAGCGGCTACCTTTCTGTTCAATGATTAACATTTTTTTAATCATTTGAGTCACCTATCGGGTGCTTCAAAAACCCACCACAATTCTTTATTTTGATTTTTTAAATTTCTTCTTACCTGTTTTTAATAAACTTAATTTACAAATGCTATCGGAAGACGTTAAAATCCACATCTTATATGAACAAATTGAACTTACTTTAAAAACTATTTCCGATTGTTTTTTAAAAAAACCGTATATTGAAACACTAGATACTATTTTTGACATAGATTTCGAAAACACAACCAACTATCTGCCTTTGAGTGAGTTAAACATTGGACCTTTGATAAACGATAAACTTACAGCTTCTGAAATAGAAGACAATGTTCTTTGCTTTAAAGAAAATTGTAGAAATTTTTTTATTACAGCTTGCAAACAAATTGTAGATAGATTTGATTTTCCCGGTGATGCCGGCGCGTTTAAGATCTTCGGTTTTGTTAACCCTATCACTTTAAAAAATAAAACATTTCCTACGCTAGTACGTCTGTGTTCATATTTTCCAAATACAATTTGTTCAAAATGAAATATATGTCAAACTTTATTTACTTCCGATATTTGAGCCAGTTTGTGAGTTTACTGGTCAATTTATCTGGTGGGTTGACCTCAAAGCTTGGGATGTACTTTATTGTGATAATAGTAGGCGTGTGGTCTGATGAGAGATCTAGAGAAGATTCTATATTCAATTGGCTCCTTTTTACAGTTTTAAATACTGCAAAGTCAATCACGTCGGGAGTTTTTCGACTGTCAGTTGGCCAATAAGTTGGCGTGCCAGAGGAGACTACGTCAAGGCCAAGTCTGTTGATGGTGTTCAACAGAAGCCTGCCCTTTGGTGATATTAGGCGAGAGCCCCCAATATGTATGTTTGGCGTTGAAGTCGCCGGCAACGAGAAACTTTGGTCCAAGAGAATGGAAAAAAGTCTGGAATTGTTGCTCAATTATTTTGTGTCTGGGCGGGTAAATAGTAAATAGCTGTTAATGTTAGGCCTTTTAAGTATTCATCGAGAGAAATACTTGTCGCTTGAATATAATCTGAGCAATAATTCTGAAGGGCATAATGTTTTATCCTGCTTTTTATGAGAATAGCGGAACCATCTCTAGCGTTTCCGCTTGGATGCTTTGTGTCATAGAGTCTATATCCTGGTAGATTGAAAAAGTGTTTTTCAGTGAAGTGAGTTTCAGAAATTAGCATAGGGTCTATGCAGGACTCTTTCAAGAACTCGAGAAGTTCTAGTTTGTGAAGACACAGGCCGTTTGCATTCCAGAATGATATTTTTAAACCATTCATGGTTTAGACATGAGATGTTGTAGTAAAAGACTTTGATTTTCTATCATTTCATGCATCATATTTTGCATACCAGACATAAATTGAGACATATTTTGTATGAACACTTGCAGAGTTTGTTCAAGAGAACTGCTAGGGGGAGCAGGCACGGGGACTGAGTTTTGTCCTTTTAAAGCGCTGGCGTAGGAAACGCCTTGATTTATATTGGGATTTACATAAGTAGGTGCAATGGACATAAGAGGGATTTGTTGGGATTTTTCTTAAATCCTGTTTTGGAGGGAAAGCATCAGCTTTGGGAAGAGCCTTTGCTTTTGAAGGATTTGTAGATTGGACAGCCTCTATAGTTTGCTGTATGGTTGCCACCGCAGTTGCTGAATTTTTTAACATTTGCATCTTCCTTAGTTTTTTTGCACTTGTTCGTGGGGTGGAAATCACCACATATTACGCACACGCTGGGAAGTGTGCAATACGTGTGGCCGTATTCTTGACAATTTTGGCCCTCTCCGTTTATGTGGCTCTTCCACTGTAATTTTGCGATGGAGGAGATACCGCAATGAGTAAATTGGGTGGGATTCCCCTTTTTTTAGGGACTTTGGAACAAATTCCAGTTCCACTCGGAATAGTGGTTGGGGAATCTTATCTCGATTTTGTATATTAAAAACGGATTTTACTTGGAATTTCTCTTCGTTTAAAGCGCTTTTAATTTCATTGCATTCAACAAACGTGTTCAGTCAAACTCCGGTACTTGAACCAAAATTTGACGTTTTTATTTGATTTGCAAAATTTTCAATCAAATTCCGGTACTTAAACCAGAATTTGACGTTTTATTTGATTTGCAAAATGTTCAATCAAATTCCGGCACATGAACCAGAATTTGATGTTTTAAATTGTTTATTCTTTGAAATTCCAAATTCCGGCACATAAACCAGAATTGGAGCTTATCAGATTCGGTATTGATAATACCTTGAATTATAATTAATAACTGGTTTTTTATTATTCGATTTTCCCTATTTATAACAGATTTTACCTTTACCGAAGTGCAGCGAAGTCACTAGCAAAGCAAGTACAAAATACTTAGTTGCATATTGCCTTCAAGTGCACTGACACTTTGTATCACCTTGAGTGGTGGTGTCATGTGTCCGTCACTTGAACTGCAAAAAACGCCTAAAGCCAGGCAGCCAGAATGCTTAGCTGCAATTCGGTGATTTTGAAAATATAACAAACTTAACAAAAAATATAAATTAAATCAGGGACTCCCAAACATCCTGCCAGGCGTTGAGCGGTTTCGTTCAACCTTCTCTGTCATACACCGTGATATTGTACAAGTCATGGGTGGCGTCGATATCGGCTTCGTCGTCTTTGTAATTCGGTTGTTGGAGTCCCTTGTGAGAAGCGGTCTTACAAGAGAAGATGCGATGTTTCCAAGCCAGTACTGCAATGATGCAGATCACTACTACCAAACAGGTGTAACCCAGAGTATAATGATGAATTTCGTCCGGTCGAATTTCGTTCGGAAGGTTGATCTTTAATGTTGAAAGCTGTTGTTGGACCCTTTCTAGAGATACATATTTTGATGCATACAGTTCTGCTGAGGACGTCTTTTCAGTTGGTGTGACCAGCTTGCTTATATCAACTGCTGGGATATATGCTCTTTTAATTGTGCTCTCTTGTTTTCTGTGACCTTGAATTGTAAGAAGTGGTTGCCTGATGATGCAATTGTCGCCCAGTTTTAACAGTCCGGAGATTTGCAAATGCAGCTCTTCAAGGTTCGGTCCACATACTGCATTGATTGTTAGTTCACCAGCTACGGAATAGATCCATGTATTGGTGTCATGAAGTTGAATCCAATGAGGTCCCTGTCCGGCTGCTTCAATCGAACATGCGGTTGTTGGTTTGTGATGGAGCAGATTCAACTCACATGAGCTTATTGTTGAACCTTGTTTTTACAGTGGATGATTAAGATGACACAAATGGCGATTTTCTTCTGTCAGCATACAAGTCCTCAGCTCGTCTTCATTCAGCGGATAGTAGGTGTCGCGATGTAGATTAATCATCAGAAATGGATACGCCGGTCGAATTCTAAAGCATGTTCCGTTATATTGCCATGGTGTGGCTGTGAGTTTCAATAGCTCGAAGTCGTCGATGCTAATTAGCGGAAGGTTAATTTTCCATCAGCCTTCCTTGAATTGTTATTAAGTTGTAATACTTCAGCAACTCCATTTACGAGACCGGTAGTTTCAGATGACTTGGTAGATTCGCCTAGATGTTGAGCAATTCACCTTGTAATTGTTGAGGTGATAGAAGTTCGGGACTGATTTTCCCGTGGTTAGTGTCTGTCAATATGTCAAGGAGCGAATCCTGTAAGTGTTTTAGATGCAGCAATTGAAGTGTCGCTTGAATAGCTAATTCACTGAATATCTGTGTTGCCCTTTCCTTGAGGAGCTGTTGCTGGAGGTTGGCAATATTCAGATTTACCTTGTGCAGAAACTTTTCAGTTTTCTGAAAGGCTCTTTCTATATCCCGTTGGTTTTTCTTTATTATGTTTATAGTGCTGTCTAAATATGTGGTTTGGTTGTGGATTAGAGTGACCAGATGATTCTCATTTTGCCGAATTTGATCGATGGTGAGCGCTGCTTCCTCTGCGTAATCCGAGTCAAGAACTCCAAATAAAGTGTGGGCGACGTTGCCTACCAATTTGAATGCTCCTCTTTTAGTTCTTGAAAGGTGGGTGACGGTAAGAAGCTGGTTCTTCAGGTTAACTTCATTCACAAATCGGTCGATGAGCATCACTGTTGCGGAACAATGTGTTGTAGCGTGAATTGCTTCACATGCTGTGTTCAGGAGGGTTAAGTATTCCTTGACAATTTAAATTTCCTTCCTATACGCTCGCATTTCGATGTATGTGATTACTGACCAGTCACTGGTGATAACTTCCGCAACACCGAGATTCTCAAAATAGATGCCGGAATTGGTGTTAAATGGTTGTACTTCGACAGAGGATGGTGAGCAGGACGGTAAAAATAGGCAGGCTAGTAATAATGTAACTAAAGTTGATGTTGTGTGTAGGCGTGTCTTCTTTGAAGGAAGGGAGGGTTCATGGTCAGTCCGTGGACAGCCTTGGTTGCTTGTTGATGGTTTACTACTTGCTTGTGGACAGGCATTTAGAGTAGGTTCGTCACGTTGGCATTCCTCGTCCGGCCACTGGATCTACTGTTGAAGTGAGTGGTTCTCCTATTAGCAAATGTCCAGGAGTTAGAGCTTGGAAGTCATTTGGATCAGCTGTCAATGGCGTAAGTGGTCGATTTTTTCATAAGTTAATGAAGCAGCTGCTAATGTGTGTTGCAGCAGGTGTTTGGCTGTTTTGACTGCTGCTTTCCAAAGCCCACCAAAGTGTGGAGCGCGGGGTGGAATAAATGAGAATTCCATGCACTTCTTATTGCATTCGCAGGTGATTTTTTCAAGCGCCTCTTTATTATGAAAAGCCTTGTACAGCTCTACAAGATTGTTTTTGGCGCCAACAAAGTTTGTTGCGTTATCGTAGTATAACTTCTTACAGTGTCCACGACGCGCTGTAAATCGTTTTATAGCTCCAATGAAAGCTTAAGTTGAGAGATCTGTCACTAGTTCGAGATGTACGGCTTTTGTGACCGTAACAAAATACTGCGACGTATGACTTGAGTGGTCGTTTGCCCCGAATTTTAAAATGCGTCCAGACGGGTCCAAAGAAATCGACTCCGGAGATGACAAAAGGTCTTGATGGTTGCACCCTATCTGCTGGCAGATTTCCCATCAGCTGTTGAAATAGCTTTGGTCTAGCTCTATTCCATTGAACGCTACCTTGAACGATTGAGCGGGCAAGAGATTTTACCTTGATTGGCCAGAAACGTTGTCTTACGATAGATATAAGTGTTTGGGGACCCGCATGAAGATGTTCCTTATGTAGGTCTTCTAATAATTGTTTCGTAACTCTTAATTTCGTTGTTGTGCTGTCGGGTTTGAAAACTGCATGATGTGGAAGGAAGTAGTGCGGACCTTCAATTGCTCTTTGATATCTTGATTCTTCAGGAGCTTCCGTTCCATGGCGTAAAATCTCTGAAGAGCTACGTCCTTGGAGGTTCCTAGGCCCAGCGGATTTTGTTGGAATGGTAGTCGCACTACAAAATGCCCATCGGTATGTCGCTGAGTATTTAGCATGAACATATTTTCACAACGTCTTTCAGCAGCAGTGAAGTTGTTTTGTCGTGTCTCGCATTCTTCCAAGCGCCAGAATTTCTCCAGAGTTTTGGATAGAGTATCGTCCTCGGTGCTGACTCCACATGTTAGGGGTGTAAGAATGTTTTTCTGATTATTGTATTCGCCACCTACTATCCATCCAAAAAGCGTGTTTTGCAGTGTTGGTAATCCATGTCCCAATGTTATTTGCCCAGCACAAAGTGATGAGTAGAAAAGACCAGTTCCAATTAAAATGTCGATGCTTCGAGATTCGTGGAAATTGGGGTCAGCCAACTGTAAATTTGTTGGAATATTCCAGTTGCTCGTGTTGATGTTACTTGCCGGCTGGCTGGAGACGAATTTAGGTATGACGTGGGCTTCAATTCGATTGCTGAAACCTGTTGCACTTGATAGTAGTTGCAGATTGATTCTTTCGGATATATGATTTTGGCTTTGTCCTATTCCCTCGATTCCAATGGCACATGGAGATTTTTGTAGTCCAAGTTTTCCTGCCAGTGACTTTGTCTTCTGAATACAGTTCAAACACTGATTTGGTGTCATCTCAAGAAAAGTCTGACACATGAAGAGAGCATGGTTGTGTTTGCATACAATGCAATTTGTTCTGGATGAAAATGCAGCGCTGAGTGCGTGATATGATCCATGCTTTCCTTGTTCCATGGTGCCCTTGGTTGCCTTTGGTCCAAGTGCCTCGAGAGATTGAAATCGTAAATTGAGGAATTTCAAAAACTCTTCCAGCGTCGGCAACTGCTTCTGCTCAGTAAGTGATTGTTCCCATAATGTATGCGTCGACTTACTTAGTTGTTGAACCAGGATATATATTAATATTGCGTCCCAGTTATCGGTATTTATTCCCAAATTTTGCATTCTTGGGTGGTGTCATGAAGCGCCTTCACTGACGAAGCGCTTTCACCATTAGCTGCTGGTTGTGACAACAGTTTTGCCAATGTAGCATTCACCAGACATCGGGTGTTTTCGTACCGATCGTTGATGCAGTTGTAGTGAAATGTTTTATGAGGTTTCCAGCTTCGCCAGTGAGGCGTGTTTGCAGATACCACATTTTCTGGCACTCTGGAATCGGTTGATTGTTGATTAGTTCCACAAAAAGGTCATGGAACTGTCGCCACTTTAGATAGCTGCCATCAAATTTAGGCAACTCTATACGAGGCAACTTTAGAATTGAAGTTGTTGCTTCAGCACCTTGTTGTGTGCTGATGCCTGATAGCGCTGGTCTCACCAGTGCCATATCATGGAGTCGCAGAAGGTCATTGTTTATGTCCTCTTCTATTTGGAAGTATGCATCGAAATCATACGTGTTTATATCGATGGTATCCAGCGATTCCCAAATGGTCTTGTGTAGATCCTGTGCCGCTTGCCAATGCTGTCCTATGCTTTTAGCATGCATAGAATAGTAATTGGACGGATGAGATGTACCATCACTTAACAGTTTTTTCAACGACCGCATTACTCATTCTATGGTTTTACGTTGCTTCTGGATTCGAGCCAATATTGATGGTGCTGATTTGTCTGACACCGCTGCCCCAGAAGCTGCCATCGCGGTTGCTGCTTCACTTGTTGATGCCGTGACTTGCTTTTGCGCTTGACTTGTGCTTTTTCAGTTGTCGTTGCTTTGACTTGGGCTGCCTTCATCAATAGATTTTCGATTTCTTCCCGCGCATCGCTGTATAACTGGCCGACCGTGCGATGAATGTCCTTGACGAAGTACATGTGCGACACCTCTGCGCTGTGCCATTGCCGAATTGTATTGTCGAGCTGGTTGAACACTGGCCACAGTTCGTCGAGTTCCTTTGCCTTGGAGTTGTAGAACTCGATGGTCCTCCGGTCCAGCGGCGCCTTCCTGAGGTTGGTAACAAACTTCTGAATCTTCACCGCATTCTCGTCCTGTTGTCGTACTAAATCCTCCATCCCCATGATAGATGCAGATGTTCAATTGTCGGGGTCACCAAAATGTTCAGTCAAACTCCGGTACTTGAACCAGAATTTGACGTTTTTATTTGATTTCAAATTCAATCAAATTCCGGTACTTAAACCAGAATTTGACGTTTTATTTGATTTGCAAAATGTTGAATCAAATTCCGGCACATAAACCAGAATTTGATGTTTTAAATTGTTTATTCTTTGAAATTCCAAATTCCGGCACATAAACCAGAATTGGAGCTTATCAGATTCGGTATTGATAATACCTTGAATTATAATTAATAACTGGTTTTTTATTATTCTAATTTCCCTATTTATAACAGATTTTACCTTTACCGAAGTGCTGCGAAGTCACTAGCAAAGCAAGGCACAAAATGCTTAGTTGCATATTGCCTTCAAGTGCACTGACACTTTGTATCACCTTGAGTGGTGGTATCATGTGTCCGTCACTTGAACTGCAAAAAACGCCTAAAGCCAGGCAGCCAGAATGCTTAGCTGCAATTCGGTGGTTTGTAAAAATATAACAAACTTAACAGAAAATATAAATGAAATCAGGGACTCCCAAACAAAACGAGTCAATGCCTTTTAAAACAACGGACAGACCTTTGGAGCTTTTGAGCTGATATGTGAAATAGCTCTTTTTTGAATTATCGAAGGAATCGATAATTTTCCTGTAATTTTGTTCATTATATATTTGTATTTTGGTTTCGTGAATATTTCCTTTGCGGATAGGGACTACAGGAAAGCTATTCACACCAACAATTTGAGTGATTTCCTTTAACAATAAATTTGAATTTTGCTCACGTAAGTAGATTGGTGGGGGCTTTGGAGCATTCGGCTTTGGGTCCGTACTCGATTTTTCGGCAAGAATAGCGAAACGATTCTGCACCAGCTTGGGAGGCTGATTGTCGAGATTTGTCTTGAGAATTTTAGGGGAATTCATGTTTCCCTTATGGGGTGGTGTAAGTCTCCGCTTTGAGAAGTAAATATCAATGCCTGTCTGCCCTGTCGTCGATTTTGTATTTTTATTAGCTGGAGTGATAGAGAGCCTATCAGCAGTTTTTTGTTGGTTTCAAATGTTTGTGGAGCGGGAGTAAAGCAATGAGGGAGTTGCAGATTAATGTCAAAAGAATTAGCCAGAGCAATTGGTAGGTGACGTCACCGATGTTGGGTTGACAGGAACGGTGATAGTCGGAACACTATGAATCGGTGTTCTGAGCGTGACTTCGTGAGATCGAGTATCGTTGTTAGCGATTGAAACGGGGGGCATTTCACTTTGCGCGGTGGAACTGGTTTCGTCGATTTTTTCTCTCTTGCTTTCTTCTCGTTCTGTTTCGATTTCAGAGTTTTGCGAAGAGCTAGAGCGGAATGCTGAGTTTGGCGCGTTACCCGAACTTGCTTTGCGTGGCGAATGCTTTATTCCCATACGTATTTTTTCACGGGTATTGTTTTATTTTTATTGTTTTTTTTGTGTTTTAGTTTGGCAGCGGCTGTGATATTGTCGACTGCAATTTGGAATGTTTTTGGATACACTCCAGCGTCTATTCGCGATATTTGTTTGTGTTTAACAGAGTACTGTTGTTTTTTTATAGGGACCGAAAAAATTTGCGACCGCACCGTAAAAATAACTTCGCACAAGCTTTTTGTGACTGATTCTGAATTAGCGATCACAAGAAAAAAAGCTCTGAAATTCACCACATTGAGGTGTAAACATGATCAGCTGTTGATTCTTCTTCTTCTTCAAACAAAACGAAGGATAGTGTTGTATAAGTTCGAGAGCTTTCGAATATACACAGATACTAATAAATACAAAACCTGAGCATGCGCACAAATATTATTTGAATAAACTTGTCTGAATTGAATTCGGAGCTCAAACTCATTGCGCAGATAGGTTGCTAGCAAAATAGAAGTATTAAATATATGCTTTTTGGTATGTTGTATTCAGGTTTCGCATCTTATAACGCATCAAAATCCAATCCACGTTCAATCCAGCAGCATTCAATATTTTCTTATAGAAAACCCCAAAAAAATGCGTAATTGTTGGTTAATATTTGAGTTAGACCTCAAATGGCTTGTGTGAGCATGAGCTGAATAACTGTGTCCATTTCTTCATCGCTCCATCTGTGATTCGGTCTGTCCCTTTTCCTTTTTTTTATCGCTTTTTGGGGCCGCTTCTTCAAAACTCTGCAAACAAAATTTGATTAAATGTATTAAATATTCCATTTTTACCAGATTAAACTTTTTTTTTTTTTTGTGATTTGCTTTGGACAGCTGTCCGGTTGGCAGGGTATGGCCAGGTAGGTTGGTTTAGATGGGTGAGTTTTCTTTATAACATGATATTACCATCCATTATGAAATCCGAAAGCATTTCAAGATCATTTAATTCTTTGTTAATAAGGAGATCTTTTAAATTCGAGTATCTGTTGAAAATATTGTAGTTTTTTCGAATGATGTTGTACTTTTGGCAGTCAAAAGTAACGTGCTGAATACTTTCTTGTACACCACACACATCACATAAGTCATTATCGACATCATTTATGCGGTGAAGGTAAATTTTATTGAACGTATGACCAGTTAGAAGACGATTTATACATTTGATTTGATAAGAATTTAGTCTAGTTTTCACAAACCAACATTTTTCTGGGATGTTAGGATAGACTTCAAAGGCGAATCTACCATTAGAGATATTTCTTTCAACATATGAGTTATTCCATTCCATTTTAAGACTGTGAACGATTTTGCAGAGAGCTTCCTTTGGTGTATAGTAAAGTTGCTGCGGACAGCCAACATCAGCCGCCAATTTCGCCAACTCGTTAGCTTCTTCATTAATGTCAATACCCACACGACTTGGCGTCCACATAACGAGTACATGTTCAATACTGGATTCCTTAATTTTCTTTATGCTATCAGCTAAAAAACTGTCTCCGCTACTCCTACTCAGAAGGATACACTAATTTTTGCTGTTAGTGAATATTGCAATACTACTGTAGCCATTCTCGATAGATATTTCCACCGCTTTCTTTATTGCAAAAAGTTCGCCACTTAACGATGACATAGTCTCGTCTATTCTGAATAGGAATTTGTGATTACATGAAGAATTAAACACTGAGCATCCCGTCGAGTTGGGTCCAATGGAAGCATCCGTAGCAATAATCGTATAACCTTGAGAACACAGCAAGTTTACTTCCTCTGCAAAAATTTTCCGAATTACAATCGGAGGAGTGTTGTTTTTACTATCCAGAAGGGCATCCATTCGTACTGACATCTTTTCAGTAGCAATCCACTCAAAGTCAGATTCAACTTTATCAAAGATGTCTCTAAATTTATAGTAGACATGACTGTAACTTGACGTTATTTCCTGACAACTTGAAATAAAATTTAACAGATTCTTGTTGTGAAATTTTAGTTTAATTAATTCTTTGGATGTAAGGTACGCAGCCCTTTGCTTTGGTGGCATAATGTTGGCCATAGAGTAAATTACGTGTACTGGATTAGACGGAGTCAGACCAAGACATCGCCGAATGTGAGAGTTCTGGAATGTCATAATTTAATTAATTGAAGCCGCAGAATGAGCCATAGTCGTACGAGAGTACTCTATTTTAGACAAAACAAGGCTTCTAAACACATTCAAAGCTATCTTCGGGTTAAGTCCAGAGTTAATGTTACCATTTTGACAGCATTTTAACCCAGTTTTGCTTCTGCAAAAACTCGTTTATAATGTTCAGTTACACTGAGACTATTCTTCAAGTCACGTCCACGTGCATGAGGCATCGTTGAATTACCAATTCTTACCACAGGAATTTTTCTTCCCCCTTTCGCCAAGTACATTGTTTTTGATTTTTCTGTATTAAAGTCTAAATTTCGGTTATTACAAATCTTCTTGAACATGAGTACTTTCTGTTGTAGGTTCTTTAACGAGTCATCAAAATTTTTCGATGCAGAAAGAAGAAGTCATCAGCAAATTGGTAAATATTGGTATCTTGTAAGGAGTGAAGCTCCGAAGTGTAGAGATTGAACAAAACTGGGCTCAGACAACTGCCCTGCGGCAATCCATCATTAATTTCAATTGAGCTATCACCCAACACTAAAGTGCGTTGTTTGAGAAAATTCAAAATCCAATTTTGCATGTCCTTCGGAATGCCAAAGTTGTCAATGGTTAGCTGTAATTTATCAAGGCATACACAGTCATATGCTTTGCTGATATCGATGGACGCCATTATTACTTTTAAGCCTTGCGATTTGAGCAGAGACGCAGTGTGAATTAAATCATTTATACACATGCTGCAACTTTTATTACTTCTATATATATTTTTATTTTAAGCGCAAATTCATTTAAAATATTTTCCAGCTCCGTAACTTTGTAACATTCAATACGGGTTGTTGAGGAAGCTCAGTACCTTGATTCTGAATATATGCAATTCAACTTTGTACCGAAAAATTTTGGCCTTTTGGCAGAAGAACGCCGTGTGCCCAAATCGACCACAGTTTCTGCATTGTTTAACATTGGGGTAATAGTAATCTACAGCAATGTTTGAACAGAAAGCTTTCAAATATTTACGAATGTCGCTACTAATAAATCCAATTTTTATTGACAATGAAGGGGTTTGTTTTAATAAATCGCGGTCACGTCGATTAAGACGCTGGACTGACATAACTTAAATGTCATTATTAGCTTCAATTTCATTCTTGACAGAACTCTCAGAGAAATTCAGTGGCATGTTGGAAATTACGCCATATACTTGAAGATATCGATTTGAAACATGAGCAGTTAATTGCATCTCCTGTAATTCAGAATTATCCACTCGCATTTATTAGCATTGTCTACTGTGTCAAAAGAGAGTCGAAACAAATTGAAACCAATCCATTTAATAAGCTGTAATCCTTCGATGTTTGTTGCAGCAATTTTCTCAAAAACGAAGAGCTCACTATTGCGTCTATTAGCTGATAATTGATTGTTGCATTTAATGTTAAGAAAAAACGGACCATTGTGATTCAGAGTAGGGATGTGACGGATGTGAGTTTTGCGGAGGCGGATGCGGGTGCGGAGCTGTAAAAAGACTCGTTGCGGATGCGGATGTTTGAAAATGACATCCCGGGATGCGGAGCCGGATGCGAATGTTTTAAATAACTTTTTCGAAAAGATTTAATTTTTTGGACTTTTTTAATTTTGTGTTGGGTATTTTGGCGTTCTGCAATAGACTCACCCATGTCCATATTGTTAGGTGGTGATGGAAATTCATAGGAATTAACTTTCTTCTGGGCATCTGTATCTGACCCTTCATCCAATTGTCGATTCAAATCATACATATTTGACTTGCTTTTTTTGATTGCTGATCTTCCGTCTTCTTCATCTGCCGAACTTATCTGTTGTACAAAAGCTTCAAAACATTCCAACGAAGACCCCATGGTCAGCCATTTTTGAGAATCAAAACCACCAGAAAAATCTTTTCCGAACAAACTTCTTGTTAAAGAGTTAAATTAAATTAACAAAAGAAATTATTCGCTTTTCAATTTTTTTTTATTAGCTTTCTCAATAAAATGAAAATTTTCAGGAAAATTTTAATGAGGAGACAAATTTTTCAATCGTCTTGCTATGTTCTTCCGCTGTCGATTCCAGATTAAACTTACCGCGCAAACCGATTCCTCCTCCATTTTAGATGTTACCGTATCAGAAAAATTCGCATTTTCTTGATAGCTGATTTATGCAAATACACAAACACAATACCAAATATAAAATAGGTTCGGACTGTTGCAAATGGAATATTTTAAGTATTTGAGAATTGTACGTGTTTTGTTTTTGTAAACCTGTCAATTTTACTCCAAATACTAAACTTATCAAAAATACCGAATACAAGGCCAAATTCTCAAAATTGTGAATTTCCCTAATGTAAAAATAATATGAGAATATAATAAGGGAGTTCACAAAGGTCTCATATTGGTCATAAAGTCATATTGTTGTATAAATATACAATAGTCCTAAAAATATTGTTGCTTTTTTCCATACAAACAATTTTACGACCAATACAACTCAGCAAACTGTGTTTTTCGACTCTCATACTCACTATTCCTCTCATTTTAAAGTTGTAGCCAAAAAAGTTGTAGGAATTTGTGAAAATTTGACTTTGGGACTATTTTTAATACATAAAACGTGCACGTCTTGCCGAAAATATTGCAACAAAAATCGTGGAGACCAAAGGTTAGTTCTCGACTCGATATCAAAAGTCGTTCTCGAGTCGTTGTCAAAGGTTTGAGAAAAAACCATATTGTACCTACTTTTTTACTTTTTTCTTGAGGGTTATACAATTTATATGTGTAATTGTTGTCTGAAATTTAGGCCCATTCTTTGCTTGATATGAAATCAGGCAAATTTTGCTGACACCAGTCTTGATTTCGTTTTGCCTTGTGGGATGGAGCAGAATCTTGTTGGAAGCAAAAATATTCATC